>JBCAUF010000476.1:24172396-24184159 GCA_038406115.1 Haemulon aurolineatum
CACAACTGTTCCTTTCAGTTGAGGTGCAAACTGAGCAGGCTCTGGTAAGAAATGTTAAGTTGAGCATGACTCACCTGTAATGCAACGTAACGCCATCCTGCGAGGCAATGCATAGGCCTACCTTCACTCACGTCTCATTGTATTTTTAAACCGGTGTGCAGTGTTTTGGCAACATTTTCTCCTCATGGATCTATTACTCAAACTGTCCTTGATGAATCATATTTCATTTTTACCGATACTGCACCTGAAACAACATGCCCCATCAATGCAGCACCTTGTGTTTTGAACACAGTTGGTTTTCTGTCAGTAAGTCCTGAAGATGAGACAAAATACTTCAAAATGACAAAAAAAACCCAACCTACTTTCATAAAATCAAATAACACCTGAGCTTGAACACTTTGATTGTGCTGCATGTACGGGTGAGGATTAGTCATATGCCTCCACAATAAAACTGCCAAACACCTGTGTGTAGCTACATGTGGAATCAACCCATCCAGATTCAACATAATCAGCTGATTTACCAGCTAATGTTTTTTACATTTACGCCACCAGCCGTTGCTGCCCTGCCACAACCTCCTGCCACCTTTTTGACACCACACGTAAAACTCGCTAGGTCCGCCACTGGTGCTGGAACTCATAAAGTTTGACCTTGCACTCACTTACGTGTTTTTCACACATAGCGGGGCACAAAACCTATAAAAGGCACACCGTAATCGCTGAGGACAGGCCGAATGCAATGAAATAGGTCTTAGCGGGGAACCACGGCGCTCCATCTCCAGCGCGTCTCTGAGGGATGACCGTCTAAACTGGAATAAAACCCTGTTAAACGGTGTCACAACATGAATCACTGCCCCAGGAGACATCCATCACTGCTTAAAAGGTGACCACAAATGATCTGTGAGCCACTAGATATTGATTACTCATGTGCTGCAGGTGTCAGGTTTAATGTTGCAGCGGCTTGATAGCGTCGCCTCTGACAGCCGCTGCCCTAACTCTCCTCTGATAGATTTTAATGGTGAAATATTGATTTCTTTCTGGCCAAGGTCTGCCAGCAAGGGCCAGATCATTTGTTGGGGTAATGCAGGACACTCTGTGCCCTGGTCCCAATCAATCATTTTGACAGCGAGCACCAAAGAGAAAAGGAAGAAGGAGGATAAAAAAAAAAAAAAAAAAAAATCTGCGCTGGTGAAGCTTCAGCGGATACATCCACAATCAGGACTTACAGGCCTGCAAAGCAGAGAGAGGGAGAGAGAGACAGAGGAGTGCAGATATCTCCAACGCTGGCTCCAGTTAATATGAATACTAATGATGTGTTTATTGAGTGGGAATGCTCAGCAAATCACAGCTGACGGGATAACAGTCGGAGTGCCTTGAGCAGGGAATGAGGATCTCGGAGAGAGGGTCTATATTTTATTTAAGCGGCTCTCGGCTGGGGCTGGGGAGAGAGACTCAGGTAATGTGTTGTGTTACAACTCAGTGGTCGTTCCCCCCAGCCGGAGCGATAACAGACTTGCTAATGGGAAGCCATCAATCACAATCAGCCTCCTATTCCACCAGTGTCTCCGCTCTCCTCAGCTCTGTAAGAGGGAGCTGGAATAGAGGCAATAATGGAGTTTTGTGGCCTAGCCGCTGCAGCAGCAGCAACAGCAGCAGTAGCGGCGCGTCCAGGAGTCATATTTCCAGCCGAGGCAATAGATGCTTTGCCATGTCAGCATGTCTTTTAATAAGAGAGCCACAAAACGGCCATGAGAAGCAGTTAAAGCCTGGACGAGGCCTTGGGCCGCTAGGGGAGAGGAGAATTAATGTGAAGCCGGTCTCAGGTGGGATGAGTGTGTTGGGTGTTTGGTGCCAAAAGCAGCTAATTGGTTTTTCATTACACTCTGTTCAGTCTACTGTTACAACCACAGAGCACAGGCTGCAGACAAAGGACAAGTGAATGAACAGATAAATGAACGAGCGTGAGAGCGTAGTCAAAGTCTCTGTGTGTTAATATTTCTGAACATTTAAATTACATTTTAACAATGGGGGGTTTAAGTTGCATCACCTACTACTGAGTTACCACAGCTGGTGTACAGGAACCAGGCGGAGAAAAGGAAAGCTTTCTATGTTACTATCTGAGAACAGTCTTGGCCTTCTTCTCCGACACTGTTTTATCTTGAGAAAACAACACTGACAGTTAGCCAGCAGATATATTGATTAATTATGCATTTAAATGCTTATGTGTAGTTAGTCTGTGCTCATTTATTTATATGTACAAGTGTCTGTTCATATGATATAAAGGATAAGGCCAGCATGATTCCACATTTTTCTTAATTTCACCAATTTGCATGAAATGATCAAAGCCAACAATATTTCAGTCCATTGCTCGATATTCTTTGACTTTCCCAACTTATCTGCGGCTTTCAGCATTAGCAGGTCCCAAAAAACAAATAACTGCATAGACACTCCACAATGATCATTGTGTACACTCATATTAAGACTGCACAATGAGTTTGTGTTTGAGCCAAATACTTTACAAATAAATCATCTGTGTGCCACAACCCCCACCAAACAAAACTAAATGAGAGCCATAATGAAACAGTTTGACTCTTAAAGCGCACCAGAGGAGAATAGAGATCTGAACCATGTTGGCTCTACGTGAACAAATACAGTGTTCATTTGTTTTCAATGAGGCCAGTCAAGTTAATGCAAGTGCACATTCCTGGTCGATTACTTTGTAACGCGAATGGAGTATTTCTTGTGTTAACCTCATGATCATCACAACAAAAGATAAAAGAAACAACACCGTGATACATTTCCAGATGGGTAAAATCCCATCTCTGTTTACACGTTTACACTGCTGATAAGCTTTCATCTTCACAAAATGACTCAAACTGGACTTTATGGATCCTGTTTCATGTTTCACAGTAACTGAAAAGACACCCACCACTGCCAACACAGCTGTGGTTTGATGCATGGAGCGGACTTTTTCCAAATCACCTCCATGCCATTTTTACCACTATTATGAAAACTATGAAACCATAAGATGTCAAATATATCACACATTTACTGGTTTTAGAATTATTGATACTTTATATACTGTTAGGACGTAAATCTTTAAAAATGGCTCACAAATACATGTTTCATTTAAAAAAACGCTTCTAGCAATCGTTTGTTGAGCTGGAAGACTAATGGGAACTGTTCTCAGTGGCGGATTAATTCACATTTGTATGTGGCATTGAATTAAAGTAAACTAAAGTATGTGTTCATGGAAATGAAGAAACATCTTAATCAGTGTGGCTCATAGATGTGTTTTTAATAGTTTAAAATGGAGCTCAGAGGATTAAGATACATCAAGCATTGATACACAGATAATATATGTTTAATTGGATCAATTTGCTGCTGGTTTGGGACATGGGATTTCTTGACAAGAGGAAGCAATTATACTCAAACTGTATTCTTTAAGTATGAGAATGATAAAAGTAAACCTAGCTTTGTATTGTATTTAGATCATCCTATTTAAATAAATACTTTTCTATTAAAATTAGAAGTCTGTGTCATTTGTTGAATTGATGTTGTGCATTCAGAAATGAAATTAGATGGCTGACCTCTAATATGGTCACATATGCCACTTAAAAACGTGTACACTACGCACTCATCACCAATGAATTAGTTTTCATAACTTATATGCCATTATACATCCAAACTTACAATAACATATATTCTCTGCAATATACTCATCTTAATAAAAATGTGTCAGTGAGTACACATCTTACATTACAGTTTGTGCTCAGTTGCTCTGCTCCAAATACTGTTGATGTGCAAATACAGAAATATCATGTGTGAATGACCAGAAGGGGGCACAATACTACACGTCTCCTCAACCAGCTGCACTGATGAGTCAACCCCTCAAACACACTGTCAACAACCTGACTGTAATGGATGAAGTGATTTTGACCAGACTGAATAAATACAGGGGTGGTCATGTTATGGCCTACGAAACTGTTCACTTTGTCTTTATTCCAGCGAGTTACAGCAGAAAAAATATCTGAGTGGAAGGAGGGATTTCTGTTGTTAAATAATAATTTTCAAAAACGTATTGTCAATTATGTAGTTTCTTGTTGATAAGCCTCTCTAAAAAAACACATAACTGGTGTTTGAAATGAGTGGTGCTTTAGAAGGCAACTGATGAGATTCACACACACACACACACACCCACACACACACTCACACACACTGTTTCCCAAGAGGGATCAAGTGGAGGTTAAAGACTTGTAACCGGACTAATGGCTGACTTCCGCCTTGTATTGTTTCGTCGTCTTCAGGCTGTCTGCGTGGAACATGTATGTCAATCAAAGGGCTGTCTGCATGTGGCACCATGTTCCCATAGCAACCTGGTAGCTTCAGAGCAAATGTGGCCAGACAGGGGCCCCGACCCACACACCCCTGAAACCCAAATACACCAGGGGGCCCTGAAAGGTGTCTTCCTTCTATCCACAAGGATTTAACCATTGTCTTCTGGGGGAGCAGGGCAACAAGACAGTTGTGTATTTTCTTTTTACACGCAGTGTCATTTGCACTGTATTGCTGGTCATACTTATGGTTTATTGATGTTTAGTATTTCGCAAACATCTGTTTCATCGTAAGGAAATTCTTTTAACATGATGCTGCAGTGGTGCATCTCAAACAAAGCGGAGAAAATTTCTTTTCTGGCAAAACGCACGTCAGCAACTTCTATTTAGGACGGCCACGTCCACAGACGGCGAGAGTCACACACATCAAAGTGAGGACTTTGTGTGAGGGGGAACAATGGTCTGGTCACACATGAAGGGCTGTGTTTTGTGGCGAGCGTTCAAGTCCCTGACTCTCCATAGACATGCAGCCAGTGGGGATCCAACAGGCTGGGGCACCGCTGCATAGACAGGTCAAGACCAATGTCAACAGACTGGGATAAAAGTTGGCCTCACAGACCCAGACTCATGTTAGTAAAAGCATACAATAATCACCTGTGAGGATAAGGTAATGTCTTGACAATAATACTTGATGGATTAAAAGATCTGCAGGGCGAAAGTGATGCTACATCTGAGCGTTTTTTGATATCCAAACAACATACTCATGAAAGAACCTCCCATGAGAACCAGCACCTCCTTAGCAGAAGACAGAGCCAAATCATTTCTTAACAATTTCCAAAACGTGTCAGGGGAGCAGTGAAGGTCTTTCATCAAGATGCTCGTCACCACAGCCACGAAAACCCTCCTCGATGTCGGCCGCCCGAGCACAAAGGCAGACTGTGCTCCGCCGCGGGCAGAAAGTGAGTTTGCGTCTAATCACATATGGCATTGTCATCATACAGTGATTTCCTGCCCTGACACAAACTCCACAGCCACTCGGTCATGGAGGTCAAACCGAATTTTCTCAGAGAGGGTCTGAAGATACAAAGGCACTGTCACGGTCCCCTTGGTGATTTCCACTAACCCCCCCCTCCCTCCCTCCCTCTCTTGGGAAGGTACAAAGCTAAATTTCAAGTGAAGATGAAGTTCGTCACTGTTGGGATATGTGTGAAGCAGCACTTTGAGAAGTGGTTTGCGGGCCAAAAGGTCAACATTTTTGGGGACTGCACACCCAGGACGTGGCGGACAAACATGCCGATGTGTGGGTGTCCTCAGATTTTTACACGAGACAGCCACTACTCGACTTTTGTCACTGCCTGATTTTTTTGACGCCTTCTTGGTAGCATTTATCTGAGGTATGTTTAAAACTTTTCATTTGATGAAAATTTTGTGTTGCTGACCTTGCAGCACAACTCTCATAGGTAAGCGATTTGATTTGATGCGCTTAAATTTTTCTTTTTTTTATCCCAATAACAACTGATTTGGTGATTTTCAGACAGCACTGGAGAAAGTACTCTGATTTTTGCTAAGGTAAAAGTAGCAATACCACAGTGTAGATACTCTGTTACACGTAAAAGTCATACGTTCAAAATGTTGCTTAAGTAAAATGACAAAAGTATTCACATCAAAATATACTAAATATCAAAAGTGAAAGTACTCAATATTCAGAGTGATATATATTATTTATTATGTGTTCACTGCTTTAATGTTTTTGATGGTAAAAGTGGAGATAATTTTAATGTTTTGTTGCTTGTGAATTTTCCACCGCGGATCAATACAGTCTTATCTCAATGTGTAATAATACATCTCAATACATTTTTTTTTGTATTTTATATTTTTGTATTACTAAACAGAATCTGCAAAATAATCGGGAACTTAAGATATCAAATAAATGCAGTCAAGTAAAATGAAGCAAAAAAGGTGGATACGCAAGCTAAGTACGAGTACATCAAAATTTACAATAGCTACTTGAGTAAATGTACTTAGTTACTCTCCACTACTGTTTTCAGGTCAGGGACATCTACCTTAAGAAAACTAATATTTGTACAGTGAATTAATGACTACTGTGACTTATAATCTGAACACATCATTGTCATTGAAATGTTAATATTTCATCTTTCTTTTTTGAAGAAAATGTAGCACAATTTTTGGGGCCTAAACCACCATTGAGGACACAGAGGTCTTGTCAATGGTACATGGGGGCATTAATAACATGGGGGGAGTTCCACAATGAAAAGTAACATGTTTCATGAAATCCAACAACTTTATACTCACCATGTTTAAATGTTTCTATTCAAAAAATAAATAAATAAATCATTCTGAATTGTATTTCTGGCAGCGTGGAGAAAACTTCGAACCACTAACTCAACATCGCAAAAAACATTCAAATTAATGAATAACATATAACAAATCCAAGAAGATTTTCAAGACTTTGGTGTCTGGTCAAACTTTTTAGAGGATGGGGATTGGTGCTATGGGGGGGGTGGGTCTCATGTCCTCAGTGAGCCTAAAATCCTTCCTACAGCCCTGGTAGCTTTAACTTTATGCCTTTTGACCTGAAAATCACCAAAAGTATGATTCGACTGGCGTATTTTTGTAATATTTACCATTTTATGTTTTATACCTTATACCCAAACAAGTGTAAGTACACATATCAAGTTTTTCTTTGAATTTGAAAACAGCTTCAGACAAACATTGAAACTCAACACCAGTATACAATGGAGTGATTAATACCATACCATAATACATTTTACCACATAAAAACATTCAACAGTGAAATACGTATAAATCAAACATGTCATTGGTCCGCTTTTGAGTAGTTGTGGCTCAGTGAGGAACCTCTGTGATACTGGCCAACGTGGCTGGTCAGCGTCTGACAGTAATGAAAGGCTGATACATACTGGTGTTTCACTACATCTGGTGTCAATGTGAACTGGAGACCTGAAACCTAAAGTAGGAACTCAACTCTCTCCCACCGCTCGCTGCTGCTGTTTATCCAGTTGCTCTCCTCCTGTACGGTCCGCACACGGCCTCCATCCCGCCCTGTTAGCTTGTATGCTGACAGACACATATGACATGCTAAATCACTGACGCCATTAGACATGCTTGCTGACCAAACGGATGACATGCTAGGGTCCTAATCCTTGGTTTGAATTGCTGTGCGCTCCGTGACTAAATGCTTTTGGTCAAACACAAATCATCAGTGTGTAATCCACTTAGCTGTGTGTGTGTGTGTGTGTATGTGTGTGTGAGAGAAAGAGACGAACAGACAGAGCGAGCAAGAGAGAGAGAGAGAAAGAGAGAGAGAGAGACAAAGATGGTGTATGTGTGTGGTCCAAAATAGCATAACAAACTGTAACATAGCAGCTTTTAAGCTGTACATAGCCTGCAGGTCATGAAGGAGCTCGGGGAGTTAGGCCAGCAGCTAGCAGACGCCAGATCAGCTAATGCTAAAGCTTCTGTTTATGTGTATGTCTGGCACTTTGTCTGTCGCCGCTCTCTGACCCTTCTCATCTGATTACATTCATTGCTTTTAGCCTTAAAGATTAAATGCTTGGTGAAAAATTGTAACACGTGGGCCGACAAATATTTTTTTATCATGCAAACAACTGGACGTGAGCACAGAGCTTCATTCTTGACCTTGAAAACTGTCTTTTGTGTTTAAATATTTTAACCTCAAAGGTTCACTTACTAACTTATTACTCTGCTTTTGAACTGTCTCACAGGTCATCCTACATATTCAACCACCTTTTAACACACAGTGACATACATGTGATGACGCCTGTGCAAACCCCATTGGGATATGTCATGACGTCATCTCTTCAATGTTTCAGCCATGGTCTGTCTAAAAACCTCTCTCTGCTGCCATCGTTACTGCAATGTCTACACCAGCTTTATCTTTTAACCTGTACAGGTCTGGGGCTTGTGGGAAATTGTGTTTGCTAGTCTCCTAAAACAGAGATAGGCTATTGAATAAATAAATATTAATCTGAGCGGTTACTTTGACAATTACTAAGGAAGGAAATAAGACAAAGCAATTCTACACATAGTTCTGTTTATTTCACATTTTTCTGCATCTTCTGTGGAGAAATGTAATGTAAGAAAATGTAACTGCTCACCACATTGCTTTGTATTAAAGGGCCACAAGCAAAACAGGCTGGTTTTTAAAATGTACTGTCTTATCTAGACACATGGAGTGAACTGCAAAAAACACTGTCTATGTTTCAAGGTTGGGAGTTTAGTCATTTGCATTTTTACACAAAATGGTTTTGAATTAGGTTTTTTTTACCTCAGGAAAAGAACCCTGAATATCCAGTTTTATTTCTGCTCTTCGTACACGCTCATTAAACAATATTTTCACAAAAATACATGATTTAATTTAGGAGATATTCAACACTGAAGGCAAATTAACACCGTGACTCTTAACTTGTAAATCCTTCCTTTCCAAAAACATACAACAAAGGGTGGCTCCCATACAGTGTGAGCATATGTGTGCATGTTCACGTCCTCACTGCGACTGCCTGAGCTATGTGACCGGCTTTCATGAATATCAAGGTATTCAGGGGCACTTAAAGGGTTTAACACTGTGCTTAATCCCTGCTACAAGTCCCCAGAAAAACCAATTTAGCTGCCATAAAAGGGCCGCCTCTCCCTCTCCCTCGCCTTCTCGGCTCTCTTGCTTCTTCCTCTATCCCAATGATGGAGATTAGGCTTATTAAGAGGGCTTATTGTCTGTGGTGTCATGGATACCCAGTGATTACACACTCCGTGGCTGCTCCTCCTCCGTTCGCCCTCAAACCTCGCAGGGATTCGTTGCCTCCAAAGTCAAATCAATTATTCCCCCCACCACCGCCCGCCCGCCCCCCCCACCACCACATTCACCTCTGATATCGTGCCAGACAGGCTGCACACTTCATTGTCAACAAGCATAGATGGCGAAGGCAGGGGAGTATTTGAAAAGAGGCTGTGATTGAGATTGTGAAGTGTGAATTTCACAACGTGGCTCATCCCATATTTCGGGACAGAAATATTCCGCCTTGGTTTGCTGCTGCTGCTGATTCATTCCCATCCAGATTAAGATTTGTTTCGAGGGAAAATATGGACGCTCCCTCGGCTAAAAGTTTAAAATCAAAACCCATCTTCTGTTTCGTATTGATAAAATTGGATTGAACAACTGACACACATAATAAGTTGTTACTAACGTTGCTGTTCATTTCCTTCTTGCACAGACTGCACGTGAATGGAAAAAAAAATCTACTTCCTGAATTGGAAGTGATTTCACCTCTGACCCTGTAGTTACCACCACGGTTATGAGACAATGATTTGTGTCATTCAGGAACCCCCTGCTGCTGCTGCATGCTCACAGCCTGGATGTTAAACCCTGGGGAGCCTGCGGGCCTACACGGAGCCCCGGCGGACTTGGCCTAAAGAGGGGTGAGAAGGGTGACGGGTTTAAATGTTCCCCTGCTGCCGTGGCACTTGACCCCGGCTGCCCCCTTGAAACCCTCGTTCACGGCTGATGTCATCCAGTTTTCTCGCCGCCGCCGTGAGTAACTCAAGGAGGCTTTTTGGAAAGCGGTAATATGCTGAGCCTGGATTGACTCCACCTGCACACCTTCAGCACCCACAAATCATAAGAAAACGATTGCGCTGCGTGGGCCAAAATAGCTCCCTACTTCGTGTCTCCAGGAATGTCTTTGTCAGAAACTATTTGTCGGGTCATAACGAGCGTCCTGACGTCTGACGCTAGCTGGATCCGAGTCAGACCTCTAATCCCTTCAAGAGCCGAGTCTAGATCCCCGGCGCACCAGGAAGGCACCGTCACACCGGCCGTAAAAATGTTGGAACACCTCACGAGGGCTTGTTGACCTTGAACTGTGAATCGTGCCAACCCCGCCGCAGCCCCCCAAAAAACCCATCCTTCCAGGCAAGGAAATGAGACTGAGAGGGCGAACAATTGGGATAAACAGAAGGGTGAGCAGGTGAGGAGGACAGAGACGGAGCGGGAGGAAAAAAGAAAGGCAGAGGAAGAGAAACAGAATGTATAATTGAGCTTGTGCCTGAACGGGTTATCTCTCGTCAGTAGACCCTGAACACAAAGGTTCGGCTTTGTATGTGAGGAAACAGAGGGAGGCTTGGCCCATGTGGGACCAACTGGAGTGTGTGTGTGTGTGTGTGTGTGACCAGACAGCAGAAAGGTCTGGAACACAGGAGACCCTGGTCACTGATAGGCACTCATGAAGCCTCTTCAGCAGGTTAGCGGCGACATAATTAAAAAGATAAACCTTATGAGCAGGGCACAGAGATAAGGGGTGTAATGAGAGCGAGGAGGGAGATCATCCAATGAGAGCAGAACAGGGGGGTTAGAAGGCGGTCTCAGGGGAAATAAACCCCGACCTGTCAATCATCTGCCAGAGATAAGTGCGGATATGGAGCCCCGGAGCAGATCTAGGAGAGCATGATCTGTAGCTTAATGTAGTCAGGAGTCTCCTCGAATGAGGGTTTTTAAAGCGAGGTGGATCAAACTACCAGAAAGACTGGCATCACATGCCAGACCTGATGACACCACACATGTAATCCGTTGCAAGGGTCGCTTCTTTGGACACGGTGTCTAAAGTCTAATTAATGTTTGGGACTTTATAAATTATGTTTGAGGTGTGGTCGGGTTAGGCAACTGTAAAACTGCTTTTTTGGCCAATTGGGGGCAGTGGAAACCAGCTCTACACTGACATTTCACCTTTCAAGCTAATATAGAAAACTTGTTAGCACACAGTTCCCTCTTACACATCAAATCGACACACAATGATGTGATCATTCATTTTGAGCTGTGTTTCTGGTGATTTGATGAGTGTAAACTCTCATTTTAGCTTTGTTATCTATCTCAAGTGACTCAAGTGCCCTCCTCTTAAGCTGGTGAATGCTTTACTATGTTCACCTTCCCAAAGCATACCTACAAATGCACTGCTGTTGGCTTTCTCTGAAAATAAGCAAGAAAGTTGAAGTCTAAAAGAAGACACCAAATAAAACAAAATAATTAATTTTAAGCTTTTATTAAAGATAATAGTAGATTACTTTTTCTTGGACACAGGTTCAGTAAGCGTCATTAAAAAACCAACTGCCCCTTATGGCATTTGTACATTCAGCACAAGAGCATACTGTATGTGAAATGCAGCTTTCTCGTCCCTCACCTCTCTCTTTCCCTGCAATATCTTGATTATTGTGACTGAAACTCTGGTCTATGCCCAGCTTTAAAGGGTCACCACCATCCAAGCACAGCTGCAGTGATCCAGCGCACCTTGCAGAAAGCGTGGACGTTATGGTGTTACGGCTCAGACAGAGTCGGTGCCTGCCTTCATGGCCTGTAGCTCGGCTGCTCCACAACGGCAGCGTGCGC
>JBCAUF010000476.1:24254147-24270385 GCA_038406115.1 Haemulon aurolineatum
TTGTTATTGTTGTTGCTGTTGTAATAATAACCTCAGAGGAATGTGTGTGTTGTCTTTTTAACACGCAGTGAAGTTATCATCGCTGTATTTGATCATAATAACACACACACGAGCTCCAGCTGAGCATCAGCCCGTTAACACGCTGCTTGTCGTGACTGCATGGATGAATACAGCCTGAACTCCACACTGATACACCACACACACACACACACACACACACACACACATACATATATAAATGCTGGAGTATATATATACAGACAGAGAGAGAGAGAGACAGCACACAGGTGTTTATCACACAATAACACCCGCAACACAATTATTTCATCCTTTTAGAAAAAGCGGTGGTGTAGTCATGTAAATCAAAGCAGTGTGTGTGTCTGTGTGTGTGCATATGTGTGTTTTTGTGTAAGCTAACCCTGAACACACATAATCTGCGTTTTTAAACTTATAGGCTATGTGAAAAAGTAAACAAATCTCCTAAAGTCAATGATAAAAAGTGAAAGTTAGAAATCAGATCATAAATGAGCTTTAACACACATCTACAGTGTGGTCACATGATGCGCACAGCTCAGAAATGTAACATTATGTCTTGATTTCAAAATAAAGCCTTTTACTTCACAATTTAATTCTGAGTGTGTTGCCTGTTATTACACATTGTTTGTAAACTATCAAAAACATGAATATTGAGCACAATTATTTTAGGCAACCAAACAAAATTCTTCAAAATAAAATATAAAAACCAACAGATCAATCCTCAGCCATTTCTCTTTTAACACAAAATAAAATATGCTGCATGAGTTTATGAGTTTAAATAAAATCTTCACGTCCTGCCTATCTTCTACACATATATTAGTATTTCACCGAAAGTGTAAGAGCACCTCGGCTGAAGTCAAATAGGCGGTTAATGAATTCAAAATGTCTCCTGTAGGAGGGCTGATGGCCATTATTTACCTTTAATTCCATTGTGTTTTATTCCCTCGTGTTTTACACGCAGCAGCAGCGGCAGCTCGCGTGATCCACCTCCACAACAGGTAACCCGTTAAAAGCACGTGCACCTCTACGGGCAGAGAAATTATTTGATATCGATATAGAAAATGTCCCTGAACCCAGAACACGTGTCACACGCTGCCGAGAGCTCCGCGGCTTGTAACGCTGTCATCAGTACAATCATAATCCTATAGGATCAATGCTGCTCGGCTGCTTATGTAAATGTAACAAGACATATTGTGTCTGAGAGAGAGTGAAGTTATTCAGCTGAACAAGACGCGCTTCACCCAACAGGAAGCTTCATGTTTATGAAATGGAAATAAAAATCTGAGCTGCACGTGTGCTTTTTTAAATTTGCAACTCACAGCACATAAACAATATTTACCCCCCCAGTTAGTTTTTATTATTTTTGTTTTATATTCAGTTACTTTGCAAACACACGGATGCAAAAAAAAAGAAAAAAAAGACTCGTTGTAAAATATATAATATAATATATTGACTATACATTGACTTAATGTTTTAATTTTGTAAATGTCTGCACAACACATAACATATTTTAATAGCCTGATTGTTAATTATTAAAATCAAGTGTTGTTGATGTTTTGTTGAGTCCTTGTTGTTTTTGAAGCTCTGTTGGTTTGGTCCAGAGTCAAATCAAAATAAATGTTGTGAGATAAAAAGTTAAATATAAATAACAATATATATATTTTTTTTTATTTTATTTTCTGGTTTGCCTTTAATCCTCGTTGGTGCAAACGGTATGTCTAATATCTAAATTATCTGATATTGTGAATAAATATAAATACTGGAAGGATTAAACTCAAAGCTTAACTTACTTAAACAAATTATATTTGCTTGTGTTGAGTTTTCACTTGAAACACCAGATAGTGTCCTTACTAATGTTGTGTTCTATAGTATTATGAAGATTAACTTTAATTTCAATTTCTCAGAATACAGGCTAGTAATAATAATTCTGGGGCAAGTAAAAAACAAAACAAAACAAACAAAAAAAAAAGACACACACACTATTTCCTGCTTTACTTTTTAACAAAAAGAAAAGAAAAAACACTTTTGTTGAGCGAATATTGCTCCAATTAAGATCAATGTATTTCCCCTTTAGTAAAAAAAAAAGGATTAAAACGCATAAAGTATAAAGTGATTTTTTTTAGTTGGTAGCCTATTACTCCTCCATTATAAAACGAACTGCACGCTCTCGAGTTTTCCTTGTTTTTCTTCATGAAACTTTTGCCTTACCAGATGAGGGCCTGTCCGAGTACCGGGTGCAGTAAACCCAGGCGGGCCAAAGCAGCGGCTGGGACTCCGGTGTGGCTGCCCCGGTGCCGTTCAGCACCACCAGCGACGAGGACGTGTTCTCTCCGGCCCCGCTGCCAGTCCTCTCCTCGGCTTTCACGCCGCCGCCACCTCCTCCGGTGGAGCCGGCTGCCGCTGCGGCTCCTCCGCCGCTGCCGTTGCTCTTTTTGGGACTCGCCAACGAGGTGGAGGAGGCGGAGGACGAGGTGCTGTCAGTGCTGCAGTTGGAGTCCTGGCACGGCGTCCCGGGAAGACTTGGCCTGCTGACCACCGGGTGGACGCGCTCCCGGCCGGAGGTGTGCGCCCTCTCCCTCGCGCCGAGGCTGTGCTCCTTCTTGCAGCCGAAGTCCGGCCGCAAAATGTTGTCGATGAAAAAGTTGGTGGTTCTGTGGGCCTGCTGGGCGACCTGCAGGGGCAGTATGGGCGGCGAGGGCAGGCTGGGAGACGGGGAGACACTCTCTCCCTCGCTGCTATCCGTGCTGTTCAGATCTCGCTGCTCCTCCATCGCTGCTTCTCTGAAGAACGTGGCTTCTGCTCACTCAATCCACTTCCACTTTGTGGGCCTGCGTTTGTATCCAAAATATGACAACAGGGAGCACTAAAACATAGTTATTTTCTCTCCGGAATATTGCTGGATGGCGTAATTATTCGCAAATTGTGGACATCCTGCTTGCGTAAAGGCGCTCCAGCGCGTCATGGTCGGTGACTTACTATGAGACTGGCTATGGTTGCTATTGCGCGCTGCTCTCACACACCCAGAGCTTTTCACCGCTGTATGACAGTCGGATCTTCACAAAGTCCTCACATCACATTACCATGGGCACACACACACACACACACACACACGCTCATACACACTCACGTTCACACACACACCAACCGGAGGCGCATGAATAACATCCAAAGCGCAGCGGGCCAATCACCGGCCGGGACACTTTTGGACATGGGGTGACGATGTCCAATAATGTCAGGCGTCTCTGAGCCAAAAGGGGAGCTGTGGAGCAGCGAGCAGGCTTCACAGAGAAACCAAACAAGAGATTATCACTGCTCCGCGCCTTCAGCCTTGTTACGGTGTATCTGTTACATCTTATACAGCTGAGGGAGAGCAGGAGAAGAATTACACAAATGCACACGCGGAAACGCGGAAAAAAGGCGCGCGCACCATCCCCGCGCGGCAGTCTGCTGCTGGTGGGTTTTGGATGAAATTCAGCAGCTCACCTCCAGATAATTTACTTTTAAGTGGACGTGCATTGAGTGGACAGATGGACTGATGTGGGCAGTGCAACAAAATTTACGCTTTGATTCACGAATTGGCCAAATTTTCCTGTGAAATGACCTCCAATCATCAGAAGCATCCAATAATCGCACAGAGTGGTGCTGCTATGTGGTGTAAAGGGACATTTGGGCATCTCTCTCACGCACACAACACAAGCACACACAGACACAGTGTCATCATGAGGAACAGGCCTGTAGCCGCGCACCAACCTATCAAATAACATCTCCCTATTTCTTATGTTTTATCCAAACTAAACTGCACACCTCCTACATCTTCATACGCGTCCATTTAACACGCACGCACCTCCCTTGACGCAACACCGCACCCCCCCACCTCCTCCGCTCTCTCCCCCTCTTTTTTCTGAGGTACAGCCTTCATTGTCAGCCGGTATTCTTCTCCGGGCCGAGCCCTGGAGAGGAGCGCGCTCTTATCTCCCCGTGAGGAGAGAGAGGCTGCCTGCGGATAATTTATAGGTTTTAATTACTCCGTATTCCGCCTGATCAGCCGGACGTTCATCACCTGGCTGCGGGGAGAAAAGCAGCTCAAAGCCTCTGTCACCGTCAGCGCGCCAAACACTTCATCAAAGCGCGCGCGAAGTGGGGCCGATAGGATAATAAATGCAACATAACAGACAGGCGCGCTGCAGAGGAGCGGCTTCAAGGTGTTAATAGAAAAGTCGCAGCGCAGCCTGAATGCAGAGAGACTGCACGGAGAAACAACTTAATTGGTCTAATTCATATTAAGGCCTTTGTTTCGTTTGTTTTTGTTTTTTTTGTTGTTGTTGTTTTTTAATGTGAAGCAGGAGGCCTCAGTGCGCTTCTTAGACCAAGAACGGACAAATACCTGAGTTGGCTGCAGCATATAGAGAGACACCCACTATCATTTTTTAAAAAATCATAATTTCTTTCATTTCTAATCATTTATTATGACACTCAACGATTAACCATTTCTGCGCAAACTCTGAGATGATTTAATGTCCTTTGGTGTCACTGTAATATTCATCTGGAGGGACTCCGCGTGTCTTTGATTTATTTCACAGTTCAGAAGTCTCTTTGTATAGATTTTTTTATGTGTATCGCTGTTATTCCAAAAGGGTCCCATAGTGTGCTCATAATGAACTGAAATACTCTAGGAATCGTATGGGGAATTATAGCCATACAGTTTTTGTGTTGTATGGTCCATAGTGGCTACTTATTACTATTTGGCTTATATAATATGTTCTTATAATAAGAGCAGGCTTTTATCTACTAGTGTTAACTGTAGTTTTCTTTTGTGTTTGTGAATGGATGTGTTTAGTAATTGTAGTCTGTTATTTGTCAACATATAAACATAATTATTATGTTAAGATAATGTGGAGTCTACATGAGTATAAATAACACATATCAACAGACAGACAGACAGGTTTTCACCTCTCATAATGTTTTCCTACGTAAAGTCAGTCACTCTGGTGCTGCTGGGATTATCCACCTTATAGGCCACAGACACACACACACACACACACACACACGCACGCACGCTGTAAGGTGAGGCTGATAAGAGCTGTTTCTGGATGAACATTTGTTCATTTCTGCTCCTCTCATGCAGGACTCAGATTTATTTAGAGACTGCTTCAGATTCATCACATCTTCACAGATTCCCATTTATGCTGAAGACATAAACTGGCGAAGATGCACCTGAAGGATGCAGAGAAGCCAAAATAGTCAATTGAAAATGATACATAGCCTATTGAAAATAATATAAATTAGTCTGTTAAACTATAAACCCCAGTCCAGGTTTTTTTCGTTGCAGTGTGGTGTCATCTACAACCTCTCAGACGTTTGCTAGGACAGGTGCATTGTGGGATATTATTTCAAACGAAAAAAGAAAGAAAGAAATCCGTATTTGACGTGTTTAAAAAAGGTTAATCATCATGAAATAATAACTGTTGCAACTGTGGGCTAAAAGACACGATTTTGAATTGAATAAGCTCTGGATCATTTAACATTCCCATTTATATTGTCTCAATAATAATAACAATAATAATACTCACAGTTGACTGCAGCTCTTCCAGCACATGCAGGGAAACGATTCGTTTCCCCCCAAAACGCCAAATTATTATTAAACACAGCAAACTCTGAAATGAGCCGTTCGCCTCTGATCAATAATGAAATGTGAAATTCAACCCTCTGCAGGAGCTTCAAGGCTCCATCGTCCTGCTGTTTCTGACACGCTTAAACTGGGGAGACTGGAGCTGCCAGGTTCCTCCCTGAAGAAAAGAGAGAGGGAAGCTTTGAACGAGCTGAAGGAGCTGGACAAAGATCAGGAGCAGCAAACTAAAGATAAACTTAGGTGAAGACATATGCGCAGAAAAACAGGACTTCCTCTCCCGATTTAGACTGTTATAAACTGACGCTGGAGGTGGAGACCAACTATGTGGCTATGGGGGAGATTTCTGTTTAGTTCTTGTCAATATTGGTTGAATCTGCTCTTTTTGATGGCGTTATCAATGACAGAACCGTTCAAAAATATAATAGAAAGTGTTAACATGAGAAAAACAAAAGTACATTTTTCAGGAACATGTAAAAACGTTGCCAGACTGATGGCAACTGACTGAATACTCACTCACGAAATGAAAGATAAAAGGAGAATAGCCTAATGGAAAAAATCAAATTGTAGCCTATTCTGTCCACAACAGGAAATGGTGACATCGATGAGCCCAGCTATTAACTCCTCATCACTTTTATTACCACTCACAGTTAATTTGCACAACAAAAATGCAGTGAAACAGTCCAACAGCCCACTGCAGCGACAGAAAATGATATCATAGCGACATCTAGTGGTCAATGAGAGTAAACGTCTACTTACACACAGTGCAGATGACACATCTAGCATGATGCAGACATACAGATAAACACATGTAACAAGCTAAACAAACAGAAGGACACTTAAATGTCATGCAGAGATGGCAGGAGCTGTGTGCTTCAAACCTGAACCTGCAGCTGAAGTAGCTGGATCCTGGACCATGCCACGTGTTGATAAAATTATAATTATGATTTTTAGATGAAAACATGCAGGTTATTGAGGATTAATTATGTTTTAAGGAAGAATTACAGACATGTGTAATAAACACATGACAGTCTGTACCTTAAAAAAGGAACCAGTCATGATGTAGTTCGAGCAAGAAAATATAAACCCAGCTGAAAGACGTAAACCCAACTCGGAGCCATGGCTCTGGGTCAAAAGTGATGGGGACTGTTCTTAACAAGCTCTCATGTGAAAATCCTTTAAGGACCGAGCTCTCGAGGAAGACTCCAGCTGTGTGACCATCCATCTTATGCTCGGGCCTCTGCTCCAAAGTTACTCCAATTGATAAGCATGCAACTCTTAATCAGCAACCAAGGCTTGTTCTCATCTAATGAGTGAATAGATGACATTTTAATCATAAAAGTTAAAAGGGAAGAACATTGTGGTTTTCAAGGCCATATAGGGGTTTTCAGTAGACTAGAAGCCAGGATAGAAATAACATGATTTCCTTCCTAATTTCTGTCAGTACAGTCCTCAAAATCTATTTTAAGGTGAGTCTTTGAATTCTTCGTGTTGAATGCAATACCAATAGAATATATTACCAGAACTTGTCTTTCACTCTGTGATTTTGCTGAGCATGAGTGAATTTGTCTTCAAGTAAAATAAATAAATAAATTTTTTAAAAATCTGTAGGTTCATCAATAGTCACATAGATTGATTTTGAGGAACTTTAGAGCAGAGGCCTGAGCATAAGACAGATTGATTTTCTTTTGGCCACTAGGGGGCAGTGCAACAAGATGTAAAAACAACATCACCATACTGTATCAGTTCAAAGTTTTGTACATCAAATGTGTTAGCAATCCAACTTCCACTACATCAGTAGTTACGGACCAATGCTAGCACTTATTTATAATAATAATTTTTTTTATCATTATTATTATTTGTTTGACACATTCAAGCAGTATTCACTCTCTGTTTTCTGTTGTTTTAGTCACTGGAAACATACTGTACATATTTTGGATTTTTGGGTAAATTGTCCCTCTACGAAAACTGAAGTGACCATAGCCAAATGTTACTCTAAGTAGTTTGAAGTTTTTTCTCTCAACCCAGAGTCTGAGGAGCATCTTGGCTTTGGTGAGTGAAAGCCGTTCCACGGGGTCATCTTCAACGTTCACACAATTGCACTTCCATTTTCCAAAAACAACAACTCAGAGTAATTACTCTGAAGTAAGTTTCAATTCCCATAGCAAAGGGACAATAGTGGGGTCAAAGGTGAGAAAATGAAAACAAACAAAACATAAAGTGAAAAAGTAAAGCTGAGACAAGTGGAAATTTAGAGGCACAAAAGAGGAGGAAGTGACTTTATACTTCCTCTTTTCGTCTTCCTCCCCTCCTTAAATGAAACATTTTCCACCTGCATTTGAAATACTTCTGTATCACAGCCAAAACACATCTTTTTCTGATTTTCTCTATTTATAATTTGTTTTTTATCTTCACGACACAATCATTTATCTATTTAATTTAGACTCTGCCAATAATCAGTCTTAATTTGAATGGGATTATTTCTAAGTCTATTATTTGATCACAGACACTAACCTCTTTGTTTAATGCAGTCTTCCTGCAGCTAGGGGTCTCTGAATCAAAACAATAAAAACAAATGACGTATTTTGATGTCAACTGGTTCAACATGTGTTCCTCGTATAATCCTGTCTATGGGATGAAAAGTCATTGTTGTTGTCTTTTCTTTTTCACTATGATGTCCACATTCTCTCTGAAACGACAACTAAGAACCCGTTTGTTCTCTAAACTTATCCATGAATCAGAAAAACTGATTTTGGCATGATCCTATGTAGTCATCAGGAGGCACTTGTGTACAGACCTGAACGACTATGAGGACTTCAGTATTTCGTTCTACATCGTGGCTGAACATGCTCGTTGTGTATGTGACTGACTTTGTCTTAACTACAACTTTCTCCCCTCCCTGTAGATTGCTAGGTGAGCCTCTCTAGTCTCATCAGTACAAATTAAACAAGTGGATGGGTGGGTGAAGCAACAACAACAACATAAAGATAACCATAAAAATACTGAACTATATTTATTTTGTTTTGCAATGTCTTCGTGCATCTGTAGTTAGACCACCAACTTCTGCATTCTACAAGCTGGTCTGCTGTTGTGTGCGGATGAATTTTGGCCACCTCAGCTACTAATAAGATACATGTACTTCCTCTACTTCAATCAGTGTCAGTGTGCGATGGGGGCGTCTGTTGCAATCAGGGGAGAATCACGTTTTTCTTCCAACGTCATACAACGTATGTTATAAGAGCTGCTGAAGTGGGAAGTGAAGGTAACTCAGGACTCTGGAGAGCATGGAGACGTCAGCGGACCACATGAATCGGGTCTCATACACACAAAGTAACCCGCTGTTTGACATGTCACTCAGCAGGAGTGATCTCTACAGTTTCCAGCCTGAGGGTGAGTAGTAAGGCAGAAAGCATGAAACCTTTCAAAGCAAATAGAAAGAGTTGCCTGACTCTGTCTTTAAGTAATTCATATTTCATTTAATTTACTTAAATAAAATCTCGAAAATGATTCTAAAAAGGCTTGTAGATCTTACAAATGACTAAATCATTTAAATCCTGTCCTGGTCTATGTCTTTATTGGATATGCTGTCTTGGTATAAACTAAATAACTTTTTTGAAGACACAGTAAGTTGCTGTCAATGTACGAGACCTTTAAGAAATTGACGACGAAGAACACTTCTATCTGTAAAGAGGAAGCAAATGATTACCAAGTGCATTGAAATTGTTAAAGTTGTTTAACTTAAACAATAATTATGAGGTAATGTGTGAAAAGGAGTGACTATTGAAACAAACAGTTGTATCATCACTCTCTTTAATTTCGTCTCATTTCTCTTTTTGTTCTTCCCCTCTTTGGTAGAGTTGGTAGTAAAACTCATCTTAAAACTTCCTCGAGTGATTTTTTCGAGTGGTCAGTGCAGCAAACTGTAAACACAAGTAAGATGGTAGGAACAGTTAGCTATGTAGAGAGACATCTGACTCTTTAGCTGCTAAATGTCATATGTGCACCATCTGGGCTAACTTTGTATGTTGTTTGCAGTGTGCACAGTAGTTGTATTAGAGCCAAACAAATTAAAGACAAAGCCATGAAAATTATTCTTAGTTACAAATGTCTGCCATAAAAGAGGTCTGCTGTAGACACAAATCTTTTCTTAATGTCAGGCAGTGACAATCAGGAGGCATTTTCAGGTTCAGGAGCACAAACTAAAGATCTATCTATTGAGCTAATGTGGACAAGAGAGAGACTCTGCTGTTGAAATCAAAATGGGTGCATGTGATTCAGGAAATGTTGCCACACAGCACCTCGATGAAACAAGCACTTCATGGAAATTATTTGAACTGTGCAAGCTGTGATTTTAGTGTAGACGATGAAACATTTAATGTTGCATTTGGCGGAGGCCAGTTGGTGAAGGCAGCATTGTTTATTCTGTTGTGAAAAAATCTCATCTTGGTTACAGATTCATGTCAGCCTCCTTTCCTTTACAGTACAAGCACATCAGCTGTCGCTGTTAGAATGAAATGAGGTGGCAGCCGTGACCAGTAGGTGGTAGCAATGTGTCATCTTTCCTGTCAGACAGTCACAGCGGGCGATGTGAGGGAGACATGAGGGCTCTGCTGCAAACGTCTCTTGAAATTAAAGCAAATACATTTTAAAGGGGGAGTCATTTTGGTTGGGTTTTTAACACGGAGGACTAGAGAAAAGACACCACCCAAGTCGAGATAATACAAAATCTTACACACTAGATTGAGCTATGAAAATGAATACATATGAATATTGTACGCAAAGAAAATGTTTTAACACTTTTTTGTGTTTTCACTTTGCAACATGACAGATTATTAACAAAAAATCCTAATTATGGTAATGGGAAACATAATTCAAGTGATTACACAGCACAGTGCTGCAGTTGCAAATTAGTTCACTGCTACTACTAGTACAGCTACTAAAACTGCTTTTACTACTATCAATTCAGCTGACATCTCAAGATGTTACTACTAGTAGTACTGCTTCTGCTACTGCAACCTTTGAGACAGATTTATTACCAGCTTAAAATATGTAGACATCTACTAATTTATTCTAGGACTATATGCAAAAACCACTTCACTTTGACCACTTCAGTGTGTCCTAGTACACATTACTCTAACCTGTAAGCTCCTGCCGACTCATATCCACACTCATTCACTGCTGAAGTCTTAAGAGGGGACAGTCGTTTACCTCTCAGTCATAGCCAGTTTGGTCTGGTGTCAGTTTCTTGACTTTTCTGCCAACAAAAAGAAACCCATCTCCATTTCCCTCCGGGTTTTCGTTGTGACTGACAGCTGACATTTTCCACTGGTTGTACAAATGTTTCGCGCTCGGAGCTTTGCAAATTTATAAAAGCATTAGTATCAGCTGGATGAACCGGGCTACTTTTACAAGTCTCCTGAAATGACCTTCTCAGGATGTATGTTTTGCTGCAGGAGACGATTGCATTCTGGTGTTTTAAATGCAATTTCCCGTCTGTGTTTCAGATCTGAAGCCGGCGAGGCCCAGAAGACAGTGGTGTTTTAATGTGATTGTTGTCTACCTCATCCTGCAGACTGCCCTTAATGCATTTCTCCTTTATAAAGGTACACTTGCATAAAGATGGTATTATTTATTAGACTTATTCAACTTTTTTATAGGCTGATATTCTTTTCATTAAGTTCTATAAAAGGGAAGTGACTGAAATTCCTGAAACATGCTTCCTCTTTGTCCTAGTTTTCACGTTGGAGTCTTCAGTATCTAACCCCAAGGCGCAGAAGCAGACGTCCAATCACATTTCTCTGGGCGGAAAAGATGACGATGAAACCCTCCAAACTCTGCTCCTCAACAACAGTCAAGAAACCAAGAACCTCAAGGGCCACCTATGGGCCCTGCAGAGCCAGGTCCTCCCGCTGTTTATATAAAATATTCAGTTTAAGTGTTGTTTTGCAGATTCAGTTCAGGTTTTAATTACTTTAATTACCTGTGTCAATCCAGGAAATCAACCACAAAAAGTAACTGCAAGACCCGTTGATAAAACAACCTGTGCAAACTCCTAATTGTAAAAACAGACAACTGTATGTTCAGGCAGAACACAAAGTAACATTTAACCATGATAGCACTGAGCATGAAGAGACAGTATTGAATCTGATATTGATCTTCTCAACAAACCCCGAAAAAGAAAGCAAAAATATGCATGTTTCCCAAAAAGGTGATACTTTTTCTTTTTGACTGTACAAAAACAAATAAATACGGTGAGGATTAGTTCGACAATTAATTTGTTATAGTACAACTTGCTCTTGATGAAACCACTTCCTGTGCTACGGTTAAGCACAAGTAGACGTGAGTCATCAATCATGTGAACTGACTCAGTCTTTTCATTTAAAAAAAATGACCTCAAAGCTAATGACAATGTATCGTTAATAGTTGCTTAAACATCACAGTTATGTTTCTGTGGGTTGCCATGACAACAGGTTACGAACCTGTGTGGAGAGGAGGGTCAGCTGGGCCGGCTGACGTCTGACGTAAAGCTTCTGAACACCAGCACCCAAAACATGCAGGGCAAACTAACAAACATCACCCTCAAATCTGGTAGGATACACATCTTTGTATGCGTTTGTGTGTGTGTGTGTGAGTGTGTGTTTGTATATAAGTGTGTGAACGTTTATCTTTTGTTTTGCTTTATCATTTAACTTTCAAGTTGTAACCTGGCTGAGGATGTATTTTAAGTCTAAGGCAACAACACGAGCCAAATTTTATGGGCAGAGTTTATCAATCCTAACAATTCTTTCCCATGTGTGTCCTCAGGACCTCCTGGTCCTCCAGGTAGAGATGGGCTGCCAGGACTCAAAGGTGAGTCAACCTCAAGCATTTAACAGATAAAGTTGGAGGTTGAAGATAGAATTACGTAAATGTTACGTGTTTTGCAACCAAAGACACCAGGATAAAAGTTCACTTCGCTACAACCGATTTAGTGAAGGTGCATATGTGGTGCTGCAGGAGGCATTAGCTTTCTGCTGCAGGTCCGGCGATGATCCCAGCGTTGATGACCTGTCATCTCTTGTCAGACGGCTGATGAAAACCGGCTGATGGATGGGCTGCAGCCATTATTTCACATACCCTCACAACTTAGTCAGTGCGCTGACATTTCCTGCATTGAAATCTCTATCAGAGGTGGACTTTTACTCACGTCGGCAAATTACCAAAATCTGAGGCAGATGTTTTCCAATAGGTCAACGCCCCCCATTCAACCCCACCACCCCCACAAAAAACCAGGAGCCCTTGATCAAGCTCATGGTTTGAGATAATAACCTTTAGAGGACCATTGCTTGTGTTTTGTGTGCATGTACAGGTTTTGTTTTGGTTTAACAGGCATTCTCTACCTGCACACACACAGTGATCTGACAGGATTTGACACTGCATAGGAACAAATGGATGACCGGCAAGACAAACTGTCAAATCTATCCATCTGACACATTCCTACAGACAGGGTTGTTTTTTAACAAAGAGGACACTGAGGTCATGTCATCTGTATTTGACTACATATATATTTGCTTCTGCATCATAAATAAGGGGACTTCGGTAAAATTTTGCCATATCTTGACAACCACCAGTCCGATTGCAGTTTGCTGTGGATATTCGTATCTCCATGAGTATGGAGACACCCTGAGCCATCGACCCAAAATGTTTCCACCAGTACAAAATTAAATGAACACTGGAAAACTCCTAACCAGTGTCACTTTTATGTGCACTATTCAGCATGCTCCACTGACAGTGGTGCAGTCCATCTATATGTTACATACCTGTATGCTTCGTTCCAGGTGACATGGGTACTGCTGGCCCTGCAGGACCAAAGGGTGACGTGGGACTAAAAGGACAATCCGGAGAGCCAGGAGTCGCCGGTCAGATTGATGTGTTTTCATATTATTATTTTTGAATAATGTCATATAATTCTGCTTTTGAATACACATGCTCAGAGCTCAAGTCTCAAAATGGGGCTGCAGCAGAAAAGAGTGTCTCATCCGCACTAACTAAGATGCTGCAGGGCAATTCAGTGCACACCAGAGCTGACGAATTAACTGAAAAACAAACTGTGACATCCAGACAAAGCATCCATCCAAAGCTGGACTCACTGATGTAAAAAAAACAAAACAAAACTCTGGAAATCTCCGTCTGCTTTGGGCAAAACATGGCAACTTTATTTATTTAATTATAACGCATCATAGACTTCACAAAAAAAGACAAAACGTTACCTCTCCTCTCTGCAAGCATCGTCTTCAAACACTGTGTTGTTTTGTGCGTGCATTCATGTGTACGGATAAACTTCTGTTAAACTGTAACCTCAGGTAGCTCATTCAAAGCCATGTTATCTGCTTCATGAAAAACTGACAACATGATGACGCTTTGTTGCTTTTAAACTCTGTGATCACTCATTTTAAGTTATTTTAAGGATTGCCAATCTCAATCCACAGCTGGATTGACGATGTCATGATCGTAAAAAATATTGATTTTATGTGATTTTATATGACGTGGAGAAAAGAGCCCAAACACAGCTGAAACTCATTGGATAGTGTTGTTTTTAATTAGCTTATATTTGTGTATTTGAAGGATAAACACATTAGAAAACTGAAAACTGTTCCATGTTATTATTAGCAGGACACTGCTGAAGGGGAGCATGTGTGTTCAGGCAAGAAATCCTGAAAATATGTTCCTCATTCTGTGTATTTAATGTACTGAGTGACTCACATACTGACAAAGGGTAATTTATATTTCCTGAAACTGAACCATGACTTGCCCTGGTTTCACATCATGTTGTTAATGCAAATCTTGGACAATTCCTTGTATCAGCAGATTGCCATTATGAAATACTTTAGTTTCTATTCCTTCTTAAATTCCGCTGACACAATGCTATTTCATGCGATGGATAGTGCATTTTGCATCGCTTGCATTTAAACAAATTTGGACCAAAATAAAAAAAATGATCTGTTAAAAATCATTACTCTGATTGTGTATGTGTGTGTGTGCGTGTGTATGTGTGTGTGTGTGTGTAGGTCCCAGTGGGCCCCCAGGAACCCCAGGGGATCAAGGGCCAGGTGCAAAGGGAGAGAAAGGAGATTCCGGTGCCCAAGGTAAAGGTCCTGATATTGGTCGAATACTTCCACCAGGTCCATCCAACTGGACTGCAGGGAACCAAAAACATTGTGGATTTTTTTTTCTTGAGCAGCTGAGCCTTTTAGCATTTCAGGACTTTTCTTGTCTAAATATTTTTACCTTGTGAAGAAGCAGATTCTAATTAGCTTTAATGTTTAACCTCTGACTGTGGCTCTCTGTGCTTTGATTGCAGGACCCAATGGAGTAAAAGGTGACCCTGGCGAAAAAGGTATTCAGAAATGTTACATGCCTCAAATGTAAATTTATACTTGTGTGTGAGATAGTAAATTAATGTCTGTTGTTGTGCACTTCCAGGATCAAGTGGACTAGCAGGTGTGCCTGGGATTCCAGGACAAAAAGGAGACCATGGAGAACAAGGTCCACCCGGACTTCAAGGTTAGCTACATACTGGTTGGACTGATATAACCTAATATTCAATATGCTTCCTGCCTTATCTGTGAATCCAGCACATTTTGTCATTTGATTGTTCAGCAATGATTCACTCATGTCTTAAAGTCCAAATAATGCTCAATATATACTAAAAGAAACAAAACATTGGCCCTAATGGTTTCAAGTCAAACTGACTGTCATAAAAAAGCTCATGTAAGTCAAGTGGCAAAACTGAAAATGTAACACTGGTGAAACTGACTGTCCTACCTGGAGCCTACTGTTGGATGATAAAAAATATACATTACTTATTAAAGACAAATATTCTTCTCCAGTGGTTCAGAAGAAGTTTTGGTTGCTGATCTAAAAATGACGATTACTCTAAACTGTAGATTCAGTCCACTCATGTTTATTCCTTGGTGTCCTGTAAACGTCTTTAATAATCTCTCATTTTTTCTCATCATCAGGTCCTGTTGGGCCTCTTGGTTTCAATGGAACTGAAGGTGAGTCACTATTAAAGTTACAGGAACCACAGAATATGTGTTTTGTATTTGTTACATGCATCCAAAACATTTGAAGTTACAGAAACCATTAAATAACGACCAAAAAAGAGTTTTTTTAAACTTGAGCTCTTCTGATGGAAAGGGCTATATTTCACTTTTCAGAGAGAAGGAGCAATGAATTCATTTAACAATACCAAAACGTTGCTTAATGTTCTTTGCTAAATTGTATCAGTAAAACATGAAGGGAACACATCCAGTATCTGCAGTATTGATTCGAATAAAAAATATCTCACAAACACAAATAAAACTACAAAAAGTGACTACCTGCTGCACCAAATAGTTCCAGTGTGTTTTGTTTTGTTCTTAGTTATAATGATGTCTGCTGTTGGTTTGTGTTCATAAAAAAATAATTTAAACTGTTAGTCTGGTTGGACAATCTATTTGACTGCTTTTCCTCCACAGGTCCTCCTGGACCACCAGGTGCCAAAGGAGATCCGGGAGCCGAGAATGGTAAGTCTGAAAGGGGCAGATCTCAGAGC
>JBCAUF010000476.1:24319200-24330316 GCA_038406115.1 Haemulon aurolineatum
ATGTTGTTTTAAATTATGGTTAATAAAGATTTTTGACAGCTCATTATTTTTTAAATGTTATTTCTTAAAGGTATTAACAGAGTAATATTTACTGAACTATACTCTAGTGTAACTGGAATCAATGTCAACCAACAAATTGACAAACATGAGAAAAGCTCACAACATTAGCTCTGAAACATCCCCTCTATTGCCAGCTTTGTGTCTCATGTTTCCCATCCTTTTTGTCACTCTCCTGCTTTTTTCTCCAAACTTAAGACAGTAAGGCAGCTCCTAGCCATTACTCAAGCTCCCACTTCTTTTCCATTGTTCGAAATATGAATATACTTTTCTTTTTTTCAACCCAATTAAACCTTAGAATGTTCCCACATTTCCTACTTTTCATAATCAAGCAATGTCATTTAATTCCCAGCTATTACTATTCTTAACTCTTAAGCACTCATTCATATTTTAAGACAGAAATATCTTTCAAACCATGACACATTTTACATCCGTCACACATTATAGATAGTATTCAACACTTGGCATTAGCATTCTAGCACTTTTCAGCATTCAAATTGTAGTTTCTTCACAAATGGCCTCCTGTAATCTCTATCTCTGCTTACAGTAACTGTGACTGATTATTACATACTTAGATGTTCTGCTGCCATCTGGTGGCCTCATACTCTAACTTCTAGGAAATTACTGAACACAAGGGGTGCAACAACATGTTATACAATTAGAAAGGAAAGTAAATGACTTCACCCAGCAGTGTAACTTATATGCCACTTAAGTGTTTGTGGCACCAAGATAACGTTTTTCAGTAATTAGTTCAATTTGGACACCTGACAATAAAATAACATCATAAAAGTTGTACAGGTTCACAGAAAACAGCCGTGGACAGAAACCAAACCTTGATTTTCACTATATTCCCCAGTCATGCAGAAATGTGAAAAGTGGGTTCACCTGGAGCCAATGATTAATATGTGAAAAGGATGATGACATGACCGATTTTTGTGGTGAAAATGGACCATTCAGGGCAGTTTTTACGTTTCCTACTTGAAACATGGTGCTTATATCTGTCGGCTGCTATGTGGCCACTTGTGAGTTGACTGTATTACCCCACCAATGTGACCCTGACAACACTGAAGCTGTATGTGACTGTCTGTGCTGGCGGTGTTCTGCTCTTGATCTCCCCAAACAGGCTGTTGTGGAGAGTGTGTAGTAGTTATTAATTATGTTGACAGAGCTGTTGCCTTTGTTGTGACATTTATTGTTCCCATTGCTGTCATCATAGTTATGTATGAGAGCGGTTGTGGTGGTAGTGTCTCAGGCTGTCTCGTGCCATGCCTTCTCATGTTGCAGCCACCAAACTCCAGCTTTCAGTGACTGAAATCTGAGCTAGCTTTATATTAAGGTTTCACTAAGTTATGTTGTAAGCGGTGGGTCTATTTAACGTTTACATTATAATTTAAAACTCATCAATGTCTTGTCTGTCTTGTGATGTGTATGTCTGTAAACTCTTAGTCAGTGAAGACAATTAGGCTATCCCTAAGGGGACAAATCAATCAATCAAATCAATGTAAGAAAATGAAAGTAATTAAAATAGAAGTAAGTAGTGAAGACAGAAATGGAGAATTAATGCAATTCTGACGTGTGTGCATGCACATGCTTCATGCTAATCTGGCCTCCCCAGTCAACACAGTCTGGATAGGCTATAGTGTGAAATCACAAATAAATTAACTTTGATACTTTGATAATAGTATATTGCTATATTAAATCACCATAAGAAAGTAAATGTACTGTACTTCAGTACTTAGTTACCCTCTACCAGTATTTTGATGACTTTGGTTCATAATTAATGGTGTTGATAGTTAACCACAAACTGGTGTTTTTCTTTGATTTCATGACTCCATAACGTCCCGCCTCGTGTTTAGATATATTTACACACTGTGTCATTGAAATATAGAGAGAGGGGAGTGTTTGTTTATAGAAGGCAGATGTCTCTCTGTCATTCAGCGGTGTGATAATCCAACTGGAAACCACATCTATTTTTACTACCCCTCTCTCTCTCTCCCCCCGTCTCTCTCAGCTGTGTTTCCTCTCAGAGTGTTTTCGTGGCTCCACAGTCTCACCAGCAGCAGGGAAATGTTCTGATCTTCATAAACGTGGCTCAGGTACCGTGTTGAACAGTTTCTTATCTTTTCTTGTCTGTCTGTGTAATTTTGCATTTTATTTTATCTCTTTATTTTACATTTAATTACAGTGAAGGGAAAGTTTAAACATCATCCAGAAAATCTGGAGGGATTTAAAAAGGGGTAAAAACATTTTTAAGACATGACATGATAAAAAACATTCATCACAACCTTGTTCCCCAATTTTTATCATTAAAGCAGGAAACTTTTTATCTTCTGTGAGGAACCCCACAGAAAGTTGCTTGTACCAAATATAATTAAACCTGAAAGACTAAAATGATGAATGACCACTAAATTAGTGATTAGATTAAAGATGAAGATATTTAATTATCTGTTACTTGTTTTTTTGCTTGTTAAACACTGCATTTCTGTCATTTTGTTCATGAAAGTCAAACATTTTGGTTTAGGCAGTTGATTCCCATCTCTTTGCATCTTACCTTTACTGATCTTTACTTACAGTTGTCAAGTATTAGTCTAGTACAAGTCTTTGTAGCACACATTTTTGGAAGATTGTATTACAAAAAAAGAATATTACTAATAGCCATAAATAAGACTACTGTTTGGATTGTCAGGTAATGAAAAATGACCCCTTGTATTCTCAATAAAGGCACCAAAATCCAATAAATTTGGTAATAACATATAAAGTATTTACTGATGGGTTACTAACAGTTAGGCCTATAACTTTATTACCACCAAAAAGAAGAAATAAATACCCCACATTTGTTTAATAATTAAGGCTGATCTATGAAACATTTGTAAATTATTTGTTAACCATTAATTACAACTGAATTGTTTCACAAGTGTATGGTTTGAGTTTATGCTTGACTACTGTTGCCTGAATGAAAGTATTTCCACAAATATTTCAAATATTAGAAATTCGAATCAGGGTTTAACCTTGCCACTGACAAATATTTTCACAGAATCTTACGTGATGTCAAATGTCAAAGTTCACCTGAAATGTACCTAGAAAAACGGAAAAAAACACATTTTTACCAAAAAATTACTTTTTTTTAATCATTCTAATCATTACATTTAAAAATCACATTATATTTAGTGATGACTGTCATGTAGTGTACCATGTATGGTAATAAGAGCAAACTGCTTGTAAGCCACATCTGACGATCGAAGCTGAAGATATCAGATATCATCTAAATCCAGTTTAAGCTCTCAGTCTGCACTTAAGCTGTAGAGCTAATGTTAGCTAACGTACAGGCTCACACCAGCTTCAGATGCGGGTTTACCAGATAACAGCCAACAGTTTAACACGAAAGAGTTTGAAAGAAATGTCGACTCAGCTTATAAAATGTAAAAATGCCAAGCCTGCTAAAGCCATTGATCCTGCCCTTGATTTTTTTAGGTGGGGGTATAATTTATGTTTTGAAGGAATCAGCCCTGGAGAGGTCCAATATTGAATTGAATTTGTTGCGCATTGTTTCAAATTTTCACATTGGTGTGCAAATCAAACCATTTCTCTGAAAAATTTCTGTGGAACAATATATAGAGCTGTTTTACTTCAATTCATGTTCTCTGTTGTTCTATTCCAGTACCTGGACTTCAGCCGTTCATCTGGAGTGAATCTGGCTAGAGTGGTTCACACTGGGAATCAAACACCTCACCAACTCAAACTGGTTCAGCTTCGATTCAGAAGCTGTTTGGGGACAACAAGTTTGCAGTGAACAACAAAAAACAAGGAAACTGGGAATTAAAAGAACAAAAACAAGCCTTGAAAACTAGAAGAAGCATGGATTTCAGAACACATTTGGAACTATGTGTAATCATGTTAATGTCTACCCTGAGAAGACCACTTTAAGAGACAGAAGTAAGAAACAAGCTTAACGTGATCACAGAAGGAGGAGGGGAAAGAGATAAGTTATTCCATTCCTCAACTTCTTACAAGATCCTGGATTTAGTCTTCATGACGACCGAAGAGAGAGAAGAGACTGTGACATGTGGAGGACAAAAGGAGGCAGGAGAGAGATTTGGCGGAGGAGAAGGAGGGAACATGAAGCTTTCGCTGTCTTTCACCACTCTTAGCACTATTGCCATCCAGGCCGGCCAATCGCAGATTGTCGTCTCTGTTCTCAAGGTACTCAAAGACACCACAAAACATTCAGCTTGTTGAGCTCTGACTGTTGGTCAGTAACACAGGTCTCCATCTTAACTGGCATTAGTTTCCAGATTTACTTAAAGGAAAGATATGACGTAGAAGAAGAGGTTCACATGACCAAAGAAGACATACAAACTCTTGCTAACATTTACATTGTAGTTCAAAGACCATTATTTCAGGTAGGTCTATCTGCAGGTGCATAGTACTGCAGGACTCACCCCCAAACCGATTTCAGTTTGGTTAGGTTTAGGCACTAAAACTTGGTTTGGTCTCCAAAAAGATCAAGTCTGGTATATCAGAAATGTATGACAGCTAAGATTTCTCATTTTATTTGATGTTTCTACAAAGCGAGAAAGAGGGAGAATAATGTGTGGGTGTTTTCTACATTGGAGTAACAGGAGGAGAGGTTTTCCCATACTGAAATGTATGACCGTAGCACTGGTCAGGTATTAAAGGCTTAAATTCCATCAAACTGTCTGTTTCGTTGGATATTAGAATGCCTTCTTTTAATTTAATTATATCTAGTTGTACAGTGTATCTTTATAGACTGTTGGCCTTGAATAAGAATTTATAGATTAGATTTTCTTCCATCAGAGGCTGTTTCAGGAGAGACAAGCTTTTCTGTCCATGTGCTGTTTCCTGTTATAGCACAAACTATTTACTGATGCTGCTGTAAGGGGAAGTGTGTGTGTGTGTGTCTGTGTGACTCTAACAGTTGGTGTCTGTCAGTGTTTTAAAGGTGTGTGTGTATTTAAAATGTGTTCATACATATGTGGGATTTTAGTTTTGGGCACTACTCTCATTGTTTTTAAAGCGTGTATGTGTGCATGAGTGTGTTGGTGGTCACGCGTCACGCTGTGTCCTTTTCGGTCGACATGCCACAGATACTGTATCATCCTGAGGAATGCTGCAACACACACACACACACACACACACACACACACACCATGTACGGAGATACATGCAGCTCCTTTTCACCAAATGCAGTCAACAGGTCGCTCTGTGGAGAACATAAACAAAACAAAGTAAAGCAGTGTTAATAGTTGTAAATGTGACAACATTTTCACACAAAGGTGTTGAACTTGTTAAATGACTTTGAGTATTATTATCATTATTTGATTAGCTGATATTATTAATCGAATCAAAATCTACCCACAAAGATTTTATGAAGGCTTGAAAACTGTGGAATAGTAAAATCCATTGAAAGGACGTCAAAGATACCAAAAGGTTTTGTTTAATAGACAAAACATAAACTATATCTGCATATCTCAGATCAAGATCAAGATTACATTGGAATAAATCAAAGTAATCCATAGTTAAAGAGTAAAAGGCACACAGAAGCGCCAAACCAAGATCATAAACAATAAAATAGTGCACACAAATTACAGAAGTTTTCTCCATGACACCTGGCAGTTTTTCTAAATCAGGAGCCATATAGGGGCCTACATTTTCACAAATTTTAATCTGTAGACCCACAGATTCTACCTAACAACATACAAAAAATTTTGGTGCCAGACAACAATGTTATTTAGAAATTACAATCCCTAAAATCCAAAGCTTAATTTGCATGTTGAAATATGATATCTGGTTGACCTGATCGGAGCCAATATAAGCCAATATGTAACTTTGACTTTCAACATTGCTCAATTTTGCCAGATAGTGCTAGCAAGGTTACATTAGCTGAAGCAGACATGATGCATTTCAGGGGCTAATCAGATTTTAGATGGGACCAATGCTCCTGTAGTCCTGCCCCTGCATCCACCGATGTCTCCTGGGCTCTGGGCTCTGTACTCTGCTCTGCGAAAACAAAAAAAGTCACGAAGAGGGGCCTTAGTCCTCACCAAATCCAAAGTTTTGTGAAGTTGGCAAGGCTGCGAGACTGTGAGAGTGTTTTTTGTTGTGTCTATTTTCATTTCATGTGTGTATGTGTGTGGGTATACAGAGTGGATCTGTGGTCCACCTCCAACTGGTCCAGGTCCATCCAGGCCTCTGTGAGATTGGATCCAACCAGGAAGAAAATCAGACACTGATCCAAGAACAAGAGCAGCTGATGGTGAAACTCAAGGTACACACAGCCAAAACACAAAGTAGGCAACGTCAAGTCATTTGATGCTTGTAGCACATGTCGATTGCAGCACAGAAAATGTTGTTGATTTTTTTATCTATCAATCTGTTGGTTTTGCAGAAACATGAGAAGGAAGTGCTGTCTGTGGTGGAAAAGAGCCGACAGAAAGAGCAGAGTAGGAGATGGCGTGAAGGGATGATGACACCGAAGAGGAACAAGAAACAAGAGGAACAGGAGGAAGTGTACAAGGCCATGGTGGCATCCTTGAATGAGGGATGGTCTTTGCTCCTCCGCTTGCTCGAGAGACGACAGGAGGTCCTGACGCTGGCTTCAGATTTTTACTGCAGAGCACTAGAGGTACTGACCATTCAAAAGTATGAAAAACTGGTAATGTTAAAAAAAAAAAAAACTATAGTCACAGTTCAAACTGTACTCTAAGGTATTTTTTCTCCTGGAAACTTCATACACAATTTTTCTGAAATATTAAGCTGTTGTGATTGTGAGAAATTCAGTTAGTAAAATAATATTCATGATAATGCAGGTGTTGGTGGTTGTTTCGCCGTTGTAATAGTGGAACCAAAACTACTGGCAGACTTCCATTAAATCTCCTAACCCCAATCCTCTTTTGCAGAGGATAAAATCCTTTTAATGTGCACCAGTTAAGTGCCAGTGAAAAGTCAAAGCCCTGCTGTCTGTTGTGGTTAACGACTGAAGTTAAGGCAATGAACAAAATAGTCTTGCCAATTTTGATTTTGAAGTTGAAAAAGGGGCACCAAATTCCTATGAACCAAACTTTCAAATCCTGTCTGTCACAAGGGGTATGTACAGTTAGATGATCTACTGTGTTTCTTTTCCACACTTCCAACCTTTTAATATTTAAATATGAAATTGTGTTTTTACTGCCTCGTGTTAGATCCCCAAGCCACATGAAAGCTCCATGCAGTAAGCTGATTCTCACAGGTTTTATTGTCAAGCTGTTGCGACATCTCACCCCTGACCTCCTCCAGGCAGGCTCTTGGATGTGAAGTGTGCTGTCCCCTGTGGTTTAACTACAGGACTGTACGGGGATGTGTCCCCATGAAGGACATTTCTTTCAGCTCCAAGTCTCACATTGCTGAATTTCTGGCGTGCCGTGGTAAGCCATGCTCATTGGCTGGCTGGCATTTTATTATCAACACCTGCTGCATGCGTGGTCACCTGCTGCAGCCGTTATCTAAAACAGTCCAACAGTAAGATTTCTGGTTCTATTTTAAACCTCCTGTTTTGTTGAAAGCAGCTAATTGACGTCTACCATGGTAACATGGACTAAGATCCAACTCTCCCAATGCAGAGGATGGTGGAAGTGTCATCAGATCAAACACGTGGGACAAAGCTAGTCACCACTTCAGAGGAGAGTCAGCTGGGTTTACAGTAGGTGAAAGAAGTGTTCAGAGACATGACAACAAGTTCAGGACTTAAGAGAGGCTGCACAGAGTCACTACACTGTGGTTGCTTGTCAATTAATAGCTCAGAGGCTCCTGAATTGCTATGTCAAGTGTGTCAGTTGGCCAATCCATCACTTTTATCGAGGCTTATATATATATCAATAGCAATTGGAAATATTTCCATTAAAGCTTGAGCAGACGTGGATGTTCTCCAGGGGATTAATCTTGACTTTGGTGATACCCTCAGTTGTACACCAATGCCACAATAAGGGTTATATTTGTAGTTCTGGGTGAAATGTCTCAAAAATTATTGGATGAATTGTTATGTTATAAAATTAGTTGTGATCATCTAATATTTAATTTAGCTCCACCATACAGTCAAATGTTTCACTCATCCAATACTTGGAAGGATTTATAATCAAGTAACTCCCAGCAAAACTAATGACATCACCATCTGCCTCACACAGCCACATACTAGGTTCTAATGTTTGTTCTCTTTTGATGAAGCTCGGTCAGTCATTTCTCCAAGTCTATGTGTTAAGCTAATGTACTACATGTCCTCGACATGTCTCCGTGATGAATGCACAGAGATGAAACTGATATTCATCTTCTTATCTGACTCTGGCAAAGAAAGAGAACAAATGGAATTTCCTGCAGCTGCTTTTTTAAACATCATTATTTATCTCCTGGTTACATCTGGTACTGCTGATTTCTTCATTCTGGGATTACTCAACTTCAGAACATTATTTGTCACAGACTGCCTTATCACTTAAACTGTTTTAAGAAGTTGGCTGGTGTTAGCCGTAGTCAACATCCTTGCTCGAGGAACACTGTCCTGGCAGGCAATGCTTAGGCTCAGTTTTAGAAGTACTTATTTATATATGCTATAGCTTCTTATTCACAAATACAATAATCATTTTCATTCACCTGGCGACCATGAAAGAGCAAGGCACTGAACCTCAAAATGCATGTGTAGTTGAATGTCTATGTTGGAGGGATATGTGAAAAAATACTGACAATAACAAACTGCACAACTTATTTTAACTCAGCACTGTTAAATGTGCAGTGTCTTTTAGTCTTTTTGCATTTTACTTAAGTTTTAATTACACCCTCCACTTGTCTGGGCTGTCTCTCTGTCTGTCTGTAGTTTGCTGTCAGTATCAACGGAGTTGAGGATCTACAGATTAGACCGGACAACGACAGACTGACGGAATTGCAGGTCACGTATGACTCCATGAGGAGAGGTAATTTGTGTTAATATTATTCATAGTATCAGCAGTAGTGATTATAGTATTGCACACAACTGCAGCACAAAACATATATGATCACTAATTTGTTTTTTTAGATGTAAATGTGCCTTTCAATATCTGTATCAGTTCTTTGGGAGAATGGCTTTCTCTCAACCAAGGCATGCTGGGATATGATTGAGTCTCAAAAAAACTGCTATAGGATACCCCTCTGCAAGAAGCCAATTGTCTCGTTGGAAAAGTTGGAAAGTTTGGAAAGTTTGGATGATGATCGCATCCTTGTGTTTTTATTCCAGGTCTACTGGGAAAATCTCTGCAGGTTTTAACCAGCAGCAGCATTCTTCTGCAGAAACTCAACCAGCTGCAGAGGACAGAGGCCCATCAGAGGAAGGGAGGAGTACTGCAGGACAAGGAGGAGCCGGAGGAGGTCAGAATGTCTCAGCTGCACAATATCTAACAACTCTGGAACATGTTCAATCAGGAAATATCATATTTTTTTGAACTTGCATAGTTGAAAGGCTGCAAATATTACAACTCTGTTATGCTAATGGTGTGTCCTCTACCCAGAATTCCCTGTGCAGCAAAGGGATGGCATTGAGGCTGGAGGAGCTGGTGGAGTCACTGCAGGATCGGAGGAGGAGGGCAGACCAGGCTGTCAGGCTGCAGCTCCAACAGGCGGAGAAGTGCATCATGGTCCGCAGGAAAGAGCAAGAATCAAGACAGGCCGATTCTGAAGTAAGAGACAAATACAGTAGATGTACATCTACATGTTTCCATGGACGACTCACATTGTACTTACTGTGAGACTTTGTGAGAAGAAGTGCTGTTGAAAACATTTGAGTATCTTGCTCACTTAATGTAAGCTCAAAAGGCTGAAATGCATTAACACTCAGAGGTCCACAACAGCCTCATACAAATCCAACAAATCTCATATCACATCACAGACCACAAAGAAATCCCTTAATGGAAAAATACAACAAAATAAGTTACATTTGAAAACCGGGCCCTCGAGTTTGGAAGTCAATCTGAGACTGAGACCAGGAGTTAACTAACTAATGAGCCTTTGCTTTTGTAAATAAGCTGCTGAATATATACAAGTTATCACTACAAGTTTATATCTGGTTGTCTGTTTAACAGCTGACTGAAGTCTTGGGTGTCACACTTTTCCATCAGCACCAATGACTGCATTGTATATAAAACATTCTGTATTACCTATTATATATAGTATAGATATTAGAGCAGAATAATTGAATTAGCAGCAGTGACAGTCATCCATCTGTTCTGTCAGCATCCATCTTGTGTTCGAGATATAAATATAATCCTGCCTGCAGTTACATTCTCGGCTCTCCAGTGACTGCATTTAAAAATATTCTGTCTGATGAAAGTTCTGGATGGTTGATAATTCTGATGTCAAGCAGCTGAGCTGAATTAAACATGACCACATTTCTTCAAAGCATCTTAAGGTGAAGATGATTCAAAGTATAAACTTTCTTAATTTTAAGGTTTTCCAAAAGCATCATAATTGAAAAGATATTCTCAAAATGATGTGAGTGACTCCTTGCTGCTGCAGGAGAGAACCAAGCTACATGCTTTTAATTGTTTTTTGTCTAGTATCTTCATCTTTTCTGGCAGAAACATTCCTGATTTCCAAATGTTAATACGCAGCAGGTCTGATACAGAAATCATGACAGAATGACCTTCACAGCAGATGAGCTGCATATTCAGGTCACATAGGTTCATGTTGGGATCAATGCACCATTCTGCTTCATGAATTCTACTTTTGGTCCTTTAAAGATATAATATTTCTTAAAAAAAATAAAAATAAAAACCATGCAGACACACAAAAATTACAACCCACAGTGGGATGATGACGAAAGACATTTAACAACAATAAATCTGTCTTCACTTCAGGAATGGAGTCTCACAGTTAACAAGATCCTTCACCAAAACGTGCCATCTGGATCCACATCAGCAGAGAGCACAGACATGAAATCAGATTCCATAACAGAAGAAACCCAAGACCTGCAGACTGGATCCACGTCAACAGAGAGCACAGACCTGAAGTCAGATCCTCAAACAAAAGAAACCCGAGACCTGCAGAC
>JBCAUF010000476.1:24330416-24348961 GCA_038406115.1 Haemulon aurolineatum
ACAGGATGCATACCAGCAAAGACCACAGACCTGAAGTCATATCCTAGACCAAAAGAAATCAAATGTCTGCCAACTAGATCCGCATCAGCAGAGAGGAAAGACCTGGAGTCAGATCCTCAAACAAAAGAAATAGGAGACCTGCAAACTGGATCTACATCCACAGAGAGGATAGACCTGAAGTCAGATTCCATAACAGAAGAAACCAGAGACCTGCAGATTGGATGCACATCAGCAGAGAGTGCAGACCTGAAGTCATATCCTCAAACAAACGAAATCAAAGAAACATCATTAAAGAGCACAGACCTGAAGTCAGATCTTCAAACAAAAGAAACAAGAGATCTGCAGACTAGATTCACATCAGCAGAGGGCACAGACCTGAAGTCAGATCCGAGACCAAAAGAAATCAAATATCTGCAGACTAGATCCGCATCAGCAGAGAGGAAAGACCTGAAGTCAGATCCTCAAACAAAAGAAATCAGAGACCTGCAGACTGGATCTACACCAGAAAAGAGCACAGACCTGAAATCATATCCTAGACCAAAAGAAATCAAATATCTGCAGACTAGATCCACATCAGCAGAGAGGACAGACCTGATGTCAGATCCTCAAACAAAAGAAATCAGAGACCTGCAGACTAGATCCACATCAGCAGAAGGCACAGACCTGAAGTCAGATCCTAGAATAAAAGAAACCAGAGACCTGCAGATTCCATGCACATCAGCAAAGGGCACAGACCTGACGTCAGATATTAGACCAAGAGAAACCAGAGACCTGCAGACTGGATCCACATCAGCAGAGAGCACAGTCCTGAAGTCAGATTCCATAACAGAAGAAACCAGAGACCTGCAGACTGGATCCACACCGGTAGAGAGCACAGACCTGAAGTCAGATTCCATAATAAAAGAAACCAGGGACCCTCAGCCTGGATCCAGACTAAATGAGGACCTTGGATCCAGTTCAGAGGTGAAGCTTGGAAGTAGGTCAAAGCAAACCAGAGACCTATGTCCTGAATCCACATCACAGGAGGCCACAAACCTGCATTCTACATCCAGATTAGCGACCAAAGAGCTACAACTTGAATCAACTCTAGCTGTGCAACCTAAATTCAGATCAGAAAACACAGTAGACCTTAGGTCCGGCTCCGCTTCTTCTCTGGAGCCCGAATGCAGTTCAGATGTGCAACCAGGTTCTGGATCAGCTCTCAAGACTGTATCCAGACCAAAGGAAAGCAGACACTTGCATTCTGGATTCAGATTAGAGACCAAAGAGTTGCTTCTTCAGTCGACACTAGATGTGCAACCAAGATCCAGATCAGAGAAGACAAGAGAACCTCAGTCCTGTTCCACATCCGCTCTGAAGCCTGAATCCAGATCAAATGTGCAGCCAGAATCCAGATCAGTTCTGAAGCCTGCATCCAGACCAAAAGAGACCAGAGACCCTCAGTCCGGATCTAAATCAGAGGTAATAACTTCCACCAATCACAGAAACATATGTTAATCTGCATTCATTTCACATACATCTGATCAATAGTTATTATGATATCTAAATATACCTGCCTTCATGTATTTGAACTTGCGTTTTTCTCAGTCTGAAGACCTTAGTTTGTCTGAACTGAGTAGAAAACTTGAAGAGACCAAACAGCACAGAGCCTCTACTACAACTACCACCAGGTAGGAAAATGCTGAAATATCACTCAAACACTCTGCATGGTGAAACTGTTTCAACTGTTTGCAAACCCTTGGCCTTTCTGAACTGTTTTCATTCAATGTACATTGCCAACTCTGTTTCTTAGGCAATTTCATGATTTTTATTGTGCAGCAATTTTTTGACACTGAAACAGAATATAACTGGATTGTTTTTGTTGTATTTTGAGGGAGTGGACATTTTTAGCATGTGTGCATCTTTTGAGTTTGTGTCTCATGGACTGTGACCTAATTCATAAGAAAAGAAAAACAGCAGAAATTGGCAGAAATCCTTCATCTGAATTTTAGAATCTCACTAGTCATATAAACACAGGACAGGAAATCTCGATGATTTTCTTCTCCTTTGGCAGTGAGCAGGTGGCAGGGATGCAGAGCATGGTGGAAAACAAGATGCAAAGTGGAGAGGGTCAGTCCCACCAATCCCTCCTGACCAGTCAGAGGCAACAGCTCCTGTCGTCATGTGAACACCTCCTGGACAAGGTGACATTTTCAATAGCTTGATTTCATTGTTTACATTGGTGTAATTAAATATGTAAATTTGGAGTGTACTAAATGCAACATACTCAGTATATGTGTGTGTCTGTGTAACAGATCAGGGATTGGGTGCAGCAGGGCAGCAGTGTGTTGTCCAACAGCTCTGAGGCAGGACAGCAGCTCTCTGAGGCGGAAAAGACTCTCAACATATACCTGCAGCTACATACACAGGCTGAGGTACACACACAAAAGTTGAAATGTTTATGTATTGAAAGAACAGAAAGTATCTGTTCTCTGCTGTTATCAGCTACAACAAATTAAAACTTCATGGGGAAAACATAAAATATACAAGCCTCTTATGTTTCCTGGTTCAATGTATTTCCCCTGATTAAAAGTGCCTTCATGACAACACCTGTTTGTCTCCAGTCTGCAGGTAATGATGCTGTAAACATGAAGCAGATCCTGGATCAGATCAGAGCTCTGCACATAGAATCGACCAGGAGAACCAGTCCCCTGCCTCCCAGTGAACCCAGCAAACAGATGTCCCCTCTGAAGTCCCTGACAGAGCAGCTTAAGAGGAGCAGCACAGGCATACAAACCAGAACCAGCACCGCTCTGCCTGGTCCACCTGCTGCTAACCCAGTTTGTTCATTGACTTCTAAACTTGCTGGTGAAGTTGATTTGGTCTTGAAGGAGCTGCAATGTCTGAACAGTAAGATCGACTCAAATCTGCAGCTGCTGCAACCCTACATCACTTTCCTCAGGACAGCACAGCAGGTCAGAGTCTCTTCTGGTGTCCCCTAAGAGAGGAAAACTGAACGTTGGATATTTTTAACCTAATATTGTTTTTGTGCTATAATAGCCAGTCAATATCTTGGCTGAATCAAAATGTTGCAGTGCATTTCTTCCATAGCCTTATTTAACATCATTATATAGAACTAACCTGTATGGTAAAATTTAGTCTCTCAGACAAGCCGATGATGAAGGTGGTGCTCCTGTTCTCCAGGTGCAGCAAGAGATGGAGGAACTGAGGGAGATTTACATAAGGAGACCAGATGAAAAAGAGGAGGAAGAGATGGAAGCTGGCAGTAGTAACAACAAGACAACTACCAGTTCCAGGTTACCACTGAATAAGACGCAGGTTGACGCCTGCTGGCAGGCAACACTACAGAGGTTCCTCACTGCTCAGGAACTGGGAAACAACGTCGTCCATAGTGTTCCCATGGTAACCAGAGAAGTCTACATGACATGAGGCCAGATCAGACACAAGTTTAGATGTAGATGAAAAAAGTTTGATAAGCAGTGTGATATTCATTTGATTTATTTGTATGTGTGTCAGGTGTCAGGAGCCGGGTTAAACCTGCAGTCTGTGGTGTTGGTGGTGCAGCAGACAGTTGAGCAACTCAATAGAATCAAACAGGAAGTGAACGAGCTGCGAACTCAGCAGCAAATCCAGATCCAGCAGCAGCAAGAGTACTGCAGGAAATACCAGGAGCGACTGCTCAAGGTACTAACTACACTGTGCCAGAAAGAAGTGAACATGTTATCAGTGGAACTCTAATCTGCTTTGTGTATGTATTCTATACACTGCAAAATAACTAGTAACTATACTAGCTGCCAAATAACTGTAGTGGAGTATATTTAATTATATATCCTTTATCATGTACTTAATAAGTCATGCCAAGTAGCGTAAAATAGGAACACTCAAAATTTAACTCAAAAGTGCAGTGCTTAGGCATATGTACAGTTTTTCTTTACATCACTGGAATGCTGTGTGTTTTCAGATCCTGCAAGACTTGAATTGTGTTTCTGAGCTGCTCGACTCCTGCACTCTGATGGATCTGGGTTCAGACCTTGAGACCTCCAGGCTGCTGGAGCGCTTCAGCCAGGCCAGACCTCATTTTACTGTGAGTTTTGTGACTTTTAACTGCCAGGATATAGAGAGCTTTTTAATAATTAGGACTGCTTTGACTGTGCTGGGATTTTTTGATCCTCGTGGGACTGCAATGGCTGATGGGACTTGATGAGACTAGAGGGTATGTTGAGGTTGTTTGGACTCATTGGACCATTGGGACTTTTGGATGGATTTTTTGCTGGGGATTGCCAAGACCAGTGGGACTCAGAAGACCTCTAGTACTATTAAACTGCTTTGACTGTTGGAAAAACAGGGACTGAGTTTTGTACTGCAGAAACTGGACTGCTGGGCTTTCTGGGCATTTAAGATGCTTTCAGACTGCTGGGATTGTTGGGACCATTGGGTTTTGCAGGGACTATGGGTAGTGTAATCACTTCTGTCCCAAGAGTCTCAATGGTCCAGAATCTGTAGACATTTGTGACAGTTGGACTGTACTGTGATTACAGCTAGAACTATCTGAACTTAAATGATGACTGGGTAATGGAGACTGCTTTAGACATTGGCATATGTATCACTCCTAAATTGTTTGGGACCACTGGATCCTCTGGACTACTTGGGACTACTATGGATAGACACTAACCACGAAATGTCAGACTTTGGTCAACCAACATTAATTATGACTCTGATTTTGATGCATCTGGTCTGTTCTCTATAAGGGTCTTGTGCACTCCTTGATATATTGCCAGACAAACATTTCTACTGACATGATAAGACACACTCTCATCCTTTATCCAGAAACTCGATGCTGAGGTGGAGTACATGGATAAGAGCTGGGAAACTCTGAGAGGAGTCCAGGACTGGCTAGAGAGGAAGGAGCTGGAGGGAAAAGCAGTGAAGGAGGAGGATCTGTCAGAGCTGCTGAAGCTCCACAAGAGCGTAAAGAATAAGATTCATCAGAGTCAGTCAATCCTGGACCTCACCAGCAGCTTCCACCTCGTATCTCAACAGGTCAGTGGTGCAAGGGGGAAACTGTTCTACCAAGACAGGACATTTATTTGTTTTTTTACCTTCAAAGCTCCACCAATGATGAAAGACCTGTCAACAATCACTGTACAACCAAAACAATCATAACCTTAAGGCAACTGCCTAATAAGTGTCTGACTAACACACTACCATCAAGCCTTGCATATTACTATATCAGATCCTGAATGATTGTTTCTGACAGTGGAACTTAAGGATGGCAATCTTGGTCAATCTGCATGAATTATTCATGTTCATTCTTGGTGATGTTTAACAGCTGACCAATTGTATCAACGTGTCTTGACAGAGCAGACCTTTAACAGGATGGAGAACTCAAGTAATTTACTCGGTATATGGTTTATAGTTTGTATATTGCTTTTTTCAGACATCTGCTTGAAGAATCCAAAGATTACCAAGTTATCAGTTGCCAAGTGAATCTACTGACTGTCACTGAGCTCACCTGTTCTGGAAACCATCTTTTTTTAAAACATGTGTTACGTAAATATACAGTAGGTTAATCATTATTCATTGTGTGTTGTCTCTTATGTGACCAGCTGGAGGTGCTGCTTCAGTCAGCTCTTGTGAGCCCTTTAACTAGTCTCAGTGAGCCTGAGCTGAATCGGCACAAAGAGGAACAGCAGCAGATCCAGAGTCTATTTAAAACGGCATCAAAACTGAAGACAGACATCTGTACTGCCATCAGCAACAGTGTATGAGCACACACACACACACATTTAGATCTTTTGAAGTACTTGTAAGTATTATCCATACATTTCATGAGGTAATATTGTCCTTTTTACTCTGCTATGTTTTTTTGGTTTTTTTTCAAATGTTCATCTTCTATTATCCAGTCATATGCTGTATTTGTACTTAAGTAATGGATCTGTCTACTTTGTCTCCCACTGTTAGGGTTGGACATGTTTCAGAGTGGAGCAGCTGGAGGCTCGTCTTCTCTCTCTGGACTCTCTCTGTGTCTCGTGGCTAAATGAAGCAGCTCAACGTGAAGAGAAACTCCACAGAGAGCTGCTGACTTGTCGACTCAATGATGACATCAACCAGGTCAGGTCACGGGCTTGAGCTACAGTTATTAGCTGAGAACTGCATTGCTGTTGATGTTTTTCAATCTCACCGCCTTATTAAACCTGTATTTCACCACCTCATGATCTGCTCTGAAAGGTTGAAAGCCTGCCAGCTGCAGAACAGATGGTGTGTGAAGTCTGCCCCATTGGAGACACACAAGCATGACAGCAAAACATGCCATAACAATGACTTGCTATTGCCGTTTTTTATTTCTAAAGGATAAAACTGGGTTAGATGCTGCATCATTTCCTGTCTATCCCTTGTTCATGGTAATCTGAATGACAGCCTCTGCCACTGACACTGAAAACTACTTAAAACTTACCAGAGAGGTAACTGATACATGTAGATACACTGAATGGCTATTGCAGATAAAATGGCAAATAAATGATATCAAGAATGAAGCTTGATTTCTTGAAAATCTTATCTATATCTTACAGTGCAACATTTTAAGCATAATGGCTCATGACTTGGACATTTGAGGGCAACTACTGCAGTCATCATGACTGTGCTGCTCCTACCTATAGCCACCTTACTTCATTTGGTAAATATTCACCTAGAGCTCTAATTGGTTTAGAATGTTGTTAGTCATGAGTACAACCAGCAGAGGGGGTTGCTGCTAGCTGTCTGTTTGTCTGTCTGTCTGTCTGTCTGTCTGACCATTAATTTCCAGAATTTCCTCTGAAATAAAAGCATGTTTCATTGTGTGGGTGAACCTAATGCAAATGCTTCAGTTATTTATTTATTATTGGAGAATTTCATCAGTTAAACCAAATGGCAACCAAGATGGGAAATTATCAGAAAAATAGAGACTCGTAAAAGATTACAGTAATGTTTTGCCCGTCAATGTTAAACTTTTAGACTAATGTACAAATTAGTTACCCTTATTCTATTGTAATGGGTCACTAATTTTTTTATTTAACTTTACAACTCGCCTTGACTTGGACGAGCAACTGTGATCTGAGGCAGCCATATGGTCGGTTTTATCAGACTCTAAAAATAACTGAAGTCAGCAGGACACATTTAGATTTTATTGGAGTCAATGAAGTCCTTCAGCTCACTGCAGGAGTTAGTCCCTCCACTTCATCATAAACTCAACCTGGTTGTTTACTTTCCCACAGTGATTCTTTGTTGCGGTGGGATAGAAAACACAGAAAAGTTCCTTCATTATTCTGGATTGTATCACCAGGTTAGTAGTGGAGTCCCCAACCAGAGCTTAATTGTGTTCAGTTGCAGTCCATCTAGTACATGAATAGTACAGACATTTGGTGTCTCTGCGGGACCCAAACCTACAAAAATATTTTTATAATAAAATATAGTTTTATAAATATTCCATTTATAAAACATGAATTTAAAATGTCTATGAAATATATGTGTTTATTATGGACGTATGTGGCAAATACTGTAGAAGGGCTGCATTCTGAGCACACATTGAGAAATAAATGTAGTGTAACTGATACTGTCAAACAAAAGAGACGACAGACAAGAGTTTTCAAATAACAGCATCGTTCCTTCTCCTCTGCACTGTACACATGCATTGAGTAGTGGTATTTGTCCACAGTAATGTTTTTGAACAAGCGGGGTTGTGCTGCTTCCATCCATTGGACTCTTGATGGGCATGCCACTAGGCACACAGCAGTTGACAACTGATCAATCTTTCTTACTGTTCCAACCTCCAAACAATGTTGAATAAATTCACTTTATCCAACCATAAATGCTGCCTAATCCATGTTAGGAATGAGCCTACAAGTTGTCGATGAAATGGATAGCAAGATGACACCAGACATCGCAGCTGACACTGACAAGTAATGTTAGGTTACGAGCAACACAAGAGTCACCAACTCTCAGACACGTGAAACATACCATTCAGATGCTACACAGACACATGACTGACTTACAGTACATTTCTGCTGCAAAAACATTGTCTGTTCAAAGTCTCTGCTTTGCACATGAACATATTTTTTGACCCACTGCAGAGGATGCTTCATTTGTTCTTTTTTCTTTTTAAACATCATCATCTGTGTGCAGAAAAAGACAATAGTTCCCCCCACCAAGATGATTATTGAGTGGGACTGAACTAACAAATTGTATAGTGTACCTCTGATGATCACATGAACCTCCCCTCGTGGGATGATAAAGTTTACCTTGACCTTATTATAATTAGCTTTGCAAGTCAATATGGTTGATTGTTACCTCTGGAATCAGGACTGTCACCATCACAAGAAATAGTAGTGAAAGATATAAACGATGATGATAAACCTTTTAGGTAAATGGGTGAAATTGAAAATGCAGAACTTTCACTAGTTTGACATTTTACTGGTTTTACTGGTGTTAGTGGTTTTCTCTGCAGTGTCATTGAACAGCAGAGCAGCAGCTGTTGGAGAAATGACAGAGGGAGAGAGGGGCGGCAGGAGGGGAGATGAAAAGGGAGAGGGGCTGTCAGATCAGAAATACTGGCAGAGTCAGCCAAGGGGTATTTCCCATCATGCACCTGGTGTTGCGTATCACCAGCACACCAAAACCTACTGCAGCAGCTGGGATGGACATCAGACTCTCATAGAGACACAGTTTGTTACATGTAGTTTGTTACAAATAGAATTCATAAGAGCATAACACAGTTTGAGCCAATGTACACTTTATTTTAATGACCTTTGAATAAGTGAGTCAGCCATGTCTTTTTATTTCCATCTGTGCTGTAAATGCTACTAGGTACTCAGAGAGCAGTTTGCTGAAAAAGAATACAGTGTTGTTTTTCCAGGTTTCAAATTACAGACAGCGTTATTTTTAATTATACAGGTTTTCCCAAGTCTAAAACTACATTACGGACTGACAGCAGTTGTTTTACCACTAGTGGCACTATGGAGGAAAGTTTATAGTAGATGAGCATGTCCATGTTGTTTCTTGTGTTTTACCAGCTCATCCACAAGGCTACAGAGGTACACTGGTGACAAGATATATATTTTTGCCAACATTTAATACTATTCAACTGATCATGGTAATTTTCTCCTGTGTAATTTGGAAACGATGAACACCATGGTAGCCCATCCCCCTTTGCATAGGTGAAATGATGCCACTGTTCTGTAGTTACCGCTAAGGGAAAGCTGAACTATTAATCAGAGGGATGAGGGGTGAGCTTGAGGGTAAAGAGAAGAAGTGAGACACAGAATGACTATGACCCTTTGGACTTGTTTGTGTCCACACTGCTGAGTCACCTGAAGGGAATCCACATTCATTTGTTGCTGGAAGATGATGAGGCCTTTTTTTTAAACTTGTCTTGTTGCTGAGGACTGGTTCTATTTATGTTCATCGGGGTTTGGTTGTTCTCACCACAGAAATTCAAAGTATGTTTGGGTCTCATTAAGGATCCCCAGTGGTACAGTACTTGATCAGAGTCCACCAGCTGAACTCCAGTTTGTGTGTTCACCGTGGGTGCGGTGAAGAGGGTATTCATTGGTAGCACTTGTTCTAGTTATCTGAGGTGCAACAGGGCACTGTGGGTCATTTTATCATACTTCATGGTAATCTTTTGGTAGTTCATGGTATGCTGGGGAACTTCATGGAGCATACCGAATCTTGGATATCAAGAGATACCAAGAGGAGCTTTGTGGTCTGCTTTGTAGGCTACTTCAATGTTATCTCTGTTCTTATCTTCCTGCTACACCCTGGACGTTGTTTCTTTATGATAGCTTTTGTTATTTTAGCACTCCTAACACTTGCCCCTCTGGGTTCACCAGATGTTTCAGGAATTCAAACCAACAACCTTTTGGAGTACGTCATGATACTGTCTCAAACTTTGTTTCCCCAATGGTTCAGAGATTTGAACCAAAACCATCTGGGATCGTACTGCAGATAGTTCATGATACTTCCTTGTACTCTGTGGGATACTTCACAGTCTTAAGGGGTAGTTCCTTGGACTCTGTGGTCTTCTGGGATACTTCACAGGTACTTAATGGTACTTTGTGGTAGTTTACAGTACTATTGGGTAATTGGGGTTTTATGGGGTACTTGGTGGTAGTTCTTGGTACAGTATAGTCGCAATCTTTTCTGTTCTTTATGATCCTCTGAGGTTTAAATGGTTTCTTAATGTTACTTTGGGGCAGTTTATTGTTCTTTGAGATAATAACCTTGTTAACCTTTAGGTGAGCTAAAATAACCTTTTACTTTCTTGCTTAATCCAGGTTTGCTCTAGGCAACTTTTGAAGCAACAACATTGCTCCCCATCCACCTTAATGATAGAAAAGCAGTTCAACCTCCTGAGACTCTGATTTCAACATCCTCATCTGTTCAACGAATAGACTATGCTGTCCTGGTCTGCTTTACTCTCTCTCAGCTGTCCTCAGTTAACAGATCAGCCATTTGACACCGATGTTCCTCCAGTCAGAGGTAGAAATGTCCCTTTGGATTTAAACCCCTCTGCTCTAAAAATAAACTTATCAAAGCTCAGTCTACATGCAGTTACATCAACATGAAGCTTAACAAAACACAACTAGAAAATATACCAAATGTAAAATAAGATAGAGATAAATTGGAGGATATAGTGTGAAAAACTATTTTTAGCCACATTAGCAGCATGACTGTAGCAATGGCATTGTCTGAAATATCTCAATAACTACCTGATGAATTGCACTGGAATTTAATACAGCCATCCATTGTCTCAAAGAATGAATCAATGTTCTTGTTCCAATTTGCAAAGGACTCCAAATTACTGGATGAATTTAAATTCTGACCTGATGATGGCGCTAGATGAAAAATCAAGTAATCGTGGGAACACAGATGTCGTATACAATGTAATAGAAACCATCTAATAGTTATTGATATGTCAGTCTGGACCTAAACAGTGCATCAATTCTCCGACCCTATCTTCACATACTGTGATGATTGGTGCCTTTAAGCATGAATCCTTCCGTGTCATATTCAAGCACCCACTAGTTGGCTCAAGTTTATCTGAGTTATTGAACTGGTGACTGATTTTCTGATGTTTCATTTTTCAGCTTCGTGACTCCTTTAAGGAGTTGAAGAAGCGTTTCAGTAATCTGAAGTTTAACTACCTGAAGAGAAATGACAGAACAAGGAACACGAAGGCCGTCAGGAACCAGCTGCAGCAGGTAGAGCTGTACGAAGAGAAGTTGCAAGTAAGTCTACTTCCTGATTTTCCATATAAAAATACAGATATCAAAGGTCTACAAACTCTTATGAAAGTTGCAGTTTTTTAATACAGAAATAACTACAATGTAAATGTCAAGCTTGTTCCATCTTTAATGTGATCTTTCAACAAATAAAAATCAATCAAAACATTTTAAATAAATAAAAAAAAATTAAAAATCTGTGCACTTTTCATATCCACTTCAACCCCCAGATCTCTAAAAACATGCCTGACTCTTACAGCTTCACATAACTGCCATGCAAGATTTTGCTATTGAGGAGAGAGTGTGGCATGTCTGTCATACTCTGCTCTATCTGATCATACAGGCACTCAGGAAGCGTCTGCAGGGTGTGACAGCCCGGCTGGGGTCAGATGTCAAGGACGGAGGAGTGGCCAGGGAGGCAGAAGATGCTATCAATGAGCTGCAGAGACAAATGGGAGATTTTGAGCGAAGTGTCAGTGACCACCAAAAAACTTTGGATATGACCCGCAAGCTGCAACAAGCCATGGAAGAGGTGATACAAATTGGTTTGATGTTTTTCTTTGAAATTGTACTTTTATTTTTCTAAATCAAACATGAGATTATACATATTATTTTTAGTTAGTGATCTTAGAAATATTAATCTGTGTGTGTGATTTACATTACTCTTACATATTGTTCTGTATTACTAGTATCAGTTCTGGTGTGAGGAGGCAAGTGCAACCATCGCTCGTGTTGGGAAGTTTTCATCGGAGTGTCGCAGCACAGAGGCCGTCTCTGTTCTTTACCGGCAATTCGAGAAGTTTGTCTGGCCAACGGTTCCTCAGCAGGAGGAGAGGATCAGTCAGATTGCTGAGCTAGCTGTCAGACTGCACGGTGAGTAACAAGACTGCACGGTGAGTAACAACACCGCAGGAGAGTGAGGCTGCTTTTATTCTGAAAAGGCAGCAATCCCTGAAAGCTGTGTGATCTCAACAACATGATTTCCAACTTGTCTTATGTGATAAATTATCTCAGTCCTCCTCAGTCATGTTCCAAATGTATTCTGCTGGAAGTTAATTATTGCTGTTGATAATGTAAAAGTGGATTCAGTTGAACTGTCAATATTTCCATTGGTTTGGTCAATTCTTAAGCCATACTACTACTCAGAAGCCAGAGTGTTTTAACAAATTATTCATGACTTCTTCCATCCAACTATTTTAATCAGTTATCCATTCCTTTTACTTTACTTTTTTACAATTTCAACTGTACATCCTTTACATCTATGCTTGTTATTTCAGCCTTTTTTGGACTTCTTTCAGTGAGCTTAGACTTCTTTGCTTGCATACTAATGTTTCATGAATTTGATCCCAATAACATTTAAAATCTGATGATTATACATAAATTGTGTGGGTGTGTGATTATTTGTATATGTTTGTGCCTCAGGGGCCGAGGAGGGGCAGCGGTACATCGAGAAGACAGTTAGCAAACACTCAGAGATGGTGGAGTCCATAAAAGAGCTGAGTGACGGCCTGATAGAGCTTGAAGCCAAACTGAAGGTAACACAACACAACACCTGGTTTCTTAAGTTACATCTGCAGATTATTCTCCTCAATAATCTCACATTAGATACCCACACTGGTATTACTGTGGTGTTTTCAGCTGGAAGCTCTCAAAAAGCAACAGAATGATGGAGAGAAAGAGAAAAAGGAAGAAGCAGAGATGGAGCAAAGGAGGGAGAATGAGTCCAAAGAAAAGGATGGAGAGAAGGAGAAGACTTTAAAGGAAAACAGAAAGATGACAAAGAAAGAGCAGACGGATAACCGCAACACACAGGAGGCGGTTGAAATGGTAAAAGTACACATCACAATCACACAAATATTCATTTATTTACAGAAACTGAAAAAATCTATGATCTGATTGAAATCATGAAACTGCAAGAACTGAACTAAGTAAAAATACGTCTAAGTATATTTTATATTCTCATTTGACTAGTAATATTGTAAGGCTGCAATAGAAATATTTTATATAATATAATAAGATATTATGCAGATATTAAAACTCATCTCCATCTGTCCCATGCTTTCAGCACGAGCTAAAAGAGACAGGCCACACCCCTGAACTGACTGCCGAACATGATGGGAAAGAGGTTCCTGTGAAGAGGCAGACTGCATCCAATAGGAAGCCTCCATTGCGAAAGAGCCGCAGTCAGGATGCAGACAGACCGACGGACAGACAGACAGTCATTGCAGAGAGCAGGTACACTGGCACAAGATGCATTTCTGAAAGGACAAATAAATATCTATCTCGCAATAAAGGATGGTACTGAATCAAAATACCCAGAATCTAAAAGTCACAAAATCACAAAAAAGTGGTTCCTGGGGCGCTGGTGGTTAGTGTAGTGGTTAGAGCAGGCGCCCCATAAGCAGGCTATCGTCCTTGCTGCAGGGACCCCGGTTCGAATCCCACATCGGGTGTCATTTCCCGCATGTCACTCCGCCCCTTCTTACCCCATTTCCTGTCAATCTTCAGCTGTTCTGTCCAATAAAGGTGCAAAAGCAACAAAAAATATACTTAAAAAAAAAAAAAGTGGTTCCTGTTGTTCGAGGTGTATAAGTTGGTACAGTATGTGGATAGAAACCAAGTGGAAGCAGACTTATATATATATATATATACAGTATAATGATGTATATACATGAAGCATGTGACTTGGACCTCACTCAAATTTCCAGTGTTGAAAACACAAGATCTGTGTGGAGTGATGAGGAAACTGACTTTCCCTTACTCACATCAATACATGAAATGTGGGTAACATGAACATCTGAAAAAAATTAATATTAATTCATCCAATAGTTGGTGAAATATTCAATTTAGAAAAAAGGTCTGTGTATAACCAAAGATTTTGAACTGTGCAAATTAATCTAGTAGATTGATTGATTGAGTAGTTGATTGATTTTTATTTGTTGGAAGTTAAATGAAAACTTTAAACTGCTGGTGGCACTAGATTAATTTCAGATGATCGCCAAAGTTATTATAATCCTCTGGGAACCAGGGATTTCTGTGCAAAATTCAATGGGTAACAAAAACAGTGAAAACAAACAGAAGTAAACTGATGTTCTCTAGTGATGAACCAACATTTGGCCCAAGCCTTATCTGTATCAAATCCTGGACTGCATAAATAAACATGTGTCTTGTCATTTTTCCTTCAACCACAGACAGAGCAGCGAGAGGTTTACCTCCTCATACTGCTCCACTCACACCTTGAGCCTCTCCTCTTCCCCAGTGGAGGCCAACAGGCGGATCCACACGATACACAGCCAATTACAGTCTGTCGCCACTGAGCCTCAGGCCACACCCACCCTTGCTGTGATTGGCCCATTGTTCTCTGACATTCAGAGGGAGTTTCAGAGGAAAGAGACGCAAGAAACGGTACAGCAGAAGGTCTCCGCTTCCTGTGGCTCAAACATGACATCACTTCAGGTTAATTATCAAATGCTTATTTGATATTTGGCAACCCCAATTGTCAGTCTTAGATCCTCTTTTATTTTCCATTTCCATGCCGCCTCTGGGCCACATATTTCAAAAAGAATGCTTTTATTTTTATGTCTTTGCTGATGATAGACAACTGTATGTTCCCATTTAACCTGGTGACTCTGTAAGAGCTGTACGGCTCACATTTTTTTGCAACCAAATGAATCAAAGTCTCATCATTATCGACAGGTCCTGTCGATAATGATGGTTAAAGCACACATGCTTTAATTGAGGACAACAGCTAATATTTAATCTTGATTTAAAAATGTTCATGCCTTTATTTCCTTTTGCTTACACTAGTGTAATACTTTTGATTCAGGCCTGAGCTGTAATTCAGGGGCTTGTGACACAAATGCTGCCAGTTGATGTTTTTACAACCTCTAGAAAAACAGATCAGATCATATTCATCAGTAATCAACCATCATTCTTCGGACTTGGACCCAGTGAGTTTTAATTTTAAAAACATTAAATGATAGTAACATTTGAGGTTAGACTATTAATATGTTAAGTAGTACATACAGTGAGTCTCAAGTCTAATACTCATACCCTACCCTTTAATCCAGGATGCATCAGCAGAAGGCCAGTTGGAGATGGAGCTCCAGCACCAGGAAGTGATGACTGAGGATTCTCTCTCCAATGATGAATACGAGTGTACATCACCTGATGACATTTCCCTGCCACCACTAGCGGAAACACCAGAGTCCAACATGGTTCATTCAGACATTGAGGAGGGATTCTGTTTCAGTTCCCACAGCGTCCATATCAGCCAGTACAGCCACCAGTGCCACTCCCGGTCAGAACACAGTGGGAGTGGTACTGGTGCAGTCCGACAACAGAGAGAGTCCAGCCAAACAGAGACTTGTCCAACTCCTCCCACAAGTCTTCACAGCAGCACCAGGTCAGTAAATCACAGTCACATCAGAACAGAACAATACACACACAGAGAGAGACTACACTGTAATATGTGATTGCTGTATTAAATGGGGTTCAGGACAGGGATTTGTGCAAGTCACTCATAGTCTTCCATTCCAAATTGGGAACTGGTCGAAGAATATGTAAAGAACACCCAACAAAGCATATGATAACTTTTGGTCCATGACAGTTTTTGATGATAATGGCAGCAGAGGCAGGAATAGGACAGTAAGGAAATGCAACAATTCAGATTCAAGAGTTTGTTCTGACTGTGTGTGTTACAGGTTCAAATCAGAGTCCTGTTCATTTGTCCAGAGTCCGTTGATAGTTCCTGCTACAAGTCTGCTCACCAGCACTACATGCAACATCCTAAGGACTGGCGAAACCAGCACCTCCAGCACCCACCAGAGTGCTGACCTCTGCCTGGGTGGCCCTGAACTGAGCTCCGCCTCTGGATCTAACCCAGTCCACAATAGCATCACTCCTGACATTTGTTCCAACAAGGACAACAATGTTCTTGAGAGGAAGGGCCCCTCACAATCTCAGCCCTTATTGAAGGAGCACAACAGTCATTATAACCATCCTCAAAGTAGGACAGGTAACCAAGATGAGGTCACTCAAAATATTGCAACCAAAGGTGAGACCATACCACAGACTATTCCCATTCTCCAGGGTGCAGAACTAAATCACACCACCACCCTTGTCCAGTCCCATTATAGTTGCCAGCCATTTAATAGTCCAGATTCTCATCTCCAAAAAGACAAGACCCCTCCACAAGATACTGGGTTCCTCAAATGCAGCATCACTAGAACTGACATTTGTCTTCCACAGTCCTTGCCTGACTCTCAGAACGGCCTCCATGAGGACATAAATTCCTCCCAAAGTAAAGAGGAAACACACCCAGTCTCCAAACCTCAAAGGAGCAGTCCCACAAGCACTAGCAAGAGTACAATTACCCAGCAGACCATTTACCTCCAGTCAGACTATCATAGCACCTTGCCAGAGGCTAGTAGCAGTCTCAGATCAACACAAGAAAGCCCCTCGTCCCAGAGTGACATCCTGCCACAGATCAGTCCAGTACCCCAAAACAGAGAGTCTGCTCAGAGCCCCATCGTTACAAACTCCGCTCTCCACAAAGACAGGACCCAAGAGACTGCGTTCACAAGCATCCCTCAAGACAGCGATCTTCCAAAGGGTTACTCAGATTCCAGGAGTGGCCTTGATCATGCTGTAACTTCCTCCCAAACCAGCAAACAAACATCCTCAGTCTCCATGCCACAGACCAGCAGCCTACCCACAGCCACTACTGTCACCCAAAAACACATTTACTGTTTATCCTCCCTGCCAGATAGTCACTGCAATGTGCTACAGGCAAGCAGCAATCTCATGTCAGAACAAGAGAGACCTCCCTCCCAGGGTACTGGAGGTCTGCCTGAGCTTCATGTCCCCATTCTTACAGAGCCAGACAGCTTCAACAACATCAATATATCCAGCAGTACCATCACCAGCAGCAATAGATTCAGCAGCAAGCAGAGCCACCAGACAGTCTACTCCCTCCATGAGTCTTTGACCTCCACCAAGCAGCGTGTGCATGACCCTGGCATGAACCCCAGCAGCCCTGCCAAGCCCACTGCTCCTCCTCAGCCAGAATCACAGACCCAAGCTTTGGCTCAGCAGGCTAATTCGCATGCCACCCTCCTTTCCTCTCCACCTCATCTACTAACTCCAGACCAAGACCCAAACATTTGTCAGCCCATGGCCATCCGTGAGGAGATCAGGCTTACTCCACAGATCCAAGGGCCCCCCATTCCTGCTCCTCCTACTCTTCCCCAGAGCAAGGCAGAGTCTCTTCCCCAGGGAAAAGCCTCTAAACCTGGCCCTCCCTGTTTCACCAGGCCTTTGTCTAGAGCTACTGTCATGGAGGGCTCTCCAGTGACGCTAGAGGTGGAGGTGACGGCACACCCAGAGCCCACGCTCACCTGGTGGGTAGCATATAATCAGCTTCACAATAACACACAAGCGTTATGAAATTATTAACTACACAATTCACCTTGAGACACCCTGTACACCTGCATTAACATGTGCCCTGTAGCTGGATTATGTCTAAATCTGGGTCATATTTACACCTGGCACTAAGGCGTGTCCCACTATCCAATTTGTCTCTGTTACATGAGTGTTAAGGACATACATAAACTGCTTATGTAGAAGCAGTTAAGACATTAACATTTGAAATCTCCACATAAGATCATGTGCAACCACTAGTTTCGATTGGCTTATGAATCTTGCATCTGTGCTTCAGGTGAAATCAGTTTCAACCTCAACCTTGTTTGTTTGGTTACCATGAAATGGACAACAATTCATACTTAAGTTGTCTATGACATATCCTGAAAGCAGTGATGGATGGGAAGCCTATTCTCATTGATATTGATCTTGATCTTTGGGTTCTCTTCTTCTCCAAACGTAAGATAACATGCCTTGTCTATATTTGCTTATAAATGCAATACATAATTCACCATTAGCCTCTGCTAGGCTCATCTACAGTGCTACATTTAGCCTCTGCCCGGTGATTTGTGCCCCACCTTGAGCATAGTCCTATTCAGAAACTAATCAGTCAAGACCATGCTATTGAAGCTGTCTCATATTCATCCACATAGTAATACTTAAGTTTAATAGCATTAGACTTAAGTCTAATAGCATAAAACAGAGACTGTGATTTTTTTTTTGTTTTTTTTTTTATGTTAGCAAGCTATGTAGCCATGCCTTTCAGAATAATTTGCAGTAATTAGATAGCTAGTAGTACTAACTAATGTTAGCTTGCATAATAAATGCACTTTGTATACCAGTGGTACCTAGTTGTTTAGACTCATTGTT
>JBCAUF010000476.1:24385739-24424725 GCA_038406115.1 Haemulon aurolineatum
GGTTTAGAGTGTCAACACACAAAATGAGGGAACATTTTTATTTTGGTTTTCATTTCAATTTTTCACCCATGTGTAGATATTTTGTTGTGGTGGAGTTATGACACCTGATCACAGCGCTATTGTTCTTTTATTCATTGAAACTTAAACACACATCCCAGTGAGCACCAGTTCACTGGTTTGAAGGTGAAAACAAACAGAAAGAAGCTGAAAAAAGAAGCTACGTTGAAAAATTAGATTTTGACCACATTAATAGCCACTTCCCACCTGACTGCACACCATTAGAAATTACATTGTTTATTCAGAATGGCAAATTAACAACTGAAAAATGTTCTATTATGAAAGGATTTAATTAATAGTTGCTAGATAAATCATGAGACAACAGGTCCCTGGACACAGACATGTAAAAGGCCATTTTTCACTGATTATCATTGTCACTTTTCTAATGAGGACAGTTTCTTAGTAGCAGATTAAACACAGGTTGGTTCAGACTGAAAATCACCTAAACTGTGCTGACTGGGATGAAAGTAAATCAAACAAAGCACATGAAGTCAATGAACATGCTTCCTTTCAGGGCAAAAACAAACAGTGGACAGTCCTGCTGAGTCTCAATGGCATGTCTCCACCAGCCTCACCAGTCTAAAGAAACCTTCCATTGGCCAAAAGCCAGTTTTCATCCATCCAATCACAAGCTGCACAGTGCCACATGGAGAGGTGGCTCGCTTTCATGCATGTGTGTCCGGCATGCCAAAGCCAGAGATAAGCTGGTTCCACAACCGGCAGCCAGTTCAGCCCACCAAGAACGTGGTGTTTCATTTCGATGAGGTGACGAACACTGCTACGCTCATCATAGTTGATGCTTTCTCTGAGCATGCAGGACAGTACACCTGCAGGGCAGCCAATAATGCTGGAGAGGCTGCATGCTCGGCCACCCTCACCGTAACCAAAGAAGAAGGTAACTTCTGGATCCATCAGCTACAGTCATATTCCCTGAAAAAACACTCTAAAATGAACCTATTTCACCTTCTGTAAGATTAATTAACCTTTCTCAAATACCTCCTCATCATTTCCAGACAAAACACTTAAAGGGATGTCCCAAACCAATCTGCAAATTTTTGTCAGATCCATTAATGTTTGTTTAAACCCTCATTGAGATTAGAATTTTTTTTTTTTTTTTTTTGGCTAAATAGGCGAATTGTTACAGACTAAAATCACAAAATATGCTACAAAAGTCAGAATTAAGCAGATTACATCATGATAAACATCTGAAGAACAATCATACAAAAGATTTCATCTGCAAAACAACCTCAGTGGCCCCTTTTAACAACCAACAAGCTGCCTAACTAAAACCCAAAGCAATACCTTAATGAATACCCCAAAACATCAGCAACTAGAGGCGATGGCATTCAATTATTTCAGATTGGTAAGTGCACTGTAAAGCTGAGGGCCACTGCAGTATGTAAGAAAACAGATCAAAAACATATTTGGGGTATGCTATTTATTTTGTTTTCTTAAATATATAAAACAGAAAAGGGAGAAAAAAAGTAATTGGAAATAGAAATAGACTAATGAATGCAAAAACAATGCACATACAATACATACACACACAGCTGTAGCAGATGACCAAAGGATGTAAACGAGGCAATAAATGCCGAGTAGTCTACAAGTGCATACTGCCAACTCTCAGACACTTGTTCAGCGAAAGTAATTCCCTGAAGTCATGCCCATAATTCACTTAAAATGTCACAGAGCTAAAAGTAACAAAAATTATAACTCATAACATTACTGCAGCTTGATTAATACTGGATTCTAAGACTATATAGAATACAGGATTGTTTCAGGATATGATAAATGGATCGGGACATCCCTCAGCCCTCTTCTGGATTTGACTAACCACACAGTTCCAGAAAAATGAACCACTCTTTTTAAAAACGCACCCATTTGTTTGTGTCCTGGGATTGTCACCTCTCCACCCCATTCCACCTTCCTCAACCCTGCCCACAGGAACAAATTCATCTCCCAACCCTCTTTATCCTCTTTGCCCTCAACCTCCTCTTCCTTCCCTGCACAGGAAAACTCTGGAAAATGCATGAAACTCACATGTATAACCTCTCTCTCCATTTTTCCCCCATCCCTCAGAATCTCAAACCCTTCTTTATCTGATTCATTTTGTTTCTCAGTTTTATGGAATGTAATTGTTCTAACAATTTTTGCATTTTTAATTCATCACTGCAAAACCTAGTTTCTTTAAATCCCAGTTATGAGTTACAAACTTGACTTGAATGTATTTGCCTTACGAATTTAAATCTTGTCAGTTTGGTCCATCAGCAGAGTAAACTGAAGCTATTATCGATTTCAAATTCTGTAATGTCTCAACAAATTATGAACACACAAACCATTTATGCAATTGAGCCATTACTACTGCAATTAATACATTAAAGAAGAACTTCATCAGTATAGTATCCAATGACATTTTAGGGGCTGTATCTGCAGAGACAGTTTGCTCGGCTCTAGCTCTACTTTTAAATAGTGGAGCTGGGCAGTGTGAGTAGTTTCAGGTTTGTGCTTTTAACTTTTCATGGCCCTCATCAGTTGATGGAGCTGGTTCAGTTGGTTGTATATGGTAATTTCATACAGAGGTCACCTAGACACCACCTGACAACTGAGCCAACTCCATCTGTACATGGAGGGATACAGTTTAAAATGCTGTAAAAAGCTAGTAAGTGGAACTTGTTAAGTTTGTTGTAAGGTAAAGTGGCACTCATGGTTTCAACTTGTGGTTTACTATAGTTCTAGTAGGTGGCTCAACTGCTTGTTACAAGTCCTGTCAACTGAAACATTTTGCAATGATGGATTAAGTTTTCTCAATTCATGAATCAATCTTGATGGAAATCAAACACAGTGAGAGAGCTAGAAATCCAATTTCTTGGGAATGAATGTGTAAAGGTTTGAAGACCATCATTGGATCTATCCCACTTAGGATTTATGGGCTCACATTGTTCTGATGAAATCTGAATTCATGTAATCTCTTTCCATCACAGTGACCCATGTGAGAGAGCAGATTGAAGCCAAGATTGAGCAAGAAGTCAAAGGTAAGAAAACGCTAGATTTCTGATCATCATGAAAAACAGCAGATTATAATCACACACAAGAATCAGGCATACTGGAAAAGGGACAGTTTAACCAGATTACTGTTTAACTTGATTTTTTCTTTCGGAAGTAGTCTGTCAGCAGGTAACTTTGATCCAAGCTTTGGCTCATTGAAGATGTTTTTGAGTGGAGAAAGTGTTGAGAAAGTGGAGAGGAAAAAAAACTGTTGTGTGGGTGCATGTATTATGGATTATAGTTGGCCTGCATTCACAGACTGCTTTTAGAGTTTACATATGTCATTATGTTGAACTGTCCCTTTATGTGATCTTTGAATTTCCACAGTTGCATGTCATCTCTATGTGTCTTGATGGAAAATTCCTATTGTGTGTATTATTCTACCTGCTCTTACTCTGATAATATTCCATGGTTTCCCCCAGGTGAGCACTGGTAGAACTTGCTTGTACCAGTTTTTGACACTTGCGGTTTGCATCCAAAAATCGTTTCATTTTGGCATGAAGGTTCCTCTGATCTTTTCCCAGAAAAGGCGCAGGATATGTATCTTTTAAAGCTTCCGGACTTGAAATGCCCTTTAAAAGATATGGAGGTTTACTGCATCTGGAACTGATACCTTCCTCCTGCAAAATATTTCTTAGCCTGGCTTGCAGATAGTGGGATGTGATTCCTGTGGTTTGCATTCTAAATAACACCAGTAAAACTATATTAGTTCGAATAAACGCCTTCTCACCCAATTTTAGAGCTTCATTTATTAAAGTTTTGGAATCTAAGATATGTTTTGAGAGCTTTGCCTCTCGTTGCTACTTGTGCATCATTTATTTCTTCTCAAGTTTAAGGATTAGAAAGGGCGTTTATTCTCCTGTCTGCAAGTCAGGTAAGATATATTCTAGCATAAAGCCAAAGCAATTATCAAAAGTAAAAAAAAGTGCAGCCCATCTTGGAATTATGCTTTTTTTAATAATAATAAAATAATTTATGTTTTGAAGAAATTTCCACAGACGAAGGATCAAAACTTCCTGCAGGTTTCTAATAAAAAGAATCAAGTCTTGCGTTTATTCGAACAAATATGGTGAGTGAAATTATTTCTTATGGCATTGTGACTCCCAGCATGCATTTAATATTTCCATTAATGATTCATTCAAATCCTTTTCTCTCTTTTTACCCTGGGAGGCTGTGTTGTTCTGACAATTGTCTGTTTCTGTTTGCAGAGCTGTTTTACCATGAAAGCAAAGAAGAAACACCACACAGCAGCACAGAATTCACCGGCACTCGACAGCTGAGAGGAGCCTTCTCCGACACCGAGGACTTCTTAGATCATGGCTTGGTGTCGGCCAATCGCTGCTCCAGCAGAACCTCTTCCATCACCTCCTGGACGGAGAACATCAAACCCTCTTTCACCAAGAAACTCAAGTTCCAGTCAGTCTTGGAAGGAGAACCAGTGGAGTTAAAATGTAAACTGGTTGCTTGCCCTCCACCAACTATCCTATGGTTTCATAATAATAAATCTATTCCTAAAGACCGTAGACGTAGAATCTGTACTGACAGCAAGATGCACATGCACATTACCAGTCTGGTTATTGATAGTATCAAAGAGAAGGACTCTGGCAGTTATAAGGTAATGGCAATAAACACAGAGGGTTCTGCCGAGTCCACAGCATCACTTCTGGTGTCGCTGAGGGAAGAGCAGTCTGCAAACTACTTGGGCTTTGTTAAACGCTCTGCCAAAGCCCATGAAAGCATAGATACCATGGCAGAGCAGAGGAAAGAGAGGAAAATTAGGGTCGACCTCAGATGTGTAGGGTCTCCATTTGACAAGATGTCCAAAGTCCATCAGGGAAGATCTCGGTCCAAGAACTCCCTGGTACGTACCATGTACTTCAAGTCCAGTTCCCATTCAAAAGAAAAAGAGACAGAGAAAGAGTCCAAACGTTTGGAGACTGCCTCTGAGCGTGCTCCATCCCCTCCCCCAATGTTTGACAGGGCTGAGCGCTTTAATGATAGATTCAGTGATATCTACTGTGACCGGCGCACCGGTGCCCGGTTCAGTGACAAATTTAGTGACAGGTGCAGTGACAAATACAGTGAGAGGTTCAGTGACACTGAGAGCCTTCACAATGAGGTAAGAACAAAACTTACCACACTCCAAAAAGCTGTCAAACAGAAGAAGAGGCTCTCTATTTCTACCATGTCCTCCTCTGAGTTTGAGTTAGAATCAGTTACCAGTGAGTCAAGCTATGCAGATTATGTGGAAAAGCTCAGGGTCAAGCCTGTTTCTCTGCCTGATGTCCAGCATTTCAATCGACCCTTTGATTTAGGTGAGAGTCACAGGGAGTTTCAAGGTAAAACTTCAAACATCGTGGCCTCTCAATCCCGTGCAAGGCATTCATTTGAGCCTCAATCCAGAACCAGGGCCATTCAGATCATGAGAGGTGAGTTGGTTGATACACTGGTGGATAAAACCGTTGAGAGTTGTGTTGAATCTCAAGCTGATGCTAGATTAAAACCTCTGGTAAGTGAACATCACAGTGGGGTTGCTGAGCAGACAGTGAAGGCTACAAAGGTTGAGGTCACACTACACCACCCTGAAGTCCCGTACTCCGAAACATTAGCATACCCAGAAACGACAGCGTACCCTGAAAGCAGGGCATCCGTAAGAGTTGTGACCGCTCAAGATGAACTATCATCAATGGAATCATCCAGACCTAAGACAGTCATATCCATTAGGGAGAAGTTCCTTAGTGAAGCAATAACACCAGAAGACATAGCAACAACACAAACAATTGAACCATATGAAGAGGAACATGCAGAGGAGTCACTGAGGGCTCAGTATGAGAAAAGCCTTGAAGCTGAACGAATGGAATGTGAGGAAAAACTCCTGGCCCTGCGGATTCGAAAATGGCAGCAAGGGAGTAAGATGTCAGAAGAGGAGACATTTCATCCTGAAACTGATCTGCCGATGCCAGCAGAGGCACCGTACATGGATACTGCAGGGCACGTCTACACCCAACAGGAGACAGTGGAGAAAATGTCATCTTCAGAAACTGACGCCATGTCCTCCTCTTTCCATAAGTCACCAAGATTGGAGGCAAAATTGATAGATCGAGGAGCTGCAACTGTGTCCACACCCAAATCACCGAAAGTAAAAGCCGGAAAAGAAGTACAAACGTCTGACTCCTTGCTTACAATGGATGTCAGACTAGAAGAAATGGAAGTTGAGGCACCACTCATGCTTGCACAAAGGTCCCCCAGAATGAAAGCTAAAGCAGCAGAAGTGGAAGTACAGATGTCACCGAGAGCAAAAGCCAGGACAGAGGACAGACTCAGAGAATCATCCAGGCCAAGGCAAGAAAAATCTATCAAAGAAAGGTTCCTCAGTGAAGCTGTAACACGAGATCGTGTAGGAACAGAACCGGTTGACCCGTCTGAAGAGGAGTGTGCAGGGGAATCTTTGAGGGCTCAGTATGAAAAGAGCCTGGAAGCTGAACGGATGCAGTGTGAGGAAAAACTCCTTGCCTTGCGGATCAGGAAATGGCAACAAGGCATGCGGATGTCAGGAGAGGAGACAACCTGCCCTGAAAGTGAGTACGCAGAACCTGAGGAGCACATTTACACACAGCAGGAGGTGAAGGATGAAAGAATAGACCATGCTGGCACGTCAACACCTAAATCACCTAAAGTAAAAGGTAGAGCAAAACAGGAAGAAACCTCTGCCCCTTTGCCTAAAGCCAAAATGAAAGCCAGACCAGGAGAATTGGACACTGAGGCATCAGTCACGCTGGCACAAAAATCACCCAGAATAAAAGCTACAGTGGCAGAAGTGGAGGTTAAGTCATCACCTAGAACAAAAGCCAGAGCAGAGAAGATGTTGTTTGAAAAGACAAAAGAAGAGCGTGAGCTTCAGCTGTCAAGGGAGAACATCTCCGAGCTGAAGAGTGAGAGTGAGAAGTTTGTGAGTGAAGAAGAGGCCTTGACTCAGCGGATAATGAAATGGCAACAAGATGTTTTGATGGAACAAAAGCAACCTGTGAAGCTCGAGTCTGATTGGGTGGAGGGTTACTCACCAATCCAGACAGAGAGGACCACTGATGTGGGAAGAAATGTTGCAGAGGCTTCTGTTTCAGAATCAATTTCGCAACCTGAAGTAGCCCGCAGCAGAAAGCCTTCCCCAGGAAAAACAATGAAGGAGAAGTTCCTTTTGAGCGAGTCAGTTCCTGCCAGTTTCCAAGATCAGCAGGGTGACAGCCAGCAGTGGCCACCTGCTGGTGAGCTGCTGACAGAGGGCCGTGAGACCAGGCTGCAGAGGGACAGTGAATACTTTGTGAGTGAGGAGGAAGCACTGGCTCAGCGCATCCTAAAATGGCAACAAGATGTTGTTGAACAAGAGGAAGTAGCTGAACTGGAGTCTGAGTGGGCTTTGGACAATCAGTGCAAACAACCTGGCTCTGGGTTGCCATTTCAACCCCATGTTCCACCATTTGATAGTGAATCTCGTCATGGTGGCATTTCTCATGTAGCCCGCCCCAGTGAGCTTCCACCTCCACATACAACTCTTGGTGGTGAGGCCTTAACAACAACAAAACCTTTACCCCAGGAGCTGTCTCTTCCCCATGAGTCTTCTTCCATTATAAAACATGCTCCTACACATCCTGGGCTACCACACCATGTGAGTGTGCCCACTGATAGCTCTTATGATTTAAGACTTACTCCAGTAAAAGATAGGACAGATCATGGCGCGACCCCAGTTCAGATAGACTCTCCAATCCAAGTTACTAGTGTGCCTTTTGAAAAACATGAACCTGCCTCTGCCTGGGGTGAGAGCCCTCATAAGCCATCCAGGAGACGCTCCCCATGCTGTAGTCCAGATGAGGATCTGGGAGGAGAGTTAGAGAGCAGGTGGAGCAGGGAGGAGTATGCAGGCACTGTTGATAAGTCCAGCAGCCAACGATTCCAGTCAGAGATAAGAGAGGAAAGTGGGACGAGAGAAGAGATGGGAACTACCAGAGAGGGCAGTGAATTAAGACAGCAGAAGGATTTTGCAGGTATGAGAAGAGAGGAAAGAAGTGGAGATTTGATAAAGTCAAAACAAGATGGTGAAATAAGTTCACGAAGACTTGAACTCAGAGCTATAAAGGAGGAGAAGAGACTTCAAGATGATTCACCCTTGAAAGAGCAAGTTTACCAAGCTCTTGAGACTAAAGAGGTTAAAAAAGGCGAAGCAAGTGCTGGAGGCTCCTGTCCAGTATTTGTGAAAGAAATATCTTCCCTCAAAGTAAAAGTGGGTGAGATGTCAGAGTTTACATGCCAGTTCCATGGTAATCCTCTGCCCACGGTCACCTGGCTCAAAGATGGCCATCCATTAGCCCACAACCCTGACTATGATATCATGAGCAAATCTGACAAATCACAGCTCACTGTCTTCTATCCAACAACCGACCACGAGGGGACCTATGACTGTGTCATAACCAATAAACATGGCAAATCCATCTGCAGTGGCACTCTTGAGATCTCTGATAAAAAGGTGGTGAGAAGATCAGGGGTCACGCAGGAGGTGGTGGTTACAGAGGAGCTAGAGTTGGGTGAGGAGAACCAGGAGGGTGTGATAGAAGAAGAACTCAAGACCTACATGGATTCAGGAAAGGCAACATTACAGGTGCCTCAGGCTGTGATCCACAGACGCCGCTGCTCGGATGAATCTTTTGACTCTTCACCAGTAGAAATCAGAATTACTGCCCCCACCCCTGTCCCTGGAATGACAGAGGAAAGCAGTGAGGACAAATCTCAGGCTCTTACAGAGAAAACGTCAGATGTGCCAGGTGATGAGGGAGCCTCTCAGACTGTCAAGCACAAATTTACTTTCTCCTTTGACATGGTTGGTGAAGCACCTCATATAATCAGTGAATTACAGAATATCAGCTGTTCTGAAGGCAACACTGCTGTTTTAGAGTGTATAATCACAGGTGAGCCTGTCCCGGAAGTCACATGGTATTATGACGATGTCTGTCTGAAAATCACGGCTGGAAAATATAGAGTTGATGTGGATGATCAAGTGTACAGGCTGTACATCAACAATTTTACATACACCGATGCTGGAGTATACAAATGTGTTGCTAGAAATAAGCTGGGAGAGGTTACAAGCATATCTGATGTGTCATTTCAAGTTGCAGAGCCTGTGCAATTTTCAGAGGGCGCAGATACAATAGATAATGAGGGTTTTACTCCATCTGAGGGCATCAGGAAGTCTCCTGTTTGCTTAACTGAGGATGTCCAGAAGCCTGCCGTATTCCACAAAGCCCCAAAATCCAGACCTGGTGTGTCGAGAGAGCCTCCGACTATATCTGGCTGTGGTCTTTCAGCTTCTGCTGCTGTTATTAAAGTTTCTCAGATTAAACAAGCTTTTGAGACAGACTCATCAGCTGCATTACTGACGCCCCCCTCTGCTGAGGAACAAAGGAAAGAAACACTTTTCCCTGAGGAGTTCATACCAGCTGTGGCTGTTGCCCATGACCAGCAGGAACAAGTATTGGGACCTGATAAAATCATGTACGTAGATGATGGTGGTAGACTTGTTACTGCTTTGACAGAAAATTCAGGTTTTCCCAGTGTTGTACCTGCTAGAGTAGAACCAGATTTCACTCAAACAATTTCCGATCGTGCTGCACCCAAACCTGTCTCCTCCAGGACCTCCCAGCCCACCTCTTCTCTGGAAGAAGACAGTGTGGTATGTGGTGATGGTGAAGAAAGAGCAGTTTTAGCAGAAATCCACAGTTCACTTAAACAGTTTGTTGAGGAAGTGCAGGAGTCTCCAGAGCTGGTCAGGCCTGAGCCACGGAAACCTACCTCTTTTCCAGAACAAATGGAGCTGGGTGAAATGGAGATGATGAGGGAGGAGAGTGTGCGCACATTTGACAGAACTAGCAGCTTCATTCCTTTCCAGTCCGAAAAAGTCTCTGCAGTGAGGCGCTCTGTAAGAACTTCCGCTCCAGCCGAAGAAGCTGTTAAGCCTAAAAGAATTTCTGAATCTCTCCAACCTGAGAGACAAAGTGCAGCTGCAAGATCTTCTGCTATTCACAGTGAGGCTGATGTTGTCAGCATGGAGATCCCCAGTTATGCTAAGGGGGGTAGTACTGTGGAGGAGTTGACAGAAGCACGAAAACATGTAAAACAAGAGGTTAAAGGAATTAGTAAGGGATCTGCTTTTATTCCTGGTGTGGAGCATGTGAGAGAAGAGGCTGAACTTCCCAGTGAGGAGCTGATTTCCATCCCAGAACCCTCTATTGACAGTGGTGTTTTCTTAAGTATGCAGGACTCTGGGGGCGATGTGACAGAAGTAGCAGAGGAAACGGCTTGTATGTCCCATAAACAAATCAAGGATGAAGATGAGAGGATTGATGTCCATTTGAAGCTTGAACCTAAACCGCTTATTGTGAAGCCTAAAGTGGACAGCAGAGTTAAACAAGTGGGTCTGCCTGATGAGACTGCTGCTGAGGGACTTCTGAAACATGTTGCATCTATTCGGGAAAGAGGCAGTGTGGACAAGTCCTCAGTACCGGAAGCTGGGGGAGCAGCAGCAGCAAGCTCAATGGAAGAAGAGGAGGTCACTTTTGGTGCTGTGTATGATTACTACAACCCTCCAACAGATTGGGGAAGGCCACTGTCCCCTGAGTCTGAGATGTCTATAGAGATTGGCAGCACTGTGAGTGAAGAGATAGCTGAGGTAGCAGAGAGGTTCTACACCCCTGGCTCATCCACGGAGGTCTCACAGCCAATTGCAGAGTCATTCCACACTCCCAAGTCTCCCATGTCCTTCCATACTCTCAGCTCTGATACACCTGGTGGGTTTATGACTCCTCAAGAATATCCCTTCTCCCCACTGGAGCATAAGAGACCCTCAACAGGAGAGTCTAGCGAGATGTTCTTCTCACCAGTTCAGTTCCTGACATCTCCTGCTGATGAGGGTATTGAAACAACACCTCCTGGAATAAATGTGGATGAGAATCGATACCTCACCAAGGGAAGAGGGTCTTTATGCCTGTCAACCCTTCAGGAGAAAGTGCAGGGAATCCCTCCTGCCTTCCTCAAACCTCTTATTAAGAAAAGAGTGTTTGAAAATGACTCTCTAACATTTTGTGCTGAGGTGTTTGGTCTACCTTCCCCTGAGGTGAAGTGGTTCTGCAACAAAACCCAACTGGTGGCAGATGACAGAGTTAAAATGGAGAGGGATGGCGATAGCATCTCGCTGACAATTCACAATGTCACTAAAGCTGACCAGGGGGAGTATATCTGCGAGGCTGTGAACTATGTCGGGGAAGCCAGAAGTGTTGCTTTAGTGGTGGTTGTATCGCAGGAAGTGAGGTTTATGCCTGCCCCACCTGCTGTCACTCATCAGCATGTCATGGAGTTTGATGTGGAGGAAGATGACTCTTCTCGTTCTCCTTCCCCTCAGGAGATTCTGCTGGAAGTAGAATTGGATGAAAATGAGGTGAAAGAATTTGAGAAACAGGTTAAGATCATCACCATTCCTGAGTACACAGCTGACAACAAGAGCATGATCATATCTTTGGATGTGTTACCAAGTATTTATGAGGAGGGCGCTGTGGACTTTGTCACCCAGGAGCACGATGATCTGAAAATAGCTTTCGAAGTCACTGAGATGCCTCCAAGGTTCATTAATCCCATCTGTGACATGGAGACCCCAGAAGGTACCACTGTCATGTTTGAGTGCTCACTTATGGGGATTCCATCTCCCATTGTGTCCTGGTTCAAAGGTGACAAAAAAATCCCTCATAATAACAAAAAATACTTGCATTCATCTGATGGAGACAACCACTTCCTGAAGATCTGCAAAGTCACAACGCAGGACAGTGGCATTTACACCTGCAGGGCTATTAACGTTGTTGGTGAAACTCTGTGTAGGGCCTCCTTGGTTGTGTTAAATGCCAAAGCTTTCTCAGGGAAGACCAGAGGCAGGGAGTTGACTGCTGTGTCTCTTGGTAGTGCCAAAGTCCAGCCACAGAAGTTCGACCTGGTGGTTGGCAACACATCGTTTGATGGTGAACAGGTGTCAGAAATTGAGCTTGAGTTTGAGTTTGAGCAAGAGGCAGATGAGTCGCAGCGGGCAGTCAGGCTGGTGGCCAACACTGACAACGAAATGAGTGAACAGGGAGAGAAATATGTTAGCATTAACTTTGATGTATTTGCTGAGCCAGCAAAAGATGACAAGGTAGAGTTCAAAGGGAAGTCCTCTGATATGTGTAGCTTCCAGTTTCAGGTGACTGAGACGCCCCCTAAATGTGTTATCCCATTGACTAATGTGACAGCAGCAGTGGGGACGCCAGTTATCCTCCAGTGTCTGGTTAGTGGTAAACCAAACCCCACAGCTGATTGGTACAAAGATGGAGACCCTGTCACAGACAGCAGGTGTATAATCCAGGAGAAAACTGCAGGTCATTTCAATTTGCTCATTACTAATGTGACCCAGAGTGATGCTGGTGAGTATAAATGCATAATCCAGAATACAGCTGGGTGCATTGAAACTTCTGCGCTGCTAAAGGTGTTTTAGAGGTTGGATGGTCTGGGGCTTGTTGCACAATGATAAATTTACTGCTAATTCATAACTACCTTAAGCAGGTTGTCTTCTCGGTGTACTAAAATTAGGACTTGACGTGGCTGACCAAGAAACCTCTTCAAGCTGCTTTGGTAGGAATCATACAGTAGACAGAACAACAGCCTTAACAGGAAATATTTATTCCTGTCACTTATAAGCCTTCTAAACAAACTTTCTTTTCATTGCTTGCTTAAAATTGTCTACAGGTGTGCTTTATTGTTACCATTGAAACACAACTGTTTGGATAGTTGCTTTTTTTTGCTTAAATCAATTTTTAATCATGTACAATTCATGTTATGCTTATCTAAGAGCAAGTAAAGTCGTAAAGTTACAATAATCTTTGGGCAACCAGACCGTATCATGTGAGTGAAAACAAAGTGTGTAAATGTTTTTTTTTGGGGGGGTGGGGGGGGGCAAAGAATAGTGTTGGCGGTGATAGTGCTTTATCTTCCTTTATTCTAAGTTGTGTAAAACTTAAAGCAACATCTGTTTTATTCAATTTTTTGGAAGGAAGATTTATGTTTTATGTTTGCTTTTGTTATCTGGTAGCATACTGAGCTGCTATAAGTTTGAAATTCATTGATGATTATGAAGCAATGTCTGTACAACTGACCACAAACTGCATCCATTATGTTTAGTCTAGAAGCTCAAAGAAAAATGTTACCAGTCTGTTTTTAACACTGTGCATCAGTTTGTACTACAGAGTATTACAACCACAACTAGGAATAGTAGCAATGTGTGTGTGAAGCCATTTTCTCATATACAAAACATTCACAGAAATACATACCATTGACATTTAAATCTTTTTTTTTTTTTGTCAGATTATAAATTAAACTAGGACTGCGCGCAGTCATGAACGGGCCCTCGCGTCCCGGCGCCATTCGAATTTCAATAGGTCCCTCGTGAGTCGTTGACTCTCGGCTCGGGCCCTAATTAAAACAGTTGGGCTTTGCAAGAAGCTATGGTTGGACCTTCAGCAATCAATAAATCAGGACAAACTTTTTGAGAAATACTATTTGTTTTTTTTAACAGTTAAATTGAGTGCCAGTATGGTGACATCCCTTCAATATTTTTGATTTGACCAGAAAGTAGTAGATGATGGGTATAATGAGTTCACATGTGAAATAACATACCATCCGCAGTAAAAACTGCATGCCAGCCAGAAAGTATGTCTTTAAAATGATGTGGATATAGCTCAAGAAATGTTATTAAATGAGAGAGCAAACTTACAGTCCCTTCAGTATCTTGCTGGAGGAATAAAAGAATATCAAAGGAATCAAGGAATAAGACATTTTACTAACGTCTCTTGATGTTTTGCATGAACCTGCAAAGTTTGCTTTCCAATCAATCACTGCAGTATTTGAATTATAAAAAATAGATAGCAGGAATTTATTTTACTGTATCACTTTCTTAGCATTATACATAACTTATCGATAAAATGTTAAATCTCAGCCCAAGGTTCACAGTTTTGTCATTGCAACCCAATCTTGAAACTATCAAGAATATATTATCATGTTGTTGATTGTGTGATTAGCAGTTTGGTTACAAAATTTTGAGTTTTTGCTGTGTGTGAATGATCTTTTTGGGATTTTAAAGCAAGCTGACAATCACTACAGTAATGTGATTGATAACACATTTTAAAAATGGATAATACTGTGAAACTTTTTTAAAAATTTAATTATAAGTTTTGATGTCTTGTAAATATGTGTAAGTTGTGAGTGTATTAGTATGTACCAGTAAAATAAGTACATTTAAAAAATCTGGCATTGAGATAGAAATTCATGGTTTATTTGTACAGACGTCACGTTGGTTTGTCTAAGAGTTTGTATAATAAAGAAAATGATGATGTAAAGTTGGGAGTCCAAACTTTTTTTTTGTTTTTATTAAATAATTAAAATGGGTGCATATTGGTTCACATGGTCCATTTATCTGTCACTATTTATGGGCAAAAAATACACGTGTCAAAAACTATGTTTGCTAAGAATCATATTTTTTTTTACAGTGCCTGATTTCGCATTGACCTTTTCCCGAGCTCCGTTTTTTTTGGGGGGCCAAAAATAAAACTTAAAAACACATTTTTCAAGATAAATTGAAATGCATTTCAGTTTAACTTGAAAAAATGTAAGCTATTTTTGTTTTTGCATGAGATTCAAGTGGTTATTTGGTCTGTTTAACTTCAATAAAGATAAGATTAAATAGATGGGTGTTGTCAAGAAAAATGGGACTAATGCATGAGACCTTCTCATTAATCAACAGGTCACTACAACTCAGTATTATATAACAGTGATACCTTAAGTTATAGCTTATTAACTCAGTGTCATACAAAATGGAATGTCCCTTTATTAGTAATATAGCTTAATCAATCTGTGATGTAAAAATAGATAGCTTAATCAATCAGTGAAAACAGAAGAGTATAAAATACCCCTAACAATGTTTAGAGGAAGTTAAAAGTGAAGCTTAAGAATAAAAGATAAATAAAACAAACTATTTGGATTCTCCATGAGAAATTGTAGTCCTGATATGAAACCACAAACACAGACCACTTTATCAGCTGGGAAAAGGTCAAAGAACCATCTATTCACTTGGGGGAAAAACCATTGTTATTGTGTTGTTTTTTTGTTTGTCATTGGTTGGGTCATATTTCTCTCACAGTATTAGCATATTCTTAATCTCTTAGTCAACTAATATGTTATCCGGGTCATTGTAAACTGAAAAATGTAGTGATGACCAATTATTCTTTTCTTTTCATATGATTTGGAATGAGCTAATGTTGTGCTAGTAGTAACTGTAAAATGTCATTAAACATCAAAATTAGTATGCATAGATAGTCTTTTTCCTTTTGTGACCATCAGATTTCGAGAGGTCACTTGCAAAAGGACAATGATTCAGATTCTGCTTTATGTAGTCAACTTAGTGATTAATTGGAAAAGAAAATCCTATGACCATTAGTTGACTAAGAACTTATTTTGTCAAGGACAGCCATAATGTTTGCTTTTATGAATTCAATGTTAATATTATAGCTTTTCTGTTGTGGATATTGTTATCAGTCTTGCTCAATATTTTCTGACAGAGCATTGTAGCACCACCATCACCACTGTGGAAGAACAAGAGGAAACCTTCTACACTGGTGTCCAGTTACCACAGAAAACAAAAACACTTGAGCTCAAACCAGAGTCCAAACGTTACTCTTCCACTTTAGAGAAGAAAAAAGAAAAGCCAGTTTTCCTTAGTCAGCTCTCCCCAGCAGCTGTAACCAGTGGGGAAACAGCCAGGTTTACTGTCAAAGTTTCTGGCTTTCCAAAGCCAACTGTTCAATGGTCTCACAATGGAAAAGTGATAAAGACCTCCTCTATATACAAGCTGATAGAGGAGAAAGAGGAGTACACTTTAGTAATCACTCAGGTCACATCTGAGTGTGAGGGTGAGTACTCTTGTACTGCCACCAACAGATTTGGCCAGACAACATGCACCACATATCTGGAAGTTAAAAAGAGTGATGTTAGCCAGGCAGAGCGATGGGTTGAGAAGATGTTCAAAGTCACAGGTCAACCTCCTACTTTCACAGTTCAGATCCAACCTGTGAGGTGCTCAGAAGGAGGAGAGATTTCTTTTAATTATAAAGCGAGTGGTGATCCCAACCCTGATGTCAAGTGGTTCAAGGGGGCTTTCCAGATCCAGCCCAGTAGAAACTGTGTTGTTATTGCCAACCCAGATGGATCTGGTTTCATCAATATTAAAAGCGTCAAACAGGAGGACAGTGGCCTGTATACATGTAAAGCCTCCAACCAGTTTGGGGAGGCATCTTGTAGCGCTGAGCTTGTTGTGTTCAGAGAATCAGTCTCTGTTTCTCGCAAACAGGAACAGCTGACAGTGGTTCAGAAAAAAGGCTATAAGGTTTCAATGACAGAACAGGCAACAGAGTCCCGATTGTACCAGGTCAGCCTCCCGGGTCAGGACAGAGCTAGGTCAGATCAGATGGTTTACACCATTGGTACTGAAGACCGACAGATAATTCCCAGTGAGCAAGTGGGCTCCCTTAGAGAGCTAGATATCTCTGCTGCTACTATCCATCGTGAGCAGCTGACACACCAGGCAGCAGTGCTTCAGTCTCATGAAATAGAGGAGAGGGTGTCTGTGGTTCCTACCCACCCACCTAAGGTTTCAGCAATTCCTGCAAAACAGCTTCACATGGCAGCATTTACATCATCTGTAGAAGAGAGCCAGGACCTAACAGAGCAGCACTGTGATCGCATTCAAAGCCCTGAGGTCATTGAGCTTCAGGCAGCTAGAGAAAAGAGGTCAAAGGTGATGTCAGCTGTTGCTGAGGAACTCACACCACTTTCTACTGTTAGCACAGAACCTCTGGCTGACAGGAAGTCTGCTACTGTCAGACCCACTTCAGAACCTAAACATCTAGTCAGTGGGCATCAAGTTGAGTCACAGCTGTCCATCCTAAAAGAGCAGTCTCAAGATATACCCAAACCACAGGAGGAGAAAGGTTACAAGGTTAAGGAAGGTGTTAAAATTTTATATTCAGCTCAGTCTGCAGAGAAACGGGTTCTTGCAGAGGGCCACACAACTGAATTAGCAACAGCAGACTCTGCTTTGAAGTCTTCTTTTGGGAAAGAACAGCACCGACCTGTCTTGGCCTCAGTTAGTGAGTCTAGAGAGACTCTTTCCAAGGAGATTAAGTTCTCCATGCAGAGGCCTGCTGAGGAGACAGCCCATCTCTGTAAAGATAAAATGATGAAGGCAGCTCTAACTGCCCAAGAGAAACAAGTGTTGCAAGCTGAGCCCACTCAGCAGCTGCCAAGTCTGGACAGTGCTATGTCCATTCAGTCACAGGTAGAAGGAGAGCAGTTATTACATCTGCAGGTCATCACAGACCAAGACCTCCTTCCATCTGAGAGGAGCTTCACCTGTGAGAAACCAGCAGCAGAACAAGCAGGAACCAGGAAGAGCCCCACTCTGTTACATACAGTTAGCCAGGATGAGCAGAGGACAGTAGTTTGTGAGGACATATCAGAGTTTGAGGCCAAGGCTCACACAATAACCATCCAGCCCCAGAAAGAGGCACCTACTCTGTTGCATCTCCAGTCAACCCAACCTGTGGAGACGCTTCCTAAAGAGGGTATTCTCATAATTGAGAAGCCTGACCAGCAGGTAGCGGCACAGAAGCAAGAAAAGACAAGGAGTCATGCAGCCATTTTGGAAGAGAGGAGAGAGCTCACAGCAGATTATCACACAGAGCTGGATTTGTCTGTGACAGGCATTCAGTCTCAGCTTCGAACTGAGCCCAGGCCTCAAAACATTCTCCAGCTTTCCTTCCAGCCCATGCAGCTGCCAAAGGAGACACCAGTTACTACTGATGTCAAGCAGCAGCGAGCTTTGGTGCAGAAGGAGGATCATTTGAATGTGATGCATGTCACACTTGTGGCTGACAGTCAAGCCATAGAGGAGGGTCACACTGAGAGTCTTACAGCTGTTGATAAATTCACCTGCCAGACCGCTGTAGAGCCAAAAATTCCCACCAAGCCAATCCAGATCGAGGAGAAGGAGATCTCCACTGAGAGTAGTGTCCTTCTAGAGGCAGCGGAACAGGACTTTGCAGTTCAGATCCAGGAAGGCCAGTCAGTAAGGCAGTCGATAGTGATGGACGAGAAGCGAGTGCTAATGGGTGAGCTCTCTCAGGAGATTACCAAATCAGAGTCCACTAAAGTCGCCATCAGGACACAACCAAAACTGTCCTTTATGGCTTCAGAATCAAAAGACATCACAGCTCTTCCCAAAGAGATGACTTTTGTGATTCAGATTCCTAAGCCAGCCAGTTTGAATATACGGCATCAGCTCAGAGATGCCCTTCAGTCTGCTGTGGCCACTGATCAGCCAGTGTTACTGGCTGACATTGTAGGAAGATTGCATGCTATAGAGGTAGAGGAAGTTAAGGTTCAAAGAGAGCCTAAGCGGGCCATGTTTACATACCTGATTACAACAACAGGTGCCCCCATGGAGATCACTCTGGCTTTTGAGGGTAAATATCCTCAGACTGCTGACTTCAGAACTGAGCTCCAGGCTGCTTTCCACTCCATAGTATACCAGGAAGCCCATGTTCTTACTTCAGAACAGCCAGGCACTATGCAGCTAGACAAACCTCAAAGGGCACAGGTAACCTCGACCCGCTCTAAGCAAATGCTGTCATCAATGGTAGAGACGGTGAGTGTAGCAGAGAGTGCAGTGGATTTCACTGCAATTAAATCTCAGGCTGCTGCACTCAAGACTGAGTCTAAAGTAGCACTTGAATGTGCTGCAGCTGAGCAACAGGTTGTGGTGCAGGAATCCAAGGCAGCAAAGATGGAACAGTCCATCTCATCTCAGATCAAAATTTCCACTGAGGCACACATGGCTTTTGAACAGTCAGTCCAGGTATCAAAGCAGGAGGTGAGGGCAGTAACAATGAAAAGCAAAGAGAAAGATGTAGGAGCAGCTATTGTTACCACTGCCTTGCCTACCACTACTATCCCCACGGAACAGGTGGTGGATGTTAGCATTCAGAAGGAGCACAGGGAGGAGATCTTCAAAGAGGAAATCACAGTATCTAGACCAGAACAGAGAGAATTCCCTGTAATAGTAACCTCGCTTGAAGACTTATCCATTGAGGAAGACAGTAAAGCAACCTTTAACACCACCATTAAGTATGTCTCAAAGGTAAACTGGTTTTTCAATGGGCAATTGGTAAAATCTGGTAAAGAGTTCAAGTGTTCCAAAGACCACGACACATACACATTGGTTATCAACAGAGTTGTCAAGGAGAGGCATCAAGGAGAATATGTTTGTGAGGCTGAAAATGAAGCCGGCAGGACAACAACATCTTCAAGACTCACTGTGGTCTCAAGAGGTTTGATAATAGGAAAAAATCAATGTATCATTCATTCATTCACCCATTTTCTATGAGATCGACTAATCATTCACATGAATTAGTTCATTCTAGAACTTTTGTCTTCACATGAAATTATACATTTGTCATTTTGGTCTCTATATTCATTTCATAGCTCAGCATGAGCATCCTTATCAGGGCACTGGATGGTACTAACTCACCATGTCTTGTTTGCTTCACCTCATTGTATGGTCAATAATTGACTGAAGACCAGAACCATCACAGCCATGCAAGTTTAGCTTAAGGCTCTGTAGTCAATAAGCATCTTGCTATAATGGTTGTAATGATCCTGACTTTCAGGCAACAGGTTTCTTTGTTTTAAATCCATGGTTTGTCCCATTCCTTTAGGGCCATTCTTTCCATATCTCCAATGTCTCTCTGCATGCATTCAGGGCTTCAACTTGACATTGCGTCATCTTTCACAAACCCTTTGTTTCTTCTTTTAGCCTGAACCCTAGCCCCATGATAATCATATTCAATGATAATATCTTCTTTTGGCAGCTTTTTGTGAAACCATGGGGCTAATGTTCTTGCTACGTTTCTCCTTTACAGTCACTCCTGAATTGCCCTCCACCATTGTTGTACATTCCACCATTTCTGTTCCTGATGTGTCAGTTTTTACATGAGCTTTATAGCTTAGATTACTAACATTTACCTTTTAATTTGTCTGTGTGCCTCAGTGCCACCTGTGTTTAGGCAGAGAATCACACCTCTGGAGATAAATGTCGGCAGCCACGCCAAGTTTGAATGTGAAATCGAGGATGCCCCGAACGTGACCTTCAAATGGTACAAGTCTGGCATTGAAATCAAACAGAGCGAGAAGTATAGGATCCTCAGCCGCCACACCAGTTCATCCCTGGAGCTCCTGAACCCAGTCAAAGCTGACAGCAGTGAATACACTTGCAAGGCTTCAAACCAGCATGGCACTGACAGCTGCACTGCCTCCCTCATTGTCACTGGTAAGATCCCAGTGGGACCTTTTTTTAAATTTTCGCTTTACATATGTGTGTGTTTGAGAGAGAGAGAATTATATACATATTTGCAGTGTGTTTTACCCTGAATCATTATGGTGCAGTGTGGAAATGATGATTTGTTCATAAACTGGATCTGGTGCCATGTTTGGCAAGACTTAATGACATTGAGGATGACATTTTCTCATGTTTAAAGCTACATCGATCAAAAAAGTTGAGATTACACAGGTCAGCTCATTTTTGATGTTGGTATATTTTTCCACTTCTTAAAATGTGATCAACTTTTTTGTATGTTCTACCTGCTCTCCATAGAAATGTACCCACCGGTATTTGTATCAAAACCAGACCCAATGACTTTATATGTGGGCAAACAAGCTGTGTTCCAGTGCTCACTCACTGGATCCTCACCCATGGACGTTGTCTGGCATAAAGATAACATAGCCATCTCCTCCGAAGGGAACTATGTCATGAAATGTGAAAAGAACAAGTATTCCCTTCACATTAAAAGTCTTGAGCTGACTGACCAGGGAGTGTACCTATGCAAGGCCTCCAACAGTGTCGGCACTGCTACCTTTACCACAGAGCTCAAGGTTATCAACAAGCCCAGCTTTGTTAAAACCATTGAGCCAGTGTCAGCTGCTGTTAATGACCCGCTCAGGCTGGAGTGCCAGGTGGACGAGGACACTGGTGTGACTGTCACCTGGACCAGGGATGGCAAAAAAGTCCACCAGAGCATGGAGTGTAAACTGTCCTTTGAGGACAAGGTGGCTGTTGTTGAGATACCCAAGTCCAAACTGAAGGACTCAGGGAAATATGTTTGCACAGCCGCGAATGAGGCTGGGAGCTCATCCTGTGAGGCTATGGTAACAGTTCAAGGTAAGATCTTAAAGGTGATCTTTCCGTCGGCTTTGATAAAAACATATCTCTTGAAATGAGCTACTGGATTGTTGCTGACAACTCTTTCCAGCCAGCTGCAAGCTGTTGCTAACACTGTGCACTGCTATCTTCTTGTTCTTCCTTTGCATTTGTTTTTCACACTTTTCTGCCATGGTTATTTTGTCTTTGTTTTGTCTTTTCTGTCTCTCTTTTGACAACATTTAAAAATCTTGGTGTTTTTGAACTAAAAACTCCTTTCAGAGCCCCCCACCTTTGTCAAGAAAATGGAACCTAAGATTACATGGAAACAAGGCATAGCTGCACGCTTACAGTGCACTGTTAAAGGATCGCCTGAACTTCATATCCACTGGTTCTGGAATGAGAGAGAGCTTAATGATGGAGAAAAACATAAAATCGCTTTCAAAAATGGAGTTGCCACTTTGGAGATAATGAATCTTCTGGTCACAGACAGTGGGAGTTACACCTGTGAGGTGTCAAATAATGCTGGCAGTGAGAGCTGCAACACCCTTATAGCTGTTAAAGGTTTGTCAAATCTTGCATTTACTTTACACGCATTGTTGAAGTAACCTTTGGTATTAACTGCATACACTTTACTTACCCTCTTGACACCCAGAGCCACCATCCATTAGAAAAGAACTGCAGACACTAGAGGCGGTGAAGGGAGCAGCAGCTCAGCTGGAGTGTGAGATCACAGGAACAGCTCCTTTTGAAATCAGCTGGTTAAAAAATAAGAAGGCCATCACCAGTGATCAAAAGCATAAAATAATTTCCCAAGATTCCTTGTCAAGGCTGGAGATCCAGAGCTTTGAAAGTGCAGATGTTGGAGATTATCAGTGTGTCATATCCAACGATGTAGGGAAAGTCACCACTAAGGCCCTAGCTAAACTTAAAGGTTAGTAAACTGTAATAAAACTGTTTTATTGATTGAGGTTTCATTTTGTGCTTCAGGCCCACTTTTTAATTCATTGTGTCTTTTTGTAGAGCCACCAACCTTCGCAAAGAGGGTTGAGAGTGCTACAGCAGTGTTAGGAAGTACAGTGAAACTACAGGGAACCATTAAAGGCTCAGCTCCCATCACTGTTAAATGGACAAAAGACTCTGAAATACTGAGAGATGATGATGCAAATATGAAGATGGTGTTCGAGAACAATGTCGCTTGCTTGTCGATAACAACAGTGGCCATCAGCCATGGCGGCAAGTATTCGTGCCAAGCTGAGAATGAGGCCGGCCAACAGAAATGTGAAGCTACCTTGACTGTGCAAGGTCAGATGACATCTTTGATGCATAGATACTTTTAGCTCCCATGACAAATTCTCTAGGTTCTTGTGTCTGAATTCTTCTATCATAATAACTAATGAGTCTGTCTGTATCACAGAACCTGCCAGAATCGTAGAACCTGCAGAGTCCATTAGTGTGACTGCAGGTGATTCAGCCACATTGGAGTGCACAATTTCTGGAAGCCCAGACCTCAAAGTGAAGTGGTTTAAAGATGGGAAGGAGATGATCAGTGGCCGTAAATACAAAATGACTCTGAAGGACAATACTGCCTCCATGAAGATTCTTACGGCAGAAAGAGGAGACACTTCAGAGTACAAGATGGAGGTGTCGAATAAAGTCGGGAAAGACCAGTGCACATGTTCAGTCACTGTCTTAGGTTAGCTCCTAGTTTCTGCAATTTCAACATTCAATAATGATTTAGCTATATGAAAATATTAGCTACTAACAGTGTTCTACTGTCAATAGTTTTTGTTTATAACTACACGGAAGCAAACTTTGACACATTATAGCTACACATAACTCCCAACATTGCAATAAGCTTAATTCTAAGTAACACAGCAGTGTTCAGGGTTTCATTTGTTTTTGGATTTTAGCTGAGTGATTCTTTTCAAAAACAGTTGAAACTGTGTTAATCCAATAGATGTTTTTTCTTCAATAACCAGATCGGATTATGCCTCCAACTTTCACCAAGTCCCTGAAAAGAGTTGATGGTAACATTGGTAATGATGTCTCGATGGATTGTAAGGTGTCGGGGTCTCAGCCCATGACCATAGCTTGGTTCAAAGACGACCAGGAGATCACATCTGGATCCAAATTCCAGCCTGAATTCAAAGACAGCTCTGCTACACTCCAAATTATTCGGCTGGAGAAGGTCGACTCTGGAGTTTACAAATGCAGAGCAACCAATTCTGCTGGCTTTAAAGAAACAAGCGGCACACTCTATGTCAAAGGTTATGAATGGTTGGCTTATGATTTGCTTTTGTTTGTTGTTTACAATCCTTGAATTATTTCATGCTAACATGAAATGCAAACTTTGTTTTGTTTATGGCCTCCAGAGCCCCCAGTGTTCACAGTGAAACCAGACAACCAGGATGTTATACCAGGAACCACTGTTTCCTTCAGAGCAGCATTTACTGGAACAGCTCCTTTAGCTGTTAAGTGGTTCAGGGAGGACAAAGAGATTATAACCGGAGGCACGTGTTTCATAAAAAAAGATGCTTCTTCAAGTTCCCTGGAGCTTCACTCTGTGAAACCCAATGACTCTGCTAAATACACATGCCAAGTATCCAATGATGCTGGGAAGGTGGATTGCACCACAGTCCTCTTTGTGAAAGGTGCCTCTCTTCAGTATTGTGTGCAGCTGCATGAAAATGTCTTGACATTCTTAAATGACATCAATATCTCTTTGATACTAACATAATGTCTTCTGTCTGATATTGAATGTTAACCTCTTCTCTCAGAACCGCCTGTGTTTGTGAGGAAGCTTGAGGCGACCAAGCTCATCACCAGCGGCGACACTGCCAGACTGGAGTGTAAAGTGACGGGCAGTCCCGTGATCAGTTTTAAGTGGTTCAAGGATGAAATGGAGATCAGCTCCAGTCCTAAATACACAATGGCTTCGACTGACCTTGTGGCATCTCTGGAAATAGTCAACTGTGCAGTAGAGGATAGTGGAGATTATGTCTGTGTGGCATCTAGTGAGGCTGGTAGCGACCGCTCCAGCAGCACAGTTACAGTCAAAGGTTGGTTTAGTTTGAAAAATATGAAAAAACTTTTCTGTGATTTATCTCATTCATATTTTTAGTGAATGAAGACTTATTGTGACATTGAAGATATTTTTCTTGTCTTTAGTTCAAATGACAAATCATCAGCATTTATTCTATCAAGATAACATGCCCTCTGGTGGTTGATAACATGTATGAAAACACATACTGTAGTGAGACTATGGCTGAAATAGGGTGTGGTCTCTCTGTAGGATAAACGCTGAGGCATGTCTTGCCTGTCATTAGAGCTGAAGATGTAATTCAGAGAAAGCATCTTGAACTTCACAATAAAACTCCAGTTGAATATTTGACGTTTTTATCATGTGCTGACACGTCCATTGTTTTCTTCTAGAGCCACCATCGTTTGTGCGTAGCTTGGAGCCCAAAGATGTGGTGAAAGGTTCTGAAATGATGTTGGAGGGCCAAGTGTCTGGCTCTGCCCCTTTTACTGTGTCTTTTTATAAAAACACAAAGCTGATTAGGAATGACAAGAGACATCGGATCACTGTGAAAGATGACCTGATAGCCCTGCAGGTCCTGGCAATAGAGGCAGGAGATGTTGGTTCGTACCAGTGTACTGTTGAGAATGAAGTTGGGAGGGCCTCCTGTGATTGTCAAGTAACACTAAAAGGTTTGTTGAGAGGTTATGGACATATTTTTGAATCAACTTTTCTGTGGCCATTTCATAAATTCACATTTTTAATCTGTTCCATACCTATATTTGGACAGCCTCGCACAGCAAGCACACATTTCCCTCTTTGCTCAATTTGGCAGTTCTCAGTAGAAAGTTGCTTTAAGCTTTCATTTTTCCTAGGTCGTTAAGTACCATCATGAGGGTGTTTTTGGCTCATGTAGTGTGGGCAAATTGGATTTCCCAGGTCTTCAGGGGCCGTATTCACAAAGCCTTTTATCTTACCGCTAGGAGTGCTCTTAACTTGCGCTAAAAGTTTTTATGTAGGAGTTTTTTTCTTACAGTTATTCACAAAGCTGCTGAGACCTACTCTTACTGAGGATAAATCACTAAGAGTGAAGTAAGAGTGACGCCCCATTGCTATGGATTACGTCATTTCTCGTGTATGAATTAGAAGCGCTCAACACGGTGATTGGTTATTGAGTGCTGGCGGTCTCAGTGAAAACTCTTCGGCAACATCTCACAAACGATCTCACTAAATCAATGAAAAATAAGGAAATAGCATAGGCTATAAATGAAGTCCTCTAAAATAGTTATGCACAGTGGGTGCAGTTAGCAGAATACACGCATGATGACAAGTTTGAGCAGACCACAAGAATGAGTTTGTGTGCACCTGTTGCCACGCAAGAGAGAGACAGCAAACAATAAAAACACGTGAATTGCATTACAATCAAGGAGGTAATTACATTCGCCTGCAAACTATTACAGACTGTTGAGATATTCCTAAACTGTCGACGTTGCAAAGTTGCATTTTCCTTGTTGCTAAATAATGAGAGTTGCCAAACATTTAATCTCCGGACTGATCGTCTTATTCCTATTAGTTGGGGACATTATTGCATCCCGCACTAATTCAACCACAATATGTATACCCTTACAATTTGGCCGATATCTTTTTAGCAATTTGCAGTCCTCCATTGTGTCCAAAACATTTTGTCCGATCCTTTGTGAATAGGTCTTACTGATTAAGAGTCCTCGCGAGGACTTTTAAGCTCTTCCAGATTTACAGTAGGAGCTACTTTTAGGCCTAAAATACTTAGTGAATTAACTCTTATTTAAAAAAAATTAAGAGTCCTAAATTTAAGACTGACACGCCCACTGTTTTTAGGAGTTGCTCCTAAATTTGGCCTTTAGGAGCTACTTTTAGCCCTAAGATTCTTTGTGAATACAGCCCCAGATGTCTTAAAATCTGACGTTTTAGGTTGGTTGCTCAGGTTGAACACCAGCCCAACTTGTCAGTTTTTGATGACCATCTATCCATCAAGCCTTGATTCAGAAAAAAAAATCTCAGAAAACACCCTGTTGATGAAAATAAGAACAGGTTGATTTCTCCAGAAGTGTAAATTTCTCTGAAACACCAACAAAATCATTTTCCTGATCATTTGAAAGGGAGAAATGCCTTTGCTGAGCTAGGCTTTATTTTATATAGAGTGCACTGTCCATTATTAAAATTTGTCCATTGGATCAGGAGCTTGGAGACTCAATCATTGTCACTAGCATGACAACACTCACCAGCTCTCTGATTGGTCCGAAATGTGTCTCACACAGGCTCTGCTAATCCTCAATGGATGGTTTTCAAACATAAATCTTGTCATAATACTGAGCTTATGGGATAAAGTCTAACTTTGCAAGGCTAATATTTAATAGAGATGCCAGTATTCAGTATTCATATAAAACCTTTCCTTGTAGAACCACCATCATTTGTGCGAAAGCTGGACAACCTAAGTTCATTGGTTGGCACTGAGGTATCTCTGCAGTGTATGCTGAAGGGCTCAGAACCCATGACTGTGTCCTGGATGAAAGACAACCATGAGCTCAAAGAGGCTGAACACATTCAGATTACATATGAGAACAAGACGGCTCTGCTGCACATCTCCAGTTTACAGAGCAAACATGGTGGCAAATACTCTTGCCAGGCACAGAATCAGGCTGGGAGTCAGACATGCTCTGCTGTTTTGACAGTCAAAGGTTGGTTAACATACTCTAGAACTTGTATTTGTGACGTCAGTCATATTGTATTTGTGACTGACGTCTGTTTGTACCCTAATTTCCTTACAATGCTGCATTCAAGCAGTCCTTATCATCTTGTGAAGTCACTCAGTGGTAAACCCTTGAGAAGTTCCAAGTTTGTGAATTGACATTTCACTTAAACACTATAAATTGGCAACTGTCAAAGAGGTTTTTCACATGATAATTTTATGACCTTATAAGGTGATAAGAATGCATCTACAGAATTTTTAGTCTGTTTAGTACAACAGGATTCTTTACTGACTCTTCTGTTTGACGTCTTAGAGCCAGCTAAGGTTACAGAGGAGGCCAAATCTATCAGTGTGACTCAAGGGGATCCAGCCACATTGGAGGCCAGGTTCTCAGGGACAAAACCACTGAAGGCCAAATGGCTTAAGGCTGGCAAAGAGCTAACATCAGGCCAGAGATATAAAGTGCATGGCACAGACACCAGCTCTGTGCTCAAGATTATTAAAACTGAGAAAAGTGATGGTGGTGAATATACCTTTGAGATTTCCAATGATGTGGGCCAAAGTTCTTGTGAGGCCACTCTCACCATTCTTGGTCAGTTCTTAATGTGTTTTCCAGAGTTTAAATTTAGTTTAATTACATACTTCAAACATGGCTTCTCACTTGTTTTTTTCCCATCTATGTCAGATCAAATAATTCCACCGTCTTTTACAAGAAAGCTGAAGCAGACCGAGGGAATCAAAGGATCGTTTGCTCATCTGGAGTGTCTTGTATCTGGCTCCCTGCCGATAACCGTACAATGGTACAAAGACGAGAAAGAGATCCAGACTAATGAGAAACATAAATGCACATTCTTTGAGAATGTGGCTTGTCTGGAAATCTCTAATCTTGACACTAAAGATAGTGGCAGTTACACCTGCATTGCTAAAAACAAAGCAGGAACTGTCCAGTGCTCTGGGACCTTGTTTGTCAAAGGTTTGAACACAATTTGTTTTTGTAATTTTTATCAGTAGCTGGATATGTCTAATCAAAGTACAGCTGCAAAACCAAAAGGATTTTTGCCATATTTACAGCTTTTCATGAGTATTTGTTTTTCTATTCCAGAGCCACCATGCATTCTTGAAAAGCCTGAATCCATGAATGTTTTGCCAGGCTCAAAGGTCCAGTTTAACATACTGTTCTCTGGCACACCACCACTGACCACCAAATGGTTTAAAAGCAAGAAAGAGATTGTATCCAGTGCCGACTGCTATGTCATCAAAGACAACACCTCAAGCTCACTGGAACTCTTCTTTGCCAAATCCTCAGATTCTGGAGACTATGTCTGTGAAATACAGAATGATGTTGGCTCCACTTCATGCCAGGCTACACTCTTTGTCAAAGGTTGTCATTCATTATGTGTAACTGAATTGATAGATATGTCTCCATCCATCTGTTCTTATGGAAACACACATATTTACAACTGCATACAGATAGTTTGCCACTTTTTGTCTGGCTAATGGTCATCGTTTTATTTTTTAGAACCTCCTAAATTTACACAGACCCCGGCCCGTATGTCCGTGGTTCGCCCTGGTCAAAATAAAGTGTTTGAATGCCAGGTGACAGGCACACCTGAGATTGACATCTACTGGTTCAGGGAAGGCTCTGAAATCAGCTCCAGCGAACGGTATAAGATGGCCTTTGTTAACTCTGTGGCCACTCTGGAAGTCTGTGGGGCTGATACCAAAGACAGTGGGCTTTACTACTGTGAGGCTCGCAATGAGGCTGGCAGTGAGAGCTGCAGCATGGAGCTCAAGGTCAAAGGTTAGTTGTGTCAGAAGACTTGATTGTGTAGGAGTTTTAACAATATAGAATTGGGTCAGGGGTTTCCCAAAGATCGAAGAGGCCTCCTTTCCTAGATTATGTATATGCCATATATTATCTGCTCGGAGGACCTGTATTGGAGTTGGGAGTTTTAATGTGTGGTTCCTAAGATTAAATTTTTTTTGTCTTTTTACACTTCATGTAGTTCATTTCATTTTTTTCTATGGGAAACTTTGTTTCCAGGAAAATGCTAATTAACTGTGTCTGTGGCATAAAATGTTATGAAAATGATTAATCCTTGAAAAAAGATAGGTGACAGTTTGTTTTCTTTTATCTTAGAACCACCGTCATTTATTAGAGAGTTGGCTCCAACTGATGTTGTGAAGGGCTCCAGTGCCTGTTTTGAGTGCCAGGTTGCTGGAACTGGGCCATTCGAGATAACATGGCACAAAGATGCAAAGGAGATCAAACCCAGTGCTAAACATGGCTTCTCCCAGTTGAATGGCGCTGTTGGTCTTGAGGTGCACAAATGTGACACTGTAGATGTTGGTGAATACCAGTGCATTGTTGCTAATGAAGTGGGAAGCTGTACTTGCAAGACTACACTTAACCTCAAAGGTTGGTCTAATCAGAATTATAAATCTGCATGTTTATCTTTGATCTTTTAATTGACCGCTTACTTTAATATTTCATTGGTTTTTCTCTGATAGAACCACCAACATTTACCAAAAGGATTGAGAACACTGCCTCTGTTCTGGGTAAAATGGCAGAGTTTCAATGTATTGTGGAGGGTTCTCCTACTCTCTCTGTGCAATGGAAAAAAGACGAGAACTGGATTTTGGAGGATCCAAAGATTGAGAGAACATTTGAGAACAATGTGGCCACTCTCAGGATTCCTGCCTGTGAGGCAACACACAGTGGGAAATACACCTGCCAGGTGGTTAATGAAGCAGGGCAGGATAAATGCTTTGCCACCCTCACTGTGCAAGGTATACATGTGCTTAACCAACCATCAAATCTCTACATGGTCCTAACATGGTTGGAAGGTTCCTGAATATTTTGATTTTGTTTTGCATTGTAGAGCCTCCTCAGATCACAGAGAAACCAGAGGTGATAAAAGTTACAGTTGGAGATCCAGTCAGTCTGGATTGTAAGGTAACTGGTTCCCCTGAGCTTAGGGTGAAATGGTTGAAAGATGGCAGGGAACTTCAGTCCATTAGGCAGCACAAGCTGATGTTTGAGAACAACATCAGCAGCCTGAAGATTCAGTCTGCTCAGAAAGAGGATGAAGGAGAGTATGTCTTCGAAGTGGCAAACCACATCAGTGGATGTAGCTGCAAAGTCAAAGTGATCGTCCTAGGTTAGTGTGAAAAACACAACAACTGTGGTATATAGTGACATGGTGAAAAAAGTCTAATTGCTTTCTTATTATTCTTTTGATAACAGAACAAGTGATTGCCCCAAGCTTCATCAAACCCTTGGTAGACATGCAAGAGATATTGGGCTCCTTTGTTCACATATGTTGTAAAATATCTGGTTCCCTTCCCATTTCTGTGGAATGGCAGAAAGATGGGACCAAAATCTCTAGTGGTGTGAAACACAAACTCATTCAGCAGGACAATTCTGTGTCTGTTGAAATTGAACAGCTAGAGAGATCTGACGCAGGATCCTACTCTTGCAAACTGACAAACACAGCTGGAAGTTGTGAATGCAGTGGATCACTCATGGTTAAAGGTTAGACGTTGTTCTCCAAGATGATTGGTTATGCTATCTTTAACCACAGGTGAGTACCTCTTTAACCTGGTTCATCTTGTTCTCTTCAGAGCCTCCCAGCTTTGTGACACCGCCTGACTCCCAGGCGGCTCTACCCAATGCCACTGTACGCTTCAAAGGAACATTTAAAGGAACGCCTCCTTTTATGGTCAAATGGTTCAAGGACGACACAGAGCTCATGACTGGGCCCACTTGTTTCACTGGGCTCGACGGGCTGTCTTGCTTCTTAGAGCTCTATTCAGTGGGTGTCACTCAGAGCGGAGTTTACTCTTGCCAAGTCAGCAACGATGCTGGCTCTGTACGCTGTAGTGCAGACTTGACAGTCAAAGGTTGGATTTACGTCCCTCAAATCAACTCTTGTATGGCTGTATCCATCTCACATCTGCATTGCTGGCTAAAACAAGTGATTCTTTGGCACATTTTACCAGCTTTGCAGCACTTTCATTGTTATAGTTTGAAGCTTTTTCACTGCTGCAGCTTCTCATCCTTTGTGTTGCATCTCCATTTTCCATATCCATCCTGCCTCTTTTGCTAACCCATCATTGTCAGCTCATTTCTCAAGCTTATCTCAAGTGCTCACCTCCTGCATGCAGGAGGTCTGCCTGCCTGTCATAAACATCTTTAATATGCCGCCGTGCTTTCTGCAGCTAACGTGTCTGTGTTTTGGCTTTCCAGAACCACCTGAGTTTGTGCTGAAACTCCCTGCCACTAAGTTTGTGAAGCAGGGCGAGTCACTCCGACTGGAGTGCAAAGTCACTGGCACAGCCCCTCTGAAAGTGACCTGGTACAAACACGACACGAAGGTCATAGAAGGGGGCAACTACAGGACATCATTTGTTGACTCAGTAGCAGTCCTGGAACTGCTATCCACCAGCTTTGATGATGATGGAGTTTACACCTGTGAAGCTCAGAATGATGCTGGCAGTGTCAGCTGCAGCACCACACTTACCGTTAAAGGTCAGCATCTCACTGACTTTCTATACATAATTTGTTATTCATGGTCTGACCTTTTCATGCACTGGCTGTCCAGTGTGTTGTTGAGATTTTAGCCACATTTTTGTGTTGATTGAAGCTGGAATACGTAACATTTTTAAACTCTTTTGTATAACCATCCAGTATGGTTATGTATTGTCAAACGCTCAGGCCAGAGCTTATACCTAAGTTCGCGACTCCTCCATTTTTGCGCTATTGAGAAACTTGTCGGGTTGCCCTTTTCGGAGGGCAATGTGAATAAAAACATGCTGGGTAGACAATCATCCAGAACAGCCATATTAATTCCAGAATTTTCAGTCAATCATCTTAACTTTTCTTCCAACCAATTTCACAAAAGGCGAACTTTTACTATGCTAGACTTCAGCTCCAACATCCAACATTCTTTCCCAAAAATCAGCCATGTTAGCTGTAGTCACAGTCACAACAGTTTCTGCGAGTTGCTTTTTAGGTGTAGTTCCATTCTTTGATATCCGTTCAGCTTATCTTAGTGTACCTCCACAAGTCTGCCATCTTAACTGTAGTTCCAACAAATATTCACAAATCCACCATCTGGACTGAAGGTTCCACATACTTTCCTAAAAATCTGTGTTGTGTGATTGTAATTTCAACCAGTTCTATACAAATTCTTCCATCTTAGCGGTAGTTTCAACAACTATTTGAAACTCAGCAACTTTTACAGTTGTTCCAGCAACCTTCTACAACTATTCCATCGTGTTTTTTTCATCTCAGTGCACTTCCATGACTTTTCCATCTTAGCTGTACTTCCAACAAATTCCTATAACAACACCATTTTAGCTGAAGTTACAACCTTCCGCATTTCATTAATTTCATTTAGATGTATCCATCATAATAGCGCCATCAAACAATCAGAAGTCTGCCATTTGGATGCTTGGCTGTCTTAGCTGTGATTCCAGGGATCTCCTATAGAAACTAGAATTAAAGCTAGTTCCAAAAACTTGCCATAATTACTATGCCTACTATTAATATACTTTTTGTAGTATAAATCACAAAAATACTATTGTGTAGACTCTAGTTGCGCAAATATTCGTAGCTCTGCCATCTTGACTTCAGTTCCAACATTCTCACCTTCCAAAACATATCACTACCTTAGTTGTAGTTCCACCAAACTTCCTTAACACCTCTGTCATCTTTCTTGAGGGCATTTTGCCAATGTAGAGCGTGACAACACATGAAATGTTACGGATTTCAGCTTTAATTTCATGGATTCTTTTTCCGTGTATGCCTCTATAACAGTTTCCTGATCTTTTTGTAGAACCCCCTTCCTTTGTCAAAGTACCTCAGCCCACTGAGGGGCTGAAGGGTAAGGACGTGAGTCTGTACTGTGAGATGAGCGGTACAGCTCCGTTCCAGATCACCTGGTTCAAAGACAGGAAACCTTTGATGGAGAGCAGGAAGTATAAGATGGTGAGCGAGGGCAGCTCTGCCACGCTGCATGTCATTGGGATAGATCTCACGGATGCCGGCGAATACGAGTGCAAAGTATCAAACAGTGTAGGAAGTGAAACCTGCCAGACATCGGTTAAACTCAGAGGTCAGTAGAAATTGCGATAGTCTCAAATGAAAATCATAAGTATTAGATTTTCAAATTACTTTGTCACCTTGCTGACTTTGCCTTCTGCGCTGTTTTTCTCCTCTCTTCAGAGCCACCATCGTTTGTGAAGAAACTGTCAAACATGACAGTGATACTGGGAGAGGAGGTGACCCTTGTGGCCACTGTTAAAGGCTCTGAACCCATTACTGTGTCCTGGGTTCAAGACAAGGATCACATTCTCAGGGACGGTGACAACAGGAAAATCACCTTTGAGAACAACCAGGTGGCTCTTAAAGTCTTTAAGGCCGATGCAACCACGGCAGGCAAATACACCTGCCAACTCAGAAACGATGCTGGGAGTGTGGAGTGTTTCGCTAACTTGACTGTTCTAGGTTTGTAACCATATAATTCTCTCTTTCTCATGCAGTTTGTTTTTCCACCCTTCCCTTGCAGGTTTGACTAAAAGCATTTTCTTCTCCTTTTCTATTGATTCCAGAACCTGCTAAGATTGTGGATAAACCTGATGCTCTCAGTGTGACAGCAGGCGATATTGCCGCGCTTGAGGTCAAAGTGTGTGGAACCCCAGAGCTCACACCCAAGTGGTTCAAGGATGGAGTTGAGCTGGCTTCCGGAAGGAAATATAAAATCTCATTTTCACGGATGATTTCCAGCCTGAATGTGCTCTCTGCTGAGAAAATGGATTCTGGAGAGTATACATTTGAGGTTATGAATGAGGTCGGGAAGGACCTGAGTAAAATTAATCTCACTGTCTTAGGTTGGTGGCTTCTTCCTACATACAGTTTAATGACTAGGGTTGGGTATTTGAACGTTTAAATTTTAATGCCAATATGATACAGAGATTTGGTACCACTACCAATATAATTTTCATCTCTTTTTTAAAACCAGAATTTAAGAAATATTAACATGGTTTTCTACAAAACCTTTTCTTAAATTATTATTTAAAAAACAGATGCCAAAGTTCTCACAAGAGCCAAAATAAAGAACATTCTGGAATTGACACTCTCTGATTAAGGAATGTGCCAACAAACATATCATTGACCAGACATTCAATGTCAGCTGTCAGTGCTTGACCATTTTTGATACTTATACACAGCATGGAAGTTTCATACCCAGCCCTGTTAATGACAGTACATTTAAATTTATATTACTATTTGTCCTGTCCTATTAACTCCTTGTTTCCCTCCCTAACAGATAAGATCATACCACCAACATTCTCAAGGAAGTTGAAGGATTGCAACACTGTTGTCGGGAAAGCTGGAGAGATGGAGTGCAAAGTGTCAGGCTCCCCACCTTTTACTATCTCATGGTACCATGATGGGGAGGAGATACAAAGCGGGCCAAATTATGAGATTTCATTCAGCAACAACAACTGCACGGTCAAAGTTCCCACACTGAAGTTGTCTGACTCTGGAGTATATAAATGTAAAGCTGTCAACAAGGCAGGATCCAGTGAAACCACCGCCTCTTTGATTGTAAAAGGTCAGGAACTACAGACAAAGACTGCATGTTACACTTGCTTCTTATATTTAGTGTGTTTTATCAACTCTTACAGTCCCAGGAAACATGACAGTTAAACTCCTAATTTAAATACTTCTGCTCTCTTGAATAGCTTAATACTCAGATTCCACCACATTAATCGTTGTCAATGTCTGTTTATATACCCAGAGCCTCCATCTTTCGTGGTGCCACCACAGCCGGTGGAAGCCATGCCAGGCTCAAATGTGACTTTCTCAGCCATGGTGAAAGGTAGTGCTCCCCTCAAACTGAAGTGGTTCAGAGGAACAAAGGAGATACTGGCTGGACGGGACTGTAACTTCTCGCTGAAGGATAACCAAGTTATTTTGGAGCTTCTCAATGTGGACAGGTCTCATGCTGGAGAGTACACCTGTCAGATCATTAATGATGCAGGAAAAGAAAACTGCCCAGTTAATCTCACTGTGAAAGGTCAGTCTGACATTAAATAATTTTTTTCCTCTGTTATCTCATAATTTAAGTAAAGTGTCTTTACCTTTGATTCACAAACTGTAATACAGTAAGCTCTGCCAGGGGAGCGTCTACTAATGCCGAATAACACATTTCACAAGAATTACTGTAGGATCTTCACAACTCTTGATAGATGTTCAAGCCCGCTAAAGGGTTAACAAATATTTGGGGTGTAAGCGCTGTTTACTGCAAATACTTACAGTAGAATAAGTAAAATTACATAAGTATTACCAGCAAAATATACTTACAGTATTATTATGCATTAGAATGTTTCCTGCATTGATTTTACTGATGCTTTACAGTGGAGTATACTGTAGGGTGTCAAAGTTACTACAACTGTCCAACAAATATGTGGAGTAAAAAGTTGAATCTTTCACACCGAAATGTAGATTTATGATGTACTGTATATGTAGAACGTAGATCCATAATACAGAGTTTTATTTTTTTTTAAATGCTCAGGCTAAGTACAAGTACTTTCAAACTGAACCTTCAGCCTCTATCCTTTCCTACTGTTTGGAGAAGTAAATTAAAAGTTATTCCATGCATGACAGGCAATAACAACACGAATGTTTAAGCACCAACTGACATCAAAAATGTAAAGAATTTAGATTTTTATGACTAGTCTCGATCCAGGTCCTATATCCCTCTCGGTGAACCAGAACCATTTAATTCACTTGGGCATTCAAAAAATTTGCTACAGAAAGCAAATGTGGGTCAAGTGAAATGTATAGGTCCATCTTTCATATTTAGTATGCTGGTCCTGGATCAGGGCAAATCAGTAGCAAGCTTGTGGTATAAATCTGATAATCATACAGTGTAAAGTAAACAATGACTTGATTGGTTCCATCTCTCATAAAATAATTTATCTCATTATCAGAAAAAGTATTGTTAAGCAGTCAACCAACCTACATTAAGATCCATCTCATCTGTGTTTTCTTGTGATAATGTCCATGTTCGAATGTAAACTAAACTTTATGTTTGACTGTGTCACACAGAACCAGCAGCCTTCACTAAGAAGCTGAAGGACGTGTCAGTAGAGAAGGGCAAACCCTTAACACTAGAGTGTACATACACTGGAACTCCTAAAATCACAGTGAGCTGGTACAAAGACGGGCAGCAGATCTTTGCTTCTTATAAACACAACATCACCACGACTGAAAGCTCCTGCATCCTGGAGTGTCTCAGCACAGACGACAAGGAGGCCGCAGGGAAATACACCTGTGAAGTGTCCAACGATGCTGGAAAGGACACGTGTGAGGCAGCTGTGTCCATTCTTGGTAAGTTAAGTTTTTCTGATTTTCTTGGCTGATAATCTTTGAACTGATACTGTTTATGGTTTTGCTTATTGTTTACCAAACTGCTGTCTATGAACTTGATAAGATTTATGAAAAGAACAGCTTGGTTCTATGAAACGTCTCCAAAGATGTACTGATACAAGTAATATATGTATCTCCTGAAGTTGCTAAATCTTATTTAACATTATGTCAGTAGCGATTCTATGATTATCCAGTTACTGAACTACCTTGAGCCCCATTTAGGACTGATGCAGCCCCAGTAATGCCTGCACTTACTATTTCTGTCAAATGACCAGGAAGGGCACAAAATTCATTTCTGCAGTTTCAAATGAGGTTATCTGTAATCTTTAAGGGATGTTCATTAAAAGTAAAAGTAACAAAAACTAAATAAAAGAATGAAATGAAACTTCTCTCTCAGTGTGCCTGTACCAAAACATGCAGATAAAAATTAAGTTGAATATTTCCAGTTTTGTGACATGCTCAGTAATAAGAGAGGTCCTGTGTTGCGACAGCAACATCGTCAGTACATCTGTGCAGTACCTGCATTGACCAGCAGATGTCAGGTTTCACACAGATATTTTCTGGTGTTTGAGCAATTTGTGCTTGTGACTGCAGAACCAGCATATTTCGTTGAAACCCTGGAGCCCATGGAGGTGACAGCAGGAGACGCCGTGTGTCTGAAGTGTCAGGTGGCAGGCACACCTGAGATCAAGGTGTCCTGGTTCAAGGCTGATGGCAAAGTGAGGTCCAGCCCCACCTGTAAGTTAGAGTACTCAAAGGGCATTGCCTGTCTGAAACTCAGCAAAGCCACCAAGGCCGATATTGGAGAGTACACCTGCAAGGCAGAGAACCGCATAGGCTCTGCCTCATCCACCTGCAGACTCAACGTGCTTGGTAAACACCAGATTTTTCTTTTTTATCATGTGTTGTTATTTTTATTAAAACAAATAAAGGTTATTTTATTTTTAACACACAAAAACACAAACTTCTTATTTTTAAAGCATTATTTGATTTGTAACATATTTAGATAAACCTTTGTGAATACATTTATTTGTAATATAAGTTTAATCACAGGCAACCTAAAACTGGCTAAAAGCCATAGAAATAAGAATCATTAATAGAATTTAAGTAAAAATGAATAATACAGAGCAAAAGCAAGTCTGTAAATGGCAAGTCTTAAGCTGCTCTTCTAAGATCCCCAACTTCAAATCCATCTCATCGATGTCTGCAGAACAATAAAGATTCTTTTGAGAGCCGTTTTAAAAACATTTTGAAATTATTCCTATTTTCAGTGATTATCAGGGAATGATAGGTAGGTACAAAACAAGTTGAATTAACACTATTTAACATGTAGATATACTGTATCGTAGTTTTATTTTTAATATGAATAGTGCAACAGTGGACAGCAGAGAAAGTCTGAAAAACTAACCAATACAACGCTGTACTCTCTTTTTGAAAAATACTTGTTACCATCAATGGTGGAAGTAATTATATGTTGTTTACTAAATAAAAACATTCCATTACAAGTAAAGGTCCAGTTTCCGGTTATTGCTTTAGTAAAAGTATGTAAAAAGTGTACCTTAAGTAGTGAAAATAAGCAATGCAGAAAATGAGAATGATGAGTGTTAGACCCTAATATCAGTTTAAGATAAGATAGGATTTCCTTAATGTGCCACAATGGGGAAATTTATATTATCACAAATGTATTTTTGCTAATGCATCAATGTGTATTATATTTATGTAGTTGGTTGTATTAAGCTAGTTTCAACCAATTAATGTACTATAAAAAAATACTGTAAAATATATTGTAATGTAAAATCTTCTTTCCTAAAATAACAAGTCAAATCATAAATAATGTACATCTACCTCAAAGTCATACTTAAGTAAATATACTTAACTACATTCTACTACTACAGGTTCCTACAAATAACTTTTGATCCAAAATCTTACCGTCCACTGTCACCTTTTTACGTTCTCCAGAGGCCAAAACGCCACCATCCTTCCCCAAGAAAATCACCAGCCTACAGCAGACCGAGGGTCAGCCTGTCAGATTCGAGTGCCGTGTTGCTGGCTCATCACCCATCGAGGTGTCATGGCTGAAAGACGGCGAACCTTTGAGGCAGGGAAACGAGTTCTCTATGTTGTACGATGACAACACAGCTGTGCTGCAGATCAGCTGTGGCGAGATGAGGCATTCTGGAGAGTACACCTGTGTGGCCACCAACAGCGTGGGCTCAGCCTCCTGCAGAGCCAAGCTCACTCTACAAGGTCTGTCTAGCATGGGAGAGTGATTGATTGATTATAATAATACTATACTTTAGGGATCAAACAGCATGATGTTTTAGGTTCTGT
>JBCAUF010000476.1:24424825-24442707 GCA_038406115.1 Haemulon aurolineatum
TTACAAACAGTTTAGTTTCAGACACTGAGGCAGAATTTCTCAACCCCTTCTGACTTACCTGAGATACTTAATCTGTCTTAGAAGATTTTTTTCTCTATACGCCATGGGCATGAAGCAAGGTTTCATCAAAATCACACATAGATATCACAACAGAGATCAATAACTACAGAAAGTTGACAAAAGACAGGGAGAATTGTTGTCATCTTGATTTTTAGTTTTCTCAGGCTTTCTTTTTGGTAACCCCCAAAAATTACTGCCATAGAACCAAAATAATACCCTGCTAATGCAGCTACGGTTAGTATTATTTACCTCCATAGAGTGTGGGGGGGGAGCAAAATGTTCTCTTTCAGCTTGCTACTCCATTTTAAAATTTGGTTGTCAGTCCTGTATTAATATTTAGATTGAAATCAATATGATGAATTACTTTACAATTTAGCATGTTTAAATTTATGATTCATGATGATTTAAAAGGCAGCCAAGCCACACCAAATCACATGAATTCCTAATTCTAATTACTAATAATTCAAATATTATCTGCAAGTTTCAGCAGGAGTTTAGCTGGGGTTTTATGTTTCATTATGATTTGTTTTAGCTGCTGTATTACCAAGAAGATGACAGCTTAAAAAAAAAAAAAAAAAAAAGGTTTAGTTTTAATTTTAGTTTTCATGTTGACTAATAATATGTCAAATGTCCATTTGGATCTTTCTCTGCGGTATAGGATGCTGAGAGTGAGTTATTACTAAGATAACATAGATACTGTAGCCTTTTTAGTAATGCACTGCCAGAACACAGTGACAGATAAAGAGAAAGCTTGACTGATTTGAGTGTTTCAGTTCTATTTTATAGTTACTCCAGGAGTGCATTTCAGTAACAAAAATCTAATCACAGAGCTTGACATCGGTAAATGGTAAATGGACTGACTTATATAGCGCCTTTCTTGTCTTTGTGACCACTCAAAGCGCTTTACACTCAAGTCACATTCACCCCTTTCACACACGCATTCATACACTGGTGGCCGAGGCTACTGTACAAAGTGCCACCTGCTCATCAGTATTATTCACACACATTCGCACACCATTAGCCAGGCCACCGGGGGCAACTGGGGATTCGGTATCTTGCCCAAGGATACTTCGAATTGCAGACTGCAGGGGCCAGGGTCATTTGCAGATGAATTTAAAACCACGCTGGGTCCTGAATCTGAGGTTGAGAAACTCTACGCTCAGTTTATAATAAAAAGTATGGTGAATGTGTGATCTGATTTTTGTTTTTTTTTTCTTTTGGTAAATAAAACCAGATTTTTGTGTGTTTAATGAGCCTGAGACATTAATGATCAGACAGTGTGCGGCTCTTTGATGCCCAAACTGTTCAAAAATTTCCATCTAAAGATCTGTTGTTGTTGTCTTATCTTCTTCCCACTCTTTGACGGGTCTGCAGAACCAAGATACCCTCCGGTCTTTGACAGGAAGTTGTCACCACAGGAAGTGACAGTGGGTGACAGCATTGAGCTTGAGTGTCACATGACCGGCTCTGCCCCCATAAAAGTGACATGGTCCAAAGACCATAAAGATATTCGCACTGGGGGGAATTATAAGATCAGCTGTGTGGATAACACGCCCCACCTGACCATTCTGAAGGCAGATAAAGCTGACACGGGGAAATATTTCTGCCATGCCACTAATGACATGGGGAAGGACTCTTGTTCCTCTGATATCACTGTCAAAGGTATTTTAACCTGGGCCTCACTCATGTCTTCTCGGCCCTCTCTTCTAACACTCAAGCCCCTTTTGAGGGCGTTTCTTTTTGTGAAACCCCCCCCAAAAAAAATCTTCCTCTCCTCATCATCACTTTTTTCTTTTATTCTCAGAACGTAAAAACCCTCCAGTGTTCACCAAAAAGCCCTCAGAGCACATTGAGGACATGGAGGGCAAACTGGTGAAGATTGAAGGCAGAGTCTCCGGCTCACAGCCCATTTCTGTCACCTGGTTCAAAGACAACACAGAGATCTACAGCTCCGACAAATATGACATCAGCTTTAAGAGCAATGTGACAGTGCTCTGCATTAAGAGCAGTCAGGTAAATGATAGCGGCAGGTACACCTGCCGGGCCTCCAACGAAGCTGGAAAAGTCTCCTGCGACGTCACAGTGGGCATCTCAGGTAGGTTTGACATGCACAGTTGACACCATACTGACACCAATCAAGACAATTTAATCATTAAATGATGTCACCTTGAATTCTGGGTAATTCTATTCTATTTTTTGATACATTTCTTCATTTTACATATAACATTTTAACTGCATCTGAAAACATTTTCCACTTTTCATTAGTAAATGCATGGTAAACATATGGTAACGTATGCTACAACTTTCTTAAGATAACAAATTTCCTAATACCATAATTACTACATATGGATTCTGTAAATCATGATAGGTGATAGTTTACTTGTAAGGTGTGGTCATCTTAGTCTTCAGTTGCTGGTTTAGAAATTTGCTTGTGATGCTTTTTTGGCTGTTATTTTTCTTAAACATGTTTTTACAATGACAAATTCACAAATCTCAGCACACACAGCCTGCTGAAATGAAATTGTCATTATCTCCCCTGCAGAGGCCAAGAAGCCTCCAGTGTTTGATGTCCCTCTCAAACCGGTGACTGTGGCTGAGGGTGAGAAGCTCAGTCTTAAGTGTCACGTCTGTGGATCTCCTCCTCTGAAGATCCAGTGGATGAAAGACAGGAAGGATTTGGTGTCGTCCGGCAGCACCAGAATCACCTTCTCTGATGGGACGGCCTGTCTGGAGATCAGTGGGGCCTCCAAACATGACGCTGGTGATTACCTCTGCAAGGCCACCAATGACGCCGGCAGCGAGTTTTGCAAGGCCAAAGTTACCGTCAAAGGTAAAAACTGTGAAGTTTAGTACCACTAGTACCATATTTATTAGGATTAGGGAACTTCACCTCACTAAGATCAACTTTTAGTCTTTTATTTAGCCGTGTAATAGGGTTAGGGTTTCAGTTGTCCTGATTAAGTGCTCTTAAGTCTTTAGTGTACTCAAAGGCGACTGTAAGAAATTACTAAATGAATTACATTTTACAACTGTGTTGTGTATGCTGTCTAGAAACGAATCAACTACTAATTCCTAATTAACTGCGTCGACTATACAAATTAACTAATTAATTAATCTACTGTACTATGAACAACTCTAAACAACTCTATCTGGTGGACAGGCTAATTCATTCATTGTTTTTGAAAAAGAGTGTAAGAATGAGCCTCATCAATCAAATGTGATCTGTTCAGAACATATACTGTATATGCTGAAGTAAAAAAAACAAAACAAAAAAAGATTATTGACCACTGGGGATGCCAGTATTGAAGTGAACAAGGTTATGATGTGGCACTGTGTTGTTGTGTTGCAGAGAAACCAGGAGCAGCCAAGGCTCCTGCTGAAGCTCCAGCAGCCGCTCCGCCCAAAAAACTGGACAACCTTTTCTTCATCGAGGAGCCCAAGACTGCACACGTCATTGAGAGTGAGACACACAACATATACAACATACACAAAAAGTTTCTCATTTCATTCCGTTTTTTTAATCTGTTAAATCAAGGTTCTTTTTTGTCTTTTGATTATTGTTACTATCATTATATAGTCCAGGAAGTTTGTACATTGTAGAGGGACATGAGGAGATGAGCAGCAGATATTTTTTTTGTTGTTTTTTTTTTCATTGACATTTCAAACAAAATTTATCTTCATCTATACCCCCTCTGATTATAAACACAATCAACCAAGTTTGTTCATGGTTAAAGCATTTTATTGGCAGCTAAACATATAGATATATGTGTAACTAATAGAAACCAAATGAGTGCAGAAAAAACACATTAGACAATTTTCTAATGTCTATAATTAGCTATTGCCATTAAAGTTCATCATCAGACATTGTAGTTTTGTTCTAACTCCCCACCTGTTGTTGCACAGAGGGCACTGCCACCTTCATTGCCAAAGTAGGCGGTGACCCCATCCCTAGCGTGAAGTGGATGAAGGGGAAGTGGAGGCAGATCACACATGGTGGCCGAATCTCCATTGAGCAAAAGGGCCAGGAGGCCAAACTGGAGATCAGAGAGGTGACTAAGTCTGACTCGGGTCAGTATAGGTGTGTCGCCTCCAATAAGCACGGAGAGATCGAGTGCAGTGCCGACATGCACGTGGATGAAAAGAAAGAGTCTGCAATGCTTGAGGGAGACCTCCGGGCGAAACTGAAGAAGTGAGTTTACCTATAAGCACCACGACTGATGTTTGTTCTGTCGGCCTTGAGGCAATAATCTGACAGCAAAAAATTTGATCTAATTTAGACAGCTCTTGTCTTTGTGTTACGTCATCTATAATCTTAACTCTTGTTCTCAGGACGCCATCGAAGCAGAAGAGTCCACAGGAGGAGAAGGATATTGACATCGTTGAGTTGTTGAGGAATGTGGACCCTAAAGAGTATGAGAAATATGCCCGAATGTATGGCATCACAGACTACCGAGGCTTGCTGCAGGCCATTGAGCAGTTGAAGAAGGAGAAAGCTGAAGAAAGTGGAAGACCGGTAACTTCATCCATAATGGGCTCATCTGATGTGTTTGTGTCTGAGACATGTTGAATAACGTGGTTGTTGTTGACAGGAACTGGATCGTGGTGACAGAGAATCTGATGAGGACATGGCCCGACTGGTAGCTGACCTGCAGAAGAGGATGGAGAGGACAGAGGTCAGGACACACTTACTGGCTAATTAAAAAAAAAGTTTTATTGTGATACCAAAGCACAAAGTTTATATTTTTATCAAACTGAATGACATGAGTTAAAATCAGAACGACTCTATAAACTGACCTCCGTCCACTTCAGGACCAATCCACACTTGGTGCTCTTGCTTTTTCTGATTCATTTCAAACAATGCATACTCTATGTTAAATATTATTAATAGTTGATGTTTAATGAAACCGCCAGAGATCTGTTTCTGGAGACTCTAGAAGACGATCACAAAATTTAACATTTAACTTTAACATAGAGAAAAGGAGAAAATATGCAGTTTCTGTCAGTAAAGTGGACGTGTGTTTATTCTCTTGTTGCTGCAGCCTGTCACCGTGGTGAAGGACATCTCCGATCAGTCTGTCTTCACCAATAAGGAGGCAGTGTTCGAGTGTGAGATCAAGATCAATTACCCAGAGATCACTCTGTCCTGGTACAAGGGCACCCAGAAACTGGACACCAATGACAAGTACGACATCAGCATCAGTGGTGACCGCCACCTGCTCAAGATCAAGAGGTGCCAGACATCCGACCAGGGCAATTATCGGGTGGTCTGTGGGCCACACATCTCCAGCGCCAAGCTCACCGTCATGGGTCAGTACTGATACCTGGATCTGTGCAACATCTGTTCATCATATGTCACAGCATTTATATATCATCATTACAGCTGTATTACATGTGCGTTTTTCCTGTAGTAGTGAGGTCTTCAAAATCAAACACAAAACTTTTAAAGATTTAAAAGCTGATAAATAGCAATTGATGGTTTGTTGAACCCTTATGATGAGCAGTGTTTGACCAGTTGCATCTTAGCAATAGCAACTAGTGACAGCAGGTGTGTCAGTGTTTTCTGTTTCTCCACATGTTAAAGCAAGAAAGAGGGGGACTCTGTATACAGAGAGTCTGAAAAGAAACAGAAGAGCAGAAATCAAAGGAATGGATTAAACTGTGTTTTTCTGCTCCAATGTTAGCATATCCAGTTTCAGCATATCAGCTTACCACCTGCAGTACTGACCGAAGTTAACTCTGAGACCAATTATGATTACATATTTTGTGCAGTTACATTACATACAAGTGTCACCATCATAAAAATTCTCCCATTGTGTTAGATCAGATTTTAATTATTGGATCTTGAACACTTAAACCTGAAAATTAAGCACATCTAACGCATCAATAAATCAACTACTACTTAGTAATAAAGATAATAATTAAGTTGTTAATAATAGCAACTGTAAAGCTTTTTCCAAACTTTTTTACTTCAGACCAAACTCTAGGTTACTTTCAAAGTACTTTCTTCCCACTTCATGGCGCTCAGTGACCGCTAAACCCTCCCGAAAGATGCTTTATTTTCTTCTTTGTATGTTCTGTCTTTCAGAGGCGGAGGTTGAGAAGCATCTGCAGGACACATCGGGTAAGGAAGGCCAGTCATGCACTCTGTCTTGTCAGTTGTCCATTCCTAATGTAGAGGCTCACTGGTTTAAAAATGGCAAGCAGTTAGAGATGAAGGGCAGGTACACTTCCGAAGTGAAACACAAGGTTCAGAAGCTTCTGATCAGAGACCTAAAGACTGAAGATGAGGGAAGATACACCTGCAGGTACCAACACCTGGAGTCCTCGGCTGACCTCTGGGTAGAAGGTTTGTACCTGGAAACAATCCTGAAAGCTTCTAGACGTGCTGGATGTTCTGCCCGTTTACTAACCTCTTTCGAACCCACCCCACATCAAACTCTAATGTTGGAGATTTGGACTTTGCCGTCTTTTTTCCTCTTTCTTCTGGGATTTGTGTTACCCTGTCTTAACATTCTTCATGCCTCTCCTCTCCTGGATTATCTTGCAAAAGCGTACGCCATTATCTCATTCGTTGTCTTCTGACGTCCGTCTCAACTCAAATCCATCCTCTCCTCAACAACCAATCATAACAGCCCCATAAACATTCCTCTGATCATCATTTCTAACTATGTGGATGTTGTGTCGATGAAAACTACCATTCAAGTATTGTCATACATGCCCAGTTGTGGTGCCAAACACATTTACCCATTCACATCTTTATCTGTTTTAGCTGAACAAATTCATTTCACCAAACGCATCCACAACATCGAAGTCAACGAGCGCCAGTCAGCCACCTTTGAGTGTGAGGTGTCCTTCGACAACGCTATTGTTTCATGGTACAAAGACACCTGGGAACTGAGAGAGAGCCCTAAGTACAACTTCACAAGCGAGGGCCGAAGACATTTCATGGTCATCCGAAATGTGACCATTGAAGACGAAGGTGTGTAGAGCGCCATCGAGCCCCAAAGGCCCTTCACAAAGCCCTATAGATTTTTTTTTTCTCAATGTTTTTATGACTTGAGTGTTAAAACGTCTTCATTAATAATCCCGTGTAGGCGTGTACTCAGTGATTGTGAGGTTGGAGCCCAGAGGAGAGGCTAAGAGCACAGCTGAGCTTTATTTGTCTGGCAAAGGTACAGTTCCTAGTCAGACGGCACCTTTTATGCTTCTGTTCAGCTTTTGTCTCTTTTAGTGTTTAACACAATGTTCGCTCTTCCCCTTTTCACAGAAATTGAATTAGCAATGGTGCCTTTTGGTAAGTATTTCATTTTCTAGACCCTTTACACCTTTAATCAACAACATTTCAGGAAATCCTTCTGTTCTCCTTCACCACAGTCTGATGAGGAGATGGATATTTGATATTATGTTGTCTGGTTGAATGTTTTTGTTTTGTTATGTATGTGTCACTTTTTGCCTTGTGATAAATGACAAATTTGAGAGGAATCTGACATTGACATGAGTTTTAGATCGAACATATGCTAAAATTAGGCTAAAACTGAGGTACAGTCAAGATGTCAAACATTATGCTACTGTACCTGTTTTTAAATGGCTGATTTAGTAGCTGCAAATGATTAACACATACAGCAGTTAGTTAAGTGTCTTGCATCATGTTAGATATTTTTATTAAACTGGTTTTATAATCGTCATAAAGTGTTAGCTAAGTGGTGTTGCAAAGAAATATGTTGCCTAACTGAGCACATTGCTTTTGTAGTTGATTGACTTTATGATAGCATTTAATTAGTGCTACATATCTTATCTTCTTCAACAATTCTGGCAAATTCTGGGAAACAGGAGGTTTTTCTGAAATGTCAGACTATTCCTTTAATTACAGAACAGTAACTATTACTCTAATTTCTATTGAACACTCGTGTACATGCAGTCCTGTATTGTTCTTAAATAATGGATGCATAATGATAGCTTCTTTCAAATAAAATTTTGGTATGAACCATATTTCATATTCTGTAGATGTCCCAGACTCCTCAGTTCAGAGGCCTGAAGTGCCTTCATCAGTGGCAATTCAAGGTAAGACTGGAATCAGGAGCAGGGTTCTATTGACTTTGAAATCCATTTAGCCGAAAGTGGATTTCAACCAATTCTTGAATTTAAAGAGCTTTTTATTACTTACTTTAACAGCATTTTGACCCAAATTAACATAATAATGAAACCAACATGTTTTTTTTTCTTCTAAAGAATCTGCTGAATTATATCATTATGAAGAAGAACATAGAGGTATACTGTGTGTTTTTATACTCTTTTACATCCCCCATCCCAACAGGATTATCAAAAATAACTTCAGTTTAACTGATTGTCTTTGTCATAGAGCTAAATAACAGATTAGATTTAATGGTCTACAAACACAGTTAATTCACGTTCTTTCTACTGCTGTAATCTCTCACCTCACTGATATCAAACTAATCCATATTTGTCACCATGAATTGAAAACTCTTCTGTCTTTGTTGTCAATAACGGCAACAAAAAAACATTTTTTTTTCTCAAGAATCAGCTGAATATTCATATCACTATGAAGAAGAAGTGGAAGTGGAGCAGAGAGGTACAACACGTATTTCTTTTTTCACTCGAATTTCATCCTCTCCATCACCATCAAACCATCTGAGCAGATCTGGGAAAAACAGAACATAAAATTATAATATATATTTAATACTGCAGTTCAGTGAGTAAAAAGTAAAGAAATGAGTGATCTATCCATACTAATAATTTTGAAATCACTTTCATTTCAGGTTAAATAGAGCAGTATCAAAAGTGCCTCAGAATGAAAATTTACCCAAATCTGGCTCTTGCGTTCTTCATAACATCATCACTGTTTTGTCTGACTGATCTCTGCTTCGTAAAGTTTTTTTTTTTTTATGCCAGCAAGAAGGCACATGCAGATTTAACACAACAGTGGTTGTCCCATTGATTTTACATATTTGTATGTTTGTTTGTGTCTCACATTTGAGGATGTGCTCTTCTTTTTTCACTCTTTTAACTTTCATCCCATCTTCGAACTCTGAGATTACACCCTTACTAACCGGTTGTGTGGACATTTCACAGTCAAAGTGTTTTGTCAATCCTGAAAATTAAAGTTTTATTTAAATTAGATTAAAATTGCTTATAGCAGTCCAATCTAAATTGTTTGATTTTGTTAAAGCTCCTAAATGTTACCTGTGAATGAATTTAAAAGCAGTGACTTGAGGGCAAAGTTTGGAGGCATTGACAGATTATAGATTCCTGGGCACAGACACAAAATGTGGTAATTTGTTTGACTTTCCAACAAGAAAGATTAAAGTCAACAGAGATCTTTTGGGTACCCAGGCCTGTGCCCAGAAGGCCAGTTCAGTAATGCATCCATGAAATCAGGGAGTGCATTTTTAAGAATGAAAGCTAATTGTTTTAGTCATATATAATTTATGAGACAAAACAGAGGCTTTGTTAAACTGTGAAATGACATCATGAGTTTTTGTCACAGAGCACAAACTGTTTGTCTCACGTTTGTTGTCTTCTGTCACTTTTGTGGTTGTCACATCTTCAGTCGAGTATCAGAGCTGGACAGAAGAAACGGTAATACAACAGGTGTCCACAACCAAAGGTATTGGATCACAGTAATACACAGGAAGGGCATCGGTTATCTGTCTCTTAGTATCTGTGTGTTTGAGCCGCTTTTAACCATGGCTCTCCCTTAATGTATGTCCTTCAGCTCTTTTACGTTTTATGTTCCTGTCTCAGAACTTTTTTATTTTCTTTGCTTCTTTTGTAATTGTTCTTCTTCTGTGTTTACTTTGCCTATAACAACCTCTCATGTTCCCTTAATCTTTTTTTTGTTCACCCCATAAAACTTTCACTTTCTTGCCCCAAATGCATTGATGCAAATAATCAGTTTTTTATTTTTCTTTGTATTAATTTCACTTTAATTGTGACATATAGCACAAATCTATTTAGGATTATGTTTGTTTTTAACATAACCCAGTTTGATGCAGCATTGATTTTTCACAATAACGCTTTAGATAATTACTATTTTTCTCGAGATTTCAGTGCATAATTGACATTAGATTGCATCCATTTGTTACGAGCAGTAATTCATCTTTTAAAAGTGAAAAATTGTTTGTTATACTGCAATAATATGCATTAGTAGGTTAATGTTTTCTGACAGTGATGGTGATTTGGGTTGTGTCCCTGTGTGTTTTTTTTTTACTAGCGGCCAGAGTTCCCATTGAGGAGACTGTGGAGACCAAGGAAGTCAAAATGAGTCAGGAACTCCCATCAAAAGGTACCGAAAGATCTGAACACCTTCCCGCTGCAGCTCAGCGCCTTGTCCTGTCAAAAAAAGATGCAAACCTTTTTGTCTGTCCTCCACTACTAAATTCTTTGATTCTTTTGTCCCGTTCTGCTGTGTCATTCCTGTTTTTTATTCCTTTCCCCTCTTACTTAATCGATTTATACTACAGACTTTCTGTCTTATTATCTTGTGCTGCGCTTCTTTGCTTCACGTACAAATGCACAGCATCTCTCTTGTGATGCTAACACAATCGATGTCTTTTAAGTTCCCCAAGCTGTGAAAAAGCCTGAAGAGAGGCCAACACCAGCTGTGAAGGAGCCATCACCACCAAAAGGTACCAACATGTTGGCATGCGTTATGTACGCTAACTGTTAAAAAGTCTCTATGTATTTGTATGTGTATGGTCTTTCACTCCATAACCTTACATAATGTAATGTAAAATTACACTTAATTTTACTGAAATTTTGAAGTTCCGGAAGCCAAAAAGCCAGTGGAAGAAAAGGTCCCTGTAGTTTCAGTCCCAGAGAAGAGGGAAGTTCCTGCTCCCAAAGGTAGAGATGTTTGATTTTTAACATCTATCTACTGAACATCTTTTGTCTTTGCTGACAGTGCTGTCCTTATGTTGATGTCTGATGTGGTTTGACTTACTAGTACTGTTTGTATTCAGCCTGTTCCTTGCAACATCTTGTTTTCTTTCATTTTCTGAGTTATCATGTGTTTGAATGTATCTTAAAAGAACCAGAAGAGGTTAAGAAGCCTGCTGCTGCTCCCTCACTTCCTGTTGAGGAGCCTGGAGTGCCAAAGAAAGGTACTTAATTTTGTTCTTCCTGTTGTTTGACATCTTATCAATCGTCCTCGGTAGAAGCTTATTTGTGCTCACTGCAACATAGCTTCTCACCTCTTAATGTCTGTCTTGTCTGAATCTTAATGGTGACTTTACTCTTACTGTTTGTACTCTGTAATGGCGTTCTGTTGATTTTTCATGTAATATTGTACCTAGTTTCCCTCTTCATTTGTGTGTCTCCATGTTGAGTATCATCTCACTCTTTCAGATGCCTCTTCATAACTCTTGTATGCTATTATTGATTTCATGCTAACCTGAGCTAATGTCTGTGTTACCTGCCTGAAGATGAGCGCAAGCCTCAGGTCCCGGCTGAGCCCAAAAAAGTGGCACCTGCAGCTAAGCCTGAGCCTGAGCCAGAACCCAAGCCTAAACCTACACCAGCTCCCAAAGCAGAACCTGAACCTAAGCCTAAGCCTACACCAGCTCCCAAAGCAGAACCTGAACCCAAGCCTAAGCCTACACCAGCTCCCAAAGTAGAACCTGAACCCAAAGCTAAGCCAACACCAGCTCCCAAAGCAGAACCTGAACCCAAGCCTAAGCCTACACCAGCTCCCAAAGCAGAACCCGAACCCAAGCCTAAGCCAACACCAGCTCCTAAAGCAGAACCCGAAGCCAAACCTGTGGTGACGGTTGATGTGGAGCCTAAAGCTAAGCCGGCACCAGTAAAGAAGCCAGAGACACCACCATCCAAAGGTATTTTCTGCTTTGTATGTACTGTATGTGGGTGTTGTGTTTTAGGACTTGTAGGACTGATAAGTCTAACTGTGTGTGTTTTTATGTCTTGAGTATTAAAATGTCTTAACTGTGCTTAGCTTCAATTGTGGAAGCGAATCTTTAACTTTCTGTGTCTCTTGAATGTATATATCTAAACCAATCTAAATGTTACTTTAAGTCCCAGAAGAGGCTGCAAAACCAGTGCCAGAAAAGATCAAGGCTGAACCGGCAGTAAAAAAGCCAGAACCTGAACCCACAAAACAAAAACCAGAACCAGAAAAACCAAAACCAGAAGTCCGTAAACCTGAACCTCTTGAAATGAAGCCAGAACCTCCAGCTCCAAAACCAGAACCTGTGGTTGCCCCAAAACCGGAACTGCCAGTGAAAAAAGCTGAAGCTGAGGTGAAAGTGCCGAAACCAGAACCTGTGGTTGCCCCAAAACCGGAACTGCCAGTGAAAAAAGCTGAAGCTGAGGTGAAAGTGCCAAAACCAGAACCTCCAAAAACCAAACCAGAACCAGCGCCTGCACCAAAGGAACCTCCGAAGAAAGGTATACAGCATCTCAGATTGAGATGTAGCTCTGGATTTTTTCTTAATCCTCTTAATTCCATCATCCAACTTTAACTCATCTGGAGTGATTTTTCATGAGTGCTTATTGATCCTTTTTGTATTTTTAGTTGTTCATGCAAGCAAACTCCTTAAGCAAACCCCAAACCATCACACTAAAACGTAATCTCTTACACTCATCTTAAACCCTCTTCAGCTTGTGGTCTTTATCTTATGTCTAACATCTAACTTCTGGGTGACACAGGTAATGTGATGTGATGGGGCTGCACGTAGTGTTGTAAGTTTTAGTTGAGTTTTACTTGTCTTACACTCGATAGAGTGTCAGCGTTTGTCCATCTCTAACAACACTCTTGACTCGAATTCACTGAAAGGCTTCTAATACATGTGAATGGTGCTCTTTAAAGTTGCTGTGGAGGAAAAAATACCCGAGCCTCCAAAAGCAGCCAAGAAACCAGAACCTGTTGTTGTTCCTCCCAAAGAAGAGCCAACAAAGAAGGAGAAAGGTATTGTTTTGTTTCTAATGAATCTTTTCTTCAGTAACAAGCCCAGGCTTTGCTAGTCTCTGTTTTGTTTGTTGTCTTTTGAGTCTGTTAACGTTGGTACTCTACTTACCATGATACCTTTGAAATAAAATTACTATATAATAGTATTGGAGGTCAGGCAACAGATTTCTCAGCAGCTTCCACCCAGATTTCCGTGAAGCTGGCTGTAGAAATCTGTTACTCTGTGATCTTTCCTCTTGCTTAAAGACCGATAATTTGGGTAAGCATTTTCCTTTATGTTTAATGTGTTCTTATATGTGCGCTAGCACATTTCTCAATTCTTTATAGACATGTCTTGTGAATGTTTTTGTGTTCAACCCTCTTAAAGCTTTGAAGCCCAAACCTAAACTCTTGCCAGAAGAGGTGCCTGAAAAAGTACCCCAGAAGCTGTTTGATGAGATAGTTGTATTGGAGACTGAGCCTGAGAGGCTGCCTGATAAAATACCTGAAGTAGTACCTGAGAGACGGGCTCCAGGGAAACCTGAGATGCAAGAAAAGAAACCGGATAAGGTCCCAGAGAAGGTACTGGCACCTGAACGAAAAGTTGAAGAAATTTCAAAGGTTGTGCCAGAAAAAGTACCTGAGAAGGTTCCACAAAAAATGCCTGAGGAAAGAGTGCCAGATAAGGCTCCTCCTGAGAGGAAGCCTGTCAAGGTTCCTCAGAAAGTGACTGAAGAGAGGACCCCCGAGAAGAAGCCACCTGTGGAGATTCCTGTAAAAGTTGAGGAAGTAAAACCTGAAAGGGTGAAACAAATAGTTTCTATAAAGACCCCTGAAAAAACACCTGAGAGGGTGCCTGAAGTTAAACCTAAACAAGAAGTAGAAGAAACTCTTCCTAAAGGTACAGCTGAGGCAGACCTCAACTCTTTATATTTTTCTTTATGTTTTTATGCATGTAAACCATCAGCAACAATCGAGTTAGAGCATTTATACCATAAGACAGTATATGGCGTATTCATCTGAAGGTAAGCTCAAAAAAATGAAATGACCGGTTTACTCCAAAATAGGGACTGTTTTCTTCCTGCCCGCTCCCACTGAATTTATGACTATGCAAAGTTTTATTTCTGCATGCACATTTGCACCTCCCAGTGGTAGTATAAAAAAAAGACATTATGGCAGACAGGGATGAACACAAGGACAGTATATTTTTTTCCAAAAGCAAACACTTATACCATCTGAAAACTTTTAATCATGAAATCACATATAATCACAAAATCATGGTTTTAAGACGGCATAACTGATGACCGCTTTGTGAAATTGGGCTCACTGCACAGTGAGCTTAACTATTTCATTTTTTTGAGTTTACAGGAGGTGTTATGTCTGACAGCGACAAGTATTTGTGACATTCTATAAACCATGGTTCAACTGCATGGTTGAAAAAATGCAGATTGAATACAAACTGAACTGTTGACTTCACCATCTTCAAAGGGTTTCTTAACATCTTACACCCCTCTCGATGTCTTATTGTTTGTTATATTTTGTGTTAATGTATGTTGGTTATTTCTGTATGTTTGTTTGTTAACTGTCTGATTCTCTTCTTTTAAAATTATCTTCTGCTCACACACCATCATGGATTAAAAACTGATCAATTCTTTAATAGAAATAGAAACTAAGAAGATTGAGAAGATTCTGCCCACAGTAGTTGAACAAGAGAGAAGAGTCCCTCCTCCAGAAAAAGGTACCAGCCATCTGAAAACATGATGGCGTACTTTAACCACATCTTTAACTCTTGACGCTAATATGCAAGAGGTGGATTATCACCTCAAGCATTAGCCCTTTAATCTCTGTGTTGTCTCTTCCTAACACTAATGCTTGTCTTTGTGTTTTATCATCACCTCTTGGCGCCGCCACATGACGCCTCTTCTTCAACAACTCTTAAAAACTTCCAGCAACAACGAGTCTTGTCAAGATCGAGCAAAAGAAAGGAGTTCAGAAAATACAGGAAGTTTATTACATAACAGAGAAAGTGTCACCCACAGAGGAGGTGTGGGAACATGAAGAGGTGGTGGAAGAACATGCCAAAATGTTATATGAGGATGAAGTGGCTGCTCTAGGCGAGAAAATAGTGTCTTTTTCAGGGCTGGATGTCTTAAGTACAACAGAAAAGGCAAGCCAAAAAGACAAAACATCTGAACTGAGAGGGGAGATATCTGTTACTGACACTTCAAAGAGTAAAGAAACCAGGTTGACTAAACGCAGAGTTGCCTCAAAAGCACAAGAAACCATTGCTCTAATCCAGGAATCTGAATCTGACAAAGATAGGGAGGTCATAATGATGGAGGATAAACCTACAAAGGAAAAATCTGAAGAGGAGTTTTTTGTTAAGACGATTGAGTCTCCAGTAGGAGAAATTACAGATGAGAGGAAAGACAGCAAATTAGTCGCACAACTGCCAGACAAAGATATTTCTGAACAAGAAACTAGTGTTACAGTGAAAAAGGGAAGAGAGATGACCATTAAAACCGAGAGCAAAAGGAGACAAATGACAGAACAGGAAATCAGAAAAACCGAGGATGCTGCTGCAATTGAGGAAATAGAGTTTGTCAAAGCTAAACCATTGGTCACAGATAAAGAAAAAATCAAATCTGTTCCAATTATCAGTGCAGAAGCAAGAAAACAAACAAAAAAGCTTGAAAGAAAGGTTTTGACAGAGGTCACCCACGAGAAATCAATAGATCAAGACATTGAGATCATATCAACTATCCCAGAAGAAAAATACCTTAAAACTGAGGAAATTACAGAAATTACAATCAAACCGAGAGAAGTCATAGTTGAAGACAAACCAACGAAACTTATATCCACTCAAGTGAAAATGGTAGAAGAGGAGACAAGTAGAAAGGAGGAAACTCAAATTAAACCAGCAGTTACTGTTGACTCCAAAAAAGGTGAAATTAGTGCACCAGGTAGAATGTCAGAAAGGAAACACGAAGTTCCTGAAAAGAAACAAGAGAAAAAGCTAACACCTGATGATGTAATTGATTCAAAGAAGGAGAAAGCGGCTGACAAACCAAAGCCGCTGACCCCAAAAGTAAAACCAAAAGAGTCAGTAACAGATATCGAGCTTAAGAAGCCAAAAGATGAACTGGAGTCAATCAAGTCAATTGCTGCAAAAACTGAAGAGGTATTCAAGAAAAAAGAGGACTCCGAATCCGTCTTTCCTCAGAAAGATGGTACTGGAAAGAAAAAAGAAGAAACTAGTACTTTAATCAAGGATACTGTTCAGACAAAACCTTCAGTCCCTTCAAAGCCAGAGGAGAAGAAAAGAATATCCCAACAGACAGCTGCCAGAGGTACAAAGAGAAAATCTAACATCATGATCATTTCCATACTTTCATAACTCCATGTTTGGATGCAATCTGTTCTTTTTTATTCAAAATCTTGGGAAACCACCAGCATTTATCCTTTCAGCCTCAGGCCGCAAACTAGTTTATCTCTTTACATCTCATTTGTAAATGTCTCTTCATACCGCATATTCGTGTTCATAATGGTCTTAATATTACATTACTCTCTCTGTTACTTTGTTTTTCTATCTTTTCAAATGGGTTCTTTTTTATTGCTTTGTTGTTGTTTATCTTTCTTCCTCTTTTTTCTTCTCTTAAATGTTTATCTTGCGTTAAACAAAAAAGAAACAGAAGCCAAGGCCCAGGTGTTTCCTGCAACTGTTCCTGCTGCTTTGTCTCCTGAAACACAAGTCGAGATTAAAGGAAAAATACCAGAGAGAGGTACAACAACAGCAAATTTTCCTTCCCTTGATTGTCAGCTCTTGCTGCTTTCTTATTATCTGTGTTTGTCTTGTTTAACTCCAAGTGTTTGTGTCTGTGTTTTTTTTGGTTTTTTTCCCTAATCTCTTGGCACCGCAACATGGTGCTTTCTCTTCACACTTCTTAAAATCTTCTATCCTCAAGGGGCCACCACCAGTCTTTTAAAGGCTGTGAAAAGAGCAGGAGCTCAAAGGATCCTGAAAGATTTCATATCAGAGGAAGCATCCTCTGCAGAGAAAGGCACAGAAGGAGAAGAGGTTGAAGAAACACCTAAAATGTATCATAAAGATGAAGACGAAATTGTGGAAGAAACCATTAAATCTTTGCCGCAAGAAGAGATTTTAAGTAAAAGCGAAGAAAATGATGAAATGTCTGCAATATGTGGTAGTATATCTGTTACTGATGGTTTAAAGACAGTGGGTCTTAAAGCAAAAGTCACCACAAAAACTAAAGAAAAGGTTAGTCTGACAGGAAGAGAATCTAAGAAAACAAAAGTTGTGGCAGTTCATGGTGAACCTATCAAACAAAAACCTGGAGACAACGAATTTTCTGTCCAAAAACCTGATTCCTCAACAACAAACATGGAAATATTAGAGGTTAAAAAAGGTACTGATGAAGATAAGGAAGCTTCCCAAGAACAGGTGATAGAACCACATCAGTTGACCTTTGAAGATTACACTGAAAAAAGGGAAGGTATCGCAGAGGTGCTCAAAGATAAATCTAAAGCAGTTAAGAAACCTGAGCTATCCAGTATGACAGATGGAAAGCCTTTTGAAAAAGCCAGCCTCCAGAAGATATTAAAACACACTGACCAAGAAGAAAAATCTTTAGCGGCTAACGAAAGTATTGAAACTGAAACTCCCTCAAAGATGCAAGATATGGATTCCTCAGAGCTTCAGAGCTCAATAGATTCTGTATCTTCCAAATATAGAATATTCAAATGTGAAGAGGCAGAGGAAAAGCTGTATGCAGAAGAAACAGAAGGGAAACTTCCTGAAAATAGGCCATATAAAGCTGATAATGAGAATGAAGAAATCCAGTCGAAAGTGTCTAAGGGTAATACAAAAGAAGAAATACAAAAG
>JBCAUF010000476.1:24448788-24459717 GCA_038406115.1 Haemulon aurolineatum
GTGTTCCCATTTCTTTAATCAGTGAAATTAATGTTCACGAGTAATGAGATGGCTTTATTAACAACTTCCTGAACTATACCTCTGTATTAGATGAAACCAAGGGACCTGTCCAAGCACCGGGAGGAGTCAAGAAAGGTAGGAGCACTGATTACCACTCATTTTGCCCCAGTACATATAGTACACAGAAACTCACAGGACTTAATCAACAGCTAAAAATGTACACTTCCCAGTTGTGTAACAGTATCCAGCAATGCTACCAAATCTAGAAAAATAATGATTCATGATTATATCTCAAAAAGAAGCTCAGCTTTGATTGGTTTATTATATACAAATAAAAATGAATATGAAAAAAATAAAAATAAAATACATACATACATATGTGTGTGTGCGTGTGTATGCGTGAGTGTGTGTGTATCTATAGGACACATAGTATCTGTTTTTCTGTGGTGTACTGTGGAAGCTGTCTTTTATGTGTCCTATTTACTCTTCTATGTCTGTTTTGTTTCTGTTATGCAGTCCTTAATATGCCTTTATATTGAAAATAATTGGCGATAAAACATTTTAGAAGGTCTAATTTTTTTCTTTGTATATTTATATTATTTTCCTCATTATGACTTATATTCCAAATGTTAATTATGTGTTCGCACAATTTGTGCTGTCAGTTAAGTGTCAATAATGTCAAACCTTTGCTGCCTCAGAAATGGTTCTGCACAAAAAAGGTAAAATTCAGTTTGAAGAGGACGGAACATTTGAGATTCCTACCTTGAGGAAAACAACCAGAGTCATTAAGGAAGTAGAAGAGGAGCAGGAGATTATCAAGTTGAAAAAGATTCCATCAGTTCCATCTAAAGAGGCTGAAGAAGAGAAAAAACCCCAGAAGGTCTCCAAGACCACAGTTTTCACTGTTGAGGAGATGGTGCATAAAGAAGAGACTATTGAGATGTCATTCGCCACCAGAAGACCTGCAGAGGAGAAGAAGCCGCGAGAAAAAGCAGATGTGGTGAAAAAGCCAGAAATCATGAAGCCTAAAGAGGAGGAACAGAAAGAAGTTCCTAAAGATGCATGGACCCGCCAGAAACCCACCCCAAAGGATGAGAAACCAGATGATAAGATTTCTCTAAAGAAAACTCCCAAGGCACCAAAAGAGGAGGAACCTGTCCCGTCTAGTGCAGCCTTGAAGAAAGTGAAAAAATTGCCTTCTGATGAAGTGGAACCGGAAATAGTCAAACTAAAACCATTTGAAAAGCCTGTTAAACCAGCTGAAGAGCCTGAGAAAGATAAGAAGGATAGGCCAGACAGGGACACTGTGCCTTTTCAGAAGGGTGAGAGGATCCCCAGAGAAGTGGAAACCAAAGAACCTCCCAAGAAGCCAGAGAAAGCACCTCCAGAGGAGAAGGAGCCACCAGCCAAGGTGCCAAAGGCAGTAGATAAAAAGAAAAGTCCAGAGAAAGAGCCTGAGGATGTGAAAGCACCCACCAAGGTGAAGAAAATCCCAACACAGGAACAAGAAATAGAAAGTGTCAAGCTGAAGCCCTTCTCCAGGCCTTCCAAAGAGGCTGTGGAGCCTGAGAAGAAACCGACAGAAGAGAAAGTTAGGAGGCCAATTGATGACCTGCATCGTCGTCGCACAAGTCCAGATGAAAAACCAAAAGAACGAGAGCCAGAGGCTATCCCGAAGAAACCTGAGATTCCAGCAGCTCCAGAGAAGAAGATGGAGAAACCCAAGGAGGTAGAGGCAGTTCCAGCAGAAAAGACAGTGTCTCCTGTGCCAGCCTCTGGTCAGAAACCTGAAAAGGTTCCTGATGAGCCCAAACCTCTGCAGGTGAAGAAGGGAGTCATACCCAAGCCAAAAGAAGAGAAGGAAGAAGTGGCTCTGAAACCTATTGAGCAGTTCAAGAAGGTTGAGCTGAAGAAGACACCATCTCCTAAAGCTGAGAAGCCCAAAGAAGCTGATATGGTCCCTGTTGAGAAGAGGCCCAGTGTTGATAAACTTAAAAAAATTCCTAAAACCATCTCACCGAAAGACTCTATTGAAGCTGTCACTCTCAAAAAGATCCCAAAGAAGCCATCACCAGAGGAGAAGGCTGCAGAGCCCACAAAACCTGATAAAGGGAAGGTTCCCCTGGTGAAGGAGGTTTCTCCTGGAGCAGTCCAGATGAAAAAGGTCGCCACCCAGCCGGAGGAGGAGATACTTGAAGAGGAGTTTGAAACTGAGGTACAGGAGGAGCAGGAGGAGGAAGAGGCCTGGGGCTGGGAGCTAGTTCCCCGGGAGAGTTATGGCTCAGAGGACTGGGAAGGTGAAGGAGAGGAAGGTGCTCTGGAGGTTCCAGGGGTTACCAGGAGAGGTGAGATGGTGGCGGCCCCAACTATTTGGGTGACGACTGAGAAATCCTTTTCTTCATGCCCTGAATAATGATACCCATTTCCACCATCATGCCTCCATCTAAATCGTCTTTACCTCATCATATCTTAAGTGTGACCCGATTTACACCATCTCTTTCTTGTATTTCTGTTAGTATCATTCTGTGTGTCTGGTCATATTCATTGCTTTCTGTCATTTCTGTTATGTCATTTGTGTAACTGCCATTTTAATATCATGCCCATCGGTCCAACATCTGTTCTACCCATTCATGCCATACTTACGTCATGGTTCGTTATTCCATCTCTTTATGGTATAGGGACTACATCACTGTAAAGTTTTAATTATTCATTATTTATCATTGTGCATTTTGTCTGCCTTTGTTTTAGTGTCGTTATTTTATAGACAGTATGTACCATTACTATCACTTCATATTCCCCTATCCATTTGAGTGGACATTACATATTTCTTGGCAACAGCATGTTTATGAAGACATTGATATATTATGTCACTGTGTGCATAAAATTAATTTTAATTGTTTCTGAACAGAGGGACAACCAGCAGAAGAGGCGGGAAGAGGTAGAGGTAGAGGGCTGAAACGTAAGTCTCTTTTCTGAATAAACCTATGAACTGTGTCTTTGAATTCCCAGCAAAGAAAGCCCATTAGGTTCTGCATCTTGTATGGTGATGCCACAGAATCGTTTTTGAAATTAAATCATGAATTGATTATTTTTAATTTAGCCAAGCAGACCCCGTCCCCTGGAGAAGGCAGGGGCCGTGGCCTAAAGCCTGGCGGAAAAGGTCCACCACCACCAGAGGAACCCTTCGCGGGATTCAAGCTCAAAGCTGTCCCTCTGAAGTTCATCAAGAAGCTTCAAGACATCGTGTTGAAGGAAGCCGAGTCTATTGGCTCATCTGCTGTGTTTGAGTGTGAGGTCTCGCCTTCCACTGCCATCACTTCATGGATGAAAGATGGTGGTAACCTGCGTGAGAGCCCCAAGCATAAGTTCACTTCTGATGGCAAAGATCGCAAGTTGAACATTATTGATGTCCAGCTTTCTGACACTGGTGAATATACCTGCGTAGCGAAGAATGCTGGGAAGGAAGTATCATGCACAGCCAAGCTAATTGTTGAAGGTAATTATGTATTTTTGCTACCTTAAAAATAAAAGCAAAGGTTTGTGGTGTCCTAAATACTAGAATCTCTCATGACTCTATTTAAGCATTGACCTTTTTATCTCTTCACAGAGCTACCTGTGAAATGGATCAAAGAACTGGAGGAGGAGACTTCAGCTCTGAAGGGTCAACCGGTGTATATGACCTGTGAGTTGAACAAAGAGAGAGATGTGGTATGGAAGAAGAATGGCGAAGTCTTGAAGAAACAGGCCGGCAAGATTCAGATCAATATTATTGGCATGCAGCACGCTGTGACCATCCAGGGCTCCACTGATACGGATGCTGGTTCCTACTCCTGTGAAGTTGCCGGCCAGGAGGATGTCAAAACTGCAACAAGTGTCAAAGTGATTGGTAAGTATAAGAGCATATTATACACATAACTAAACACAGTAACGTACACAAAAGATCACTCACACATCAAACTGCGGGATCTTTGAAAACCACCAGAAATCAAATCAACTAAGCCAGTATTCAGTTAGTTTTAACCTCTGTAGCCCAGCTCAGGCAACATATTAAAGATACTTAGTATATTAATGGTACATATTGTGTCTTTGATGGTATGATGGACTGATTCAATAATGTTTAACTCAACAGAAATCATCAAAGATTGGATTGTGAAACCACTGAAAGACCAGCATGTGAAACCAAAGGCTACTGCAACATTTAAATGTGAGCTCTTCAAGGATACTCCCAATTGGAAGTGGGTCAAAGGAGAGAATGAGATCACTCCCTCTGACAAGGTTGAGATCAAGAAGGACGGGAAGGAGCTGACACTCACCATAAAGAACTGTCAACCTGATGACGTAGCAGAATATTCCCTGGAGGTCGAAGGACGTGTCTACACTGCCAAACTAACACTAGGAGGTTTATCTTTCTGTCCTATTTACCTTTTCTTTTAATTTGAGTCCTCTAAATACTTTACTCACCTTTGAATCATACTGCTGGAATTCATGCATGCTAATACAACTCTTTTTTCAGAGCGGGAGGCTGAAATTCTGAAGCCCCTGGCAAGTGTTGAGGTGGTTGAGAAGGAAGATGCCAAGTTTGAGACAGAGATCTCCGAGGAGGATGTTCCAGGGGAATGGAAGCTCAAAGGAGAGGTTTTGACCAGATCCCCGGTAAGATTGGATGGATTTGTTTGTTCACTGATGGAAGTGCCTTAAGTATTAATACTTGCATTTCACACATTTGCATGTTCATTTTTACTACTTTATGAACGTACTGTATTATATCCATCAGACGTGTGACATCCAAATGGAGGGTGCAGTGCGTAGGCTCACACTGAAAAACTGCCAATTGGATCAGGCCGGAGAAGTGTCCTACCAGGCTCTGAATGCCATAACAACTGCAATGCTCAATGTCAAAGGTAAGGAAATACTCCTGGTATTGAGGATCAGAATTACAATGTCCCATGATTTTCGAATATTAGCTGTAAAAATAAAGGCATAAGGTCTGCGGATAATAAAATAAAGCTTTACGGCATGTGAGCACGGACCTTAGATCTTTATTTAATAGGGTTTACAACTTCGTTAAAGTCGTTATTTGTGGCATTCTTTGAGACTGCATGCAGCCTCGGAAGACAGGAGGAGAATTTGTTCTGGGATCCCAACTATTTTCAGTGGTCCAAATTGTGTTTTGTATTTGTTATTTTTGTTGTACTGTCGGTTCAGTGGAAACCTGTCTGGTTTTCTGTCATATTTTACATTACGTGAAATTGTGTGTACAATATATTTGTACTGTCTTTGGTTAAATGTTTCATGTTAAATCTACATACAGTGGCCAGTTACACAAACACCATGTTCCCTCCATGAGACATGACATCACATTGCCTTAGATTTACCAAAAATAATGGAGCCCAGCCACTGTTTGGTTTAATGTAAGAATAGTATCAGGTGTATTTTCCACAACAATCAGAAAGAGGAAGTAATGGCCACTTGATGGAAAACAAGCAAGTGAAAACGAAGAATGGACCAGGAATGAAGATTTGTGTTCCATTCCAATACAACTCTAGTCAGACTTTGATGTCAGCCAAGCAAGATGATGGACTGGTCCTTCCCTGGGACAAAACTCTTGAAGAAGGTCGAATCATGAAGAATCCTTGTTACCAGCAAGACTGCCTCCCTTTACGACAGCACTGTAGCCCTCATCACATGGAGTCCTTCAGTTTCATGTTACAAAGCAGACTGTGTTTCTCAACAACCCTGGGAATGCAAAGTGACGCTATTCTGCTTTGGACAAGAGGAAGATGTCTCCAGTATGTTTTCCATAGGATAAACTGTAAGAACATGTGTATACCATCAATGAGCTACAATTTATTTGGCAACAAATATTGGCATGCAGTTCTCCACAAACCTCTAAATCCATAGAGGCGCACCACCCAGGACTGCATGCAAGGGGGTACATGGTGAACTGGCCACTTGCTGTAGACTGTGGTACTGTTGTCGTGTTTTGTTGTCTTGTTGATGTACTGTACCTGTGTCACTTTTTAACACAGAAATCGAAATGGACTTTGTTGTCCCGCTGAAGGACGTTTCTGTGCCTGAAAAGAAACAGGCTAAGTTTGAATGCACCATCACGAAGGATGTCACTAAGGTCATGTGGTATAGAGGGGATGACATTATTACCGCAGACCAAAAGTATGACATTATCGATGATGAAAAGAAGCATATGCTGATAATAAACTGCTGTGAGTTTGACGACGAGGATGAATATACAATTGCGGTTTTGGGCAAAACCTCAACAGCTAGACTCACAGTGGAGGGTAAGTGCTGGGTCGTCATTGCTGGTCATAACTAGAATACAGTTATCATTATGACTCCATTCATTAAGATGGTTGCCTCTTCTTTCAAACTAAACTATTTGAATATGCTTTACTAATACAATTATAGGTATCAGGCTCAAATTTATCTCACCAATAAAGGACCAAACTGTGAAGGAAGGCAAAACGGCTCTGTTCGAGCTGGAGCTCTCTCATGAGAACATCCCTGTCACCTGGTACAAGAATGATGTTAAAATTCATCCAAGCAGAACAGTGGTCACTCATGTGGATGGGAAGAAACATGTGCTAGAAATGAGGGAAGTGACTCTAGATGATACTTGCCAAATAAAGGCTGAGGCCAAAGGAATTCCTTCCATGGCCAACCTGACGGTCATAGGTAAACAAAGAACAATTGCCTGTCAACCTCCTTTCTGTCCTCCTTGTCCAATGTCTCTTCTTGTTCCCCACAGCTACTTATACAATTTGTCCATGTCTGTGTCTGTGCAGGTCCACAAAATGACCTCATTATGTATTTGTAAGACATTGTTTTTCTGTGGTCTTTGTTACATGTAATTGTTTTTATGTCTTGTATTTGTGTTCTTTGTCTTTTTTTCACTATCTTGTCCTTTGTTTACCTTGTGCCATATACTGTGTGTTTGTGTGTGTGTGCGTTATAATTGTGCCATGGATAGTCACTCAAAAATGTCCCCATTCCAGAGGGAGATGCATACTTCACAATTAAGCTGCAGGACTATACTGCGGTGGAGAAAGACGAGGTGGTTCTAGATTGCGAGCTCAGCAAAGATGTCGATGTCATGTGGTACCACAATGAGGCCGAAATCAAGACTACTAAGATGGTGGCTGTTAAGGCTGAGGGCAAGCGTCGAACTCTTGTCATCAAGAAAGTTGGGGACAAAGACAAAGGACAGTATGTATGTGATTGTGGAACAGACAAGACAACAGCAGTGCTTCACATTGAAGGTAAAGACACAGAATTTTTTTCGGATTTGTGGTACTCTCATACTGAGGCAACTTCCCCCTTCTTGACGCCCATCTTAAGCTCACCCTTCACCTGCTCTGCCTCTTAACCACACATCAAGCTCCATCACCCTTTTATTGGCACCTGAAGCACATTTTTGTTCTCGTCATTTCTTAATTACTACTGTCAACATGTGTATGTGTGAAAATGGTCGAAAAACACTTCAAAAGCTGAAGTTTTCCAGCGAAATGCTCACAGAGAGAAGCTGTGACATTTGTTCCGAAGTTATATTCTCAGCCCTGATTATCACCCTAATTTGGGGATAATCACTCCTCTCTTGTCGTGTCTTTCGACCATAACGTGTCTTTGTTCTGTTTTATTGTCTGTTGCTGTGTGTGCTTGAAGAAGCTTCTTAAGAGAGTGTTCATGGTTCATGTAACAGAACAACCCCCTTTATTATTCTTCTGTCCCTTATGAAGAACTGTGGAACCTAAATAATCAAATAGATCCATATTTAATCATATGGCTCCACAGAAGTTCCTTTTTGGCAATGGTATGTCTTAATAAATTGACTTGGTGTTGTAGCAGTCTACCTTCAGCACCAAAGTCTCCAAAGACAATGCTTACCAAATGGATCATCACAGCACCATTATTACTGCTGTTAAAGAGCCATTTGGTTGTTTATGGTTCTATGAAAAGGTTACTCACAGCCAAATAAAGGAGGTTGCTATATAGGACCTAAAATTATATATAGTGTCAGTTATGAGTCAAATGTATTTGTCTGTGCCTGTTTGCTGTCGTTTTTATATTATGTGTGTGTGCTCTATGTGTGTGTTTATGTTAATTTTGTTTGAATATTTAAATGTCTGAATGTCTTCAGTAAGACCTTTGTCCCCTCTCTTAAACGTCAGCACGCCACATCAAGGTGGTTCGGCCATTGTATGGAGTTGAGGTATTTGATGGAGAGACTGCTCGATTTGAGGTCGAGCTCAGTGAGGATGATGTCCATGGCCAATGGAAACTCAATGGAGAAGTCCTCAGTCCATCAGCCGTATGTCTCATTAAAATACATCTCAGCTGATATTCTTTCACCTGTGGTTCCTTTCACTTTCATTTGGACTCCAGACCAGGAAGTTGTTAAGAATGCTAAATATTAAAAACATTCACATATCTTAGCCATTTGAGGGTTAAGATATGAAGTAATGTTTTATCTTTCACTAGCTAACAAATGAAAATGAATTGACCACGACCTTGCTCTGAACACCTTTCCTCGAGTGCTGTTTTTACTGAAATACTCAAGTTTGTCGGGGCATCTACAGGATGTTGAAATCGTGGAGGACGGTGCCAAACACACACTGGTCTTGTACAACTGCAAAGTGCCTCAAACAGGCGAGGTGGCATTTACTGCCGCCAATGCCAAGTGTTCTGCTAACCTGAAAGTGAAGGGTGAGCTGTCACTTCCTCAATCTATCTTCTTCTTCACAGCACTGTTCTCATGGTTTTCTTAAAACTGAAAAGCCTGAGCATACAGCTGTTCTTTCTGTCTGACTTTTTACTGGAATATTTTAAAATGTTTCCAGTTTTCTTGTATTTTTACTTTTTGGGCACTTCAATATTAGGCCATAACCAATCGTATGGTTTAATAAAATGTAATAGTGATTTACATTCTATGATGGCGTCTTAAATGCTATTACATTGTGTCTGAAAAGAACATAATTTTGTTATGTTGAATTTTCTTTTGGGCCTTCCTATTCTTGTCGAAGGCATTTCAGTGCTGTCTGACTTTCATTATCTTGCCCAAACATAAGATCCAAAGTTTTTCTTCTTGACCACTTCATTTGCACTTTGATATTAACTATAGCTGTCTGAATCAACAGAGCTCCCAGTCTCATTCCTTACACCGCTGGCTGATGTGCACGTGTATGAAAAGGATGAGGCAAGGTTTGAGCTGGAAATTTCTAGGGAGCCAAAAAGCTTCCGTTGGCTGAAGGGATCTCAGGAGTTGTCAAATGATGATAAGTTTGAACTCCTGGTGGACGGAAAGAAGCACACTCTTATTGTAAAATCTGCCAAATATGAAGATGAAGCAAAATACATGTTTGAGGCTGAAGATAAGAGGACATCTGGAAAATTGATTATCAAAGGTAAATGGAGTCAGACCATTTCAGATTACAAATGGTATGACAGGTGTATCAGGGCATACCTAAGTGTGAGCAAAACCTGGTCTTCTGTATGTTTAGTCTGTGTGTTTCATTGTCTTACTAACTGTGTTACAACTTTATATTTAATTTCCTACATGTATATAATTTTTTTTGTCAGGTATTCGCCTCGAATTTATTAAGCCAATTAAAGATGTGACTGTGAAGGAGCGTGAAACTGCAGAGTTCAGCGTTGAACTCTCACATGAAAAGATCCCAGTGGTTTGGTACAAAAATGACGTCCGTCTGCACCCCAGCAAGGTTGTGCACATGTCAGAGGATGGAAAAGTTCACACACTGGCCTTCAAGGAGGTCACCATCGACGACACCTCCTTGATCAAAGTCGAGGCCATGGGCAAGACCTCAGAGGCAATGCTCACAGTGCTTGGTTAGTATAATTTTCAAGAAGGATGCAGCTGAATTTCCACACAATCGTGTAAGAGGCACGATTATAGAAAGGATAAGTTTGTCTACATTCCCAGAAATTGTATGGAAGACTTGACCCGAGTATTGATAACTTTTTCGCGTCCTGTGCGTCATTTTCCATGCTTCTCCACTGTTTGTAATAGAATATTGCTGGTTTTGTTGTATGCCTTCTTGCAGAGGGCGACTTGTACTTCACAGTGAAGCTCCAGAATTACACAGCTGTCGAGAAGGACGAGGTGATTTTGTCCTGTGAGCTGAGCAAGGCTGCCGGAGAAGTGAAATGGTTCAAGGACGGTAGCGAAATCTTTTCCTCCAAGAACGTTCTCTTCCAGTCAGACGGCAAGAGGCGCATGCTGGTCATCAAGAGGGCAGCAAAGAGCAACATGGGAGCGTACACCTGTGATTGTGGCACTGACAAAACCACAGCTGACCTGAACATAGAAGGTAATACCTGCGGCGATCCGGCCCTTCCCCAGATCCAGGTCAAGACTGCAGAATCCGGCCCTGTCCACCGCCTTTCATCGAAACCTGGCCTCTCTCTGGGCCACTGTTCATCTCCCCTCCATCCTTCATTACCGTGTCCTGTACTCTGTAATTATTGTGATCAGAACACTTGAGGAAAATCCAACCCTATACATCTTAAGTGATCATTATAACTGTATATAGAAACACTTATATGAACTTTGAAGAAAGAATGGATATATAAATACAACCCTTATGTTAATGTCTGTTCTCTCAGGTGTCCATATTAGTGTTCATATACATGCTATAATATTCATATAAACATTTCTATATTTATATTTGCATTTGTATACATAATCAAAACTCTAAAACTCAAGCATGTCTAAACTATTTGTTTATAAAGATGATATTTTTTTCTCAATAATGCTACTGAAAAATTAATGTTGGCTTAAATCCTAAAATTTTAACCCTGACAAAAAAGAAATTCCTAACCAAGCTCTTTGCCAGTCTGACTGGTCTGACTAAATCATTTGTAAATTACCTCCTGAGCATTAATGATAATTAAGATAGA
>JBCAUF010000476.1:24478976-24541626 GCA_038406115.1 Haemulon aurolineatum
ATGTCAACATGATGTCCGGAGAAAACAAAGTGAGCTGGACCGTGAAAGACCTCATCCCCAACGGAGAGTATTACTTCAGAGTCCAAGCTGTCAACAAGATTGGGGGAGGAGAGTTCATCGAGCTTCGCAACCCAGTCATTGCAGAAGACCAGAAACGTAAGAACAAATTGACGTCTCTTTGATATAATGCATTGAAATGTATTTTACACTGATTGCTTACTAGTTTATGAGGAGCACTACTGTCAGAGTGTTGGTAAAGTTCTCTTGAATTATATTTCTTTTATTGTAACATACTAGCAAAACCTTTCAAATTATGACAAGTACAAGAATTCTGAATCTAGAATTCCAGAAACCCTTGGAAAAAAAGAGGTTTTGTTCACTCTTGTTTCTGTAATGTATACTCTTTGTACTCATCAGACAATGCTAACTTGCTAACCAGCCACATGGCTTAAAATGTTTAAAGGTTGTGGTTCCTTTTTAATGGTGTTACTGTATTGTGTAATTTCCTGTTTTTAGGTCATTATTTATTCTTTGCATAAAATCAAGACATGCATAAAACTCTGTGGTTGGTGTTTAAGGGATATCTCAAAGAAATCTGTCTCTTGTCCCAGATGCTCCTGACCCACCTGTTGATGTGGAAACCCATAACCCGACATCAAGCACTGTCACTCTGACCTGGAAGCCACCCATGTACGATGGTGGCTGCAAGATCATGGGCTACATCCTGGAGAAGCAGCAGAAGGGCGAGGACAAGTGGGAGAGGTGCAACGACTTCCTGGTGCCTGTCCTGTCTTACACCGTCAGAGGGCTGACAGAGGGCAAGAACTACAGTTTCAGAGTCAAAGCCGAAAATGCTGCCGGAATCAGCGAGCCATCACGCAGCTCACTGTTTGTGAAGGCCTCGGATGCTGTCGGTAAGGATGAAATCAGCTCATGACAACCTCACAACAGGTCTCATCGCAAGGCAAAGCAAGCTAAACCAAATGTATTTTGATGTTCATACACTAGGTAGTTTTGAAATGCTAGGGACCAGTTGCCAGAAAGCCAAGGTACTGTTCCCAACCAAGAAATACATAGTCCAGCAGCAGGACTAACTGTTTCCCTCTTTTTCAAGTTTTTATGCACAACTGAGTGAGCCAACTGCTGGTTGATATGTAACATACTGGCATGACATAACTTGATATGAATTTAATAATAGATTTAGTAAAAGACAGTGTGAACATGAAAATAAAACGTTTTGTTCTTTTTACTTGCAACCTTTTTAAGATCCTCCAAAGGTTTTCCTGAGTGGCAGCCTGCAGTCCGGTCTCAGCGTGAAGCGAGGCTGTGAGATCTGCCTGCATGCCAACATTTCTGGCTCACCATATCCTGAGATCACCTGGTACTGGAACAACCAGGTAATCACACCTGAGCCACTCCGCAAGAGGCCTGACAAACCCCTGAAGAAGAAGGTAGAGAAAAAAGAAGAGGAGAAGAAGGAGGAGGAAAAGAAAGAGGTGAAGGAAGGAGAAGAGAAGAAGGAAGGAGAAGAGAAGAAGGAGGGAGAAGAGAAGAAGGAGGGAGAGGAGAAAAAGGAGGAGGTGAAGAAGGAAGAGGAGCCAGAAGAGCCAGAGGTGGAGGAGATCGACTACCCAACAATAAATGAACGTCTGGCCATTGACAACAGCCGCAGGGGCATGTCCTCTGTTGTCATCAGGGACACGATCCGCGCCGACCACGGTGTCTACATGGTGAAAGTGCAGAACAACCACGGCAAAGCCTCAGCCACCTGCGAGGTCAACGTGCTCGGTGAGATTAATCTCTCTTCTATATCAGGAAATGACGATGTTCATGTTACTCTAAATGACTAACCTTACATAGGTCTGTGCTTGGTGTGGAGTTCAGATGTATGCAAACAATACTGCAGTTTATGTCCATGCAAAAGCCAAAGAAGAAGCAGCTTCTAAAAATCAAACCTTTATTCGACTTTTAAGTCACAGTCATTTCCCACTCTTACATCTCTTCATACTCCTTCCTTTGCTAATAAATGTAACTAAATGGCTTGATGATTCACACACTCCTGACCATTCTCCCAAAGTCTGTGTGTCAGGACAGATTATCAAAGTAGTCTCTGATGTCATGATCATTTTGTCCTTGTGCAGATACTCCTGGACCTCCAGTGAAGTTCAGATTTGAGGAGGTGAGGAAGAACTCTGTGATTTGCCTGTGGGATCCTCCTCTGGATGATGGCGGAAGTGAGATCCTCAACTACACTCTGGAGAAGAAGGACAACTCGAAGCTGGAGATCGGCTGGAGCTGCGTCACCTCCACACTGAGAGGATGCCGCTACCTGGTCCCAAAACTCATAGAGAAAAAGGAGTACATCTTCAGGGTTGTGGCAGAGAACAAGTTTGGCGCTGGTCCATACTGCATCTCCAAGCCACTCATCGCCAAAAATCCTTTCGGTATGGTATTATTTGTTATTATTCCTGGTCATGCTATGAGCTGAGTCTATTTTCTTAAGTCTTTTTTAGATATATGACTTGTGCTTTAATGAATACATTTTAAATTAGTTATAAATTAATTCTTAATTCAATTTGTGTCTTGAAGTTTCCATCTTTCTAAGCTTATCATGTTTGTTAGCATCTCAATTTTTGCTAGGATTTATATAAACCATTGTTGTAAGATTATCACAAACGATGCCTTTCAAAAGTATACATATTTGAACATTTGGAGACTCTAAGCTCTAACGTGCACTGTTTTCTTGAATTTGAATTAATTATTTACTCTTATAAGCACTGAGTGAAATCAAAGCTATACAAAGAGTAGTGCAAAAATACTTATTAAATTCAAAAACTAAAATTAAAATGTAACATAATATTCCACAATAAAAAAGCAACTGACATCTGACTTTTTTTTTTTCTGTTGTCTTGTCCATTTGTTTTCCTCAGAACCTCCTGAGGCTCCGGAAAAGCCATTGATTGACGACGTTACTGCCCACAGCATGTTGGTCACATGGAACGAGCCAAATGACAATGGCAGCCCCATCTTGGGATATTGGGTAGAGCGTCGCGAGATCAACAGTTCACGCTGGACACGCGTCAACAGGTGAGTAAACACAATGAAAATAACTTTTTTTATAGTAAGATTTGTATAAAAATGGGTAAGGAACATGCTGATACCATTTAGCTGAACATTTCTTGCCGGCTATCTTAATGCCCCCTTTTGTCATGGTCTTCAGGAACATTGTCACTGACATTGAGTTGAACGTTGAGGGTCTACTGGAGGGGCTGACTTACATCTTCAGGGTGGCAGCTGAAAACCAGGCTGGCCCCGGAAAGTTCAGTCCCCCCTCTGAACCTCAGACAGCCCACGCTCCGATCTGTAAGTAAATTGTCCTGAACCTTGCTGTCAGTGCGACTCTGTTCAACTTTTCCATATCTATCTATATCTATGTCCATGTCTATTTGTGATTCTGCAGTGCCACCTGGACCTCCAGTTCCCCGAGTGGCAGCAACCACCGACCACTCCATTGACGTGGAGTGGGACCCACCTGCTGACAACGGCGGAGGAGAGATCCTGGGATACCATGTGGATAAGGTCAGATCATCGAGTCATCTCTGATTTTCACATTTGTTGTCAGCTTTATGGTAGCTTCAGGTTCATATTTGCTGAATTAGATTTTCTCAGCTTTTAACTGTCTTTCAATTCAGACTCATGTTTCTTTGTTCTATGGTGTTCTCCAGGCCATGGCTGGTAGCAAGGATTGGTCCAGGTCCACAGAGCGTCCTTGGAAGACCCGGGCTTTCACTGTCTATGGAGTCCGTGAAGGAGCCAAGTATCAGGTCAGGGTCATTGCCTGCAATGCTGCCGGAGAGGGAACACCAGCATTCACAGAGTCTGTGTTCGTCAGGAATCCTGCAGGTCAGCCAAAAATAAATAAATAATAAAAAATATACATACTGAAATTGGTCAATTCATTGTTGATGGAAATCTCATAGCTTTTTGTTTTTGTTTGCTTGTTTTCCTTCTTTTTTGGTTGCTGGTTGCCCTCCACAGAGGTGCCAGTGATTGACATGGACCTAGCGATCAAGAATGGTGTCATTATCAGAGCTGGAGAGACACTCCGTTTACCTGCTACCGTCACTGGTAAACCCTACCCATCTATTACCTGGACCAAGGATGATGGCAAACCTGACAAAGACCGTGTGGAGATCCTCACTGAGGGCAACGATAGTGTTGTTTCAATCAAGAGTGTTCAGAGGAAGGACAGCGGCAAATACCATATCTCCGCTTGCAATCCCAGTGGCACCAAGCATGCTGCAAGCAGAGTGGAAGTCATGGGTAAGGGGGGCAGGCCAGGACATAATGATAAAACAGTTAACTTGCATGTAATTGAAGCTATGAAATAAAAATTAAAACAGGAGGATAATATATATTTTTCTATCTTCAGATGTCCCCGGACCTGTCACAGACCTGAAGCCTGTTGTTGTTACTCGCAAGATGATCTTCTTGAACTGGGATGACCCTGAGGACGATGGAGGCAGCGACCTGACCGGCTTCATTGTGGAGCGAAGAGATGCCAAGATGCACACATGGAGGCAGCCTGTTGAAACCGCCTCATCCAAGTGCGAGTGTGTCGGCATCATGGAGGGACAGGAGTACTTCTTCCGTGTCATCGCCAAGAACAAGTACGGCATGGGCCCACCCGTTGAGCTGGGACCCATCAAGGCTGTGGACCCACAAGGTGAGTCCTAAAACCACTTGATTTGGAAATGAATGCCTGAAATTCTTAATATGCTACTCTAAGGAGTAGCATATTAAGGGGTCTTGGATTTGTTTTTAAAATTGTCATGTTGCTGATTCTGCAGGCCCACCATCATACCCTGAGAAGTTCCACTACACTGAGCGTACAAAGAACTCCATCACACTGGCCTGGAAGCCACCACGTAATGATGGCGGCAGCCCCGTCATTGGCTACTTTGTTGAGAAGAAGAGGCAGGACAAGCAAGCCTTCGAGCCTTGCAACACAGAGATCTGCCCCAATATGACCATGACCGTGGAAGGCCTGGATGAGGACTGGATGTATGAGTTCAGGATCAAGTGTGCCAACCTAATTGGAGAGAGCGAGCCATCCATCCCATTGACTGTGATCATCCAAGACGACGAGGGTAAGGCTAAATGTTTGGGATGGTCTTAAAAATCTAATAAAAAGTTATTAGGATCAAACCATTAGGGGTGATGCACACAATGTTTTTTCGTCACATGCTAATTTGTTTTGTTCCTGTCCTGTCTCTCTTAGTGGCTCCTGAGGTCCACATGCTGAAGCACTTCAAGGGCGACTCCATTACCGTAAGGAAGGGCGAGCCAATTGAGATACCCGCTGACATCCTGGGTCTCCCTATCCCTAAAGTTGAATGGTCTAAGGATGATGTGGTGATTGAACAGCCCACCGAAACTCTGCTGATGGAGACAGAGGTTACAGGCAGAATGAACTGCAAGACCGTGCTGTCTATCCCAGCAGCCAACAGGAGGGACCGCGGAAGCTACACTGTGTCTGCCTCTAACAACATGGGCTCAGCCAAGCACACCACCTATGTCATGGTGCTGGGTAAGTTGAATCATGCCATCAACTCAGTCAGTGGCCGAAAAGACAGGATGTGAAATATAGTATTTACTAATTATTTTGCTCTCTTCTCAGACCGGCCACTTCCACCCAGGAATTTGACAGTATCCAACATCAGGGCAGAGTCTTGCTACCTCAACTGGGATCCACCACTCGATAATGGTGGCAGCGAGCTGACCAACTACATTGTTGAGAGGAAGGAGGTGGTGACAGAGGAGCCAGAGCTGGAAGAAGGACAGGAAGCTCCGGCTGAACCACAGTGGGAGGAAGTTACCAACAGCATCATTGAGAAGAAATATGGGGTATGTCCTGACAACAATGACAATAATTATAATGATGTTGTCATAGGCCTTATTCCATTCTATTAGTAATACTACCTCCATCTCTTACAGATGTGGAACTTGGAGACCAACAAGACCTACCAGTTCCGGGTCAAAGCTGAGAATCGTTACGGCAAATCTGACCCCTGCACAACAGAGGATGTCCAGATAATAGACCCATTCGGCCTTCCTGGCCCACCAGAGAGACCAACCATTGCAGAGTACAACAAGACCTCCATGACCCTAACTTGGGAGCCCCCCAGAGACAACGGTGGCTCTATGATTGTCGGGTATTGGTTGGAGAAGAGCGAAAAAGGCACCGGTTACTGGGCCAAAGTCAACAAGGTGCCAGTCACCAAGAGGGGCATGAAAGGCTGGGAGTACCAGGTGAGCTGCTGGAACTTTGTTGCTGTGTTAAGACAGAATACATTTTTCAGATTTAATGTAAATTGCTCAACTTTTGTCTGCTGCTAGCCACAGGAGTCTGAATACACATCTTTCTGTGTCCCTCAGGTGACTCGTCTGATCGAAGGGACAGAGTACGAGTTCAGAGTTGCTGCCAGCAATTCTGCAGGAACCGGACCATTCAGTGGACCATCTGACTCTGCCTTTGCTGTCGATCCAATTAGTGAGTAAAAAACAACAGGCTTCTTTTTAAAGCTTTGAATGATAGTCCTACATATCAAAATACACTCAAATAATTAATTGAAATCCTTATTTGACCAGATCATCTTAAGATTGGTTCCTCAGTACTTTGGAAGATGATGAATTTGATTTCCCCAAATTGCATCCTATATTTACAAACTGCTGCTCTCCACTCCAGCTCCTCCAAGCATGCCTGCTGCTCCTGAGGTGGCTGATAAGACAAAGCACAGTGTCACACTGGCCTGGAAGCCACCAGAGAAGGATGGTGGAAGCCCTATTAAGGGCTACATCATCCAGATCCAGGATGAGGGCACATCAGAGTGGGTGAGAGTAAATGACCCCGACACCCTGCACCCGGACACTGAGTTCACTGTGCCCAGTCTCCGCGCGTTGAAACGCTATCGCTTCAGGATCATTGCTGTCAATGATGTCGGCGAGTCTGACCCCAGCCCCCGCACCAGCGAGGTTCTGATTGAAGACATCCAGCGTATGTTTTACTTTGTAATCTCACAGCAATTAATAGATGATAACTTTTTAGCACTGTCTGTCACTGATGTTTCCACCGATGTTTATAACTCAACAGTTGGGCCGTCCATCAGCATTGACGTAGTAGTAGATGACCTGTTGTGCATCCGTGCTGGAGATCCAATCAGGATCCCCGCCACCATCAAGGGCCGCCCTGCTCCCAAGGTAACCTGGGAGTATGATGGCAAAGCCAAGTCGCACAAGAAGAACAAACTGCACACTCTGCCCGTGGACTCTGAGGTGAGACACAACATAGCAACACAATGATTTTCTCACCATACTAAACTTTTTTCTTTAAAAAAAATTATATCTTTTTGTAGTAATTCTCTTCAATAAACAATCAGTCAATCAGTTCATGTTTTATGGATTTGAGTCTTATTTTCACTGTTTTTGTGAATTTAGGTTGAGTCCACCGATACCACCTCCATTGTAACCGTTCCTGTCAGTCTGAGGAGCCACTCTGGACGTTACACCATCACTGCCAAGAACAAGTCTGGACAGAAACATGTCAACGTCAGAGTCAATGTCCTTGGTATGTCTATGCGTTTCTGTATAGAGAATCCCTAAACTGTTTAACTACAAATGGTTTGCTCTCAAACTAAATCACAGACAACAGTTTTTTTCAGTAGAGGAGTGCTGGTATGTTGGTGTACTTGTTTTCATGCTATTAGGTCCTTGACTGTAATTCTTCCCTGTATGCAGACGTCCCCGGACCTCCAAAGGAGCTGAGGGTCACTGACATCTCCCGGTCAACCATGAGGATTATCTGGAAACTCCCCGACAATGATGGAGGAGAGAGAATCAAAAGTTACTTTATTGAGAAGAAATGTCTCACTGATAAAGCCTGGACAAAGGTAAACATTGCTCTGTCCATTTGTCAATTTGTCCATGTTGTTTTATTGCCACTTTTTCGAATAAGTTCATGCATTTTTTACAGGTGTTATTTTATAATTTCAGTTCATTTTTATTATTACACTTAAAACAAATGGTTGAGAAAAATTCCGGTTGAGAAAAAGAAGACGCAACAGTAAACTCCACTGGGAACTTTGAGTGAAGCATCGTCCTTTACCAGGATGTGATAAACCTAACTTAGCACAAAGACTGGAAGCTAGGAATACTACTGTGAATACTGAATTATACTGTGATCCATTCACGGAAAACATCCAGTATTTTTTGCAGCTGATTAACTGGTGGATTGATTGATTTGTTATCAGGTGAATGCAGCCTGTGCCAGCCAGGCCTACGTGGTGCCAGGCCTCTTGGAAGGTCAGGACTATCTCTTCAGGGTCAGAGCTGAGAACAGACTTGGATTCGGCCCATTCACTGTCACCAGTGACCCTGTCCGTGCCAGAGACCCAATCTGTGAGGACAGACCTATTATTACAAATACATAGATACAAGTCCTAAAACCTCACTAGAATTGCTCAAATGCTAATCTTCTTCTTCATCCTTAGATCCCCCCGACCCCCCCACCAAGGTGAAGGTCAACCTGGTGACAAAGAACACCGTTACACTGAGCTGGGAAGCTCCCAAAAACAATGGTGGCTCTCCAGTGAAGCATTACATCATTGAGCGTTTGAGCTGGGATACTAGCGGCAAGGAGAAGGAGACCTGGAAGCAATGCAACAAGAGAGATGTGGAGGAACTCACCTTTGTGGTGGAGGATTTGAAGGAGGTTGGTCTATGTCTTTCGAACGATCATACCACTCTCACTTTGCGACTTCCTATCTTAATTAATTTCTCATTGACACTAATTAGCACATATTTGACATTTGAATGGTGAGTTTGTATGTTATGTCCAATTTAGTATAAATTTCACATTACACCCCAATTTTCAGTTTAATTTCTAGCCCTCCAGACAGCCCCCATTTTCAGTGTATCTGCATGAAAATCAACATGATGATAAGAGGATGTAATGTAGACTATCTGAGTCTTTTTGTGTTTTAAAGAGTTGTTCAAGACTAAATCCACCTAAATTATGTAAGGAGTAACTTTATTACTCTAGCAATTGATGTCTATAGTGTTCATTGCAACAGAAGTTATCTTCCTTTTTCCACTCCAATTCTTTTACTTTTGATGTCTTACTGTGAAAGTAAGAAAGATGAAAATGTCATATTTACTGCAGACTTAACTGTCAACTGTCTTCCCATTCATCTGCAGGGAGGAGAATATGAGTTCAGAGTGAAAGCTGTGAATGCCGCCGGCCCCAGCCGACCCTCTGCCACCGCTGGACCCCTCGTCATCAAGGATCAGACATGTGAGTGACAAGCGCTTCAACCAATCACAGGCTGCTCAGAAACCGATTTCACCTTATTTAGTGAAGACTCTACAGGCATATGCCATATATATTCTGTAGACAGAAATTTTAAATTGCAAAATATATAGCTATGTTGCTTTTTTCAACTTTGAGGATTTTGTCTCCCACCGGACTCCCACGGCCCTTTCTAAAGACACCTCATTTGTTTTTGCAGGTGCTCCCACCATTGAGCTGCGTGAGGCCATGGAGGGCGAGGAGGGCTGTGATGTTAGCATTGTGGCAAAGGTGAGCGGCTGTCCATTCCCCACACTCACCTGGAAGAAGGCTAGCCTGGCCAAACCTGAGGAGAAGGCTGCTGTTCAGTACGACCAGCACATGAATAAACTGGTAACCCAGGACAAGTGCACGCTGTTGATTCAGCAGGCCAGCAGGCTTGACAGTGCTCTCTACAGCCTGACAGCGAGCAACAGCCTTGGCACCGTCACCAAGGACATCAAACTCTCTGTGCTTGGTGAGAGACACTTAACATGTTATTACATAATTTAAAGAAACTGTAATTTTACCATTGAAATGAGTTTGAATGTTAGAATTGCTTAACCCCTTTCATCATTTTAAATGTAGAAACATCTTCACATGTTGATGCTACATCAATGACTCACCTTCATCCCCTCCTCCTGCAGGACCTCCTGGACCACCTGTTGCACCACTCAAGTTCACCGAGGTGTTTGCAGACAGGATTGGCCTGGCCTGGAGCCCGCCTACAGATGACGGTGGTTCCAAGATCACCAACTATGTGGTTGAGAAGCGTGAGGACAACAGAAAGTCCTGGGTCCATGTCTCCAATGATCCCAAGGAGTGTGCTTACGTGGTGACGAGGCTGACTGAAAATCACACCTATGAGTTCAGAGTCATGGCCCAGAATAAGTTTGGAGTTGGCCCTCCTCTAGCCAGCGAACCAGAGAAGGCCAGAAACCTCTTCAGTAAGTTCATATCAATCTACTTGTCCTGTCAACTGTCTTCAGTTTCCTCATCTAAACATGAACAATGTCTCTATTAGTTAATATTTTAGTCCATAATCAATTTTATCATACATATTGTACCCTTTATTATTATTTATTAATTCTTCCTAGTAAATAGCAGTGTCTTAGTATACATATTCTATTTGTTCCAACACTATCGAACAGCATGTGATCCTTATAGAAGATATAATCCACCAAAAACAACACCATATGTTTGTTTCATTTGAAACCCCACAGCTCTCATCAAGATCATTGTCTATTTCCTACAGCTGATGTACTGATTATTTATGATTGTCCTGTCCTCTTGCAGCTGTCCCGGGTCAATGTGAGAAACCAACAGTGACAGACGTTTGTCTGGAGTCGATGACCGTCAACTGGGACGAGCCCAAGTATGATGGTGGCTCCTCTATCACAGGCTACATTGTTGAGAAGAAGGAGACCACCAGCAAGCGCTGGGCCCGCGTCACACGTGACCCAATCCGAGCGCTGCCACTGGGCAACAACTGGGACGTCACTGGCCTGTTGGAGGGCTCCCTGTACCAGTTCAGGGTCATTGCTGTGAATGCCGCTGGCTGTGGTCTGCCTAGCATGCCCTCTGACCCCATACTCTGCAGAGACCCCATAGGTAAGAAAGAGATGTTTTCACTGTGCTTTTTATTTATTTTTTCTAAATTAATAACAATGGATATGTTTGTATGTATGTATGTGGATATTTTGTCCAAGGTTCTTAATGAGCCTTTACACTCTATAATGTACATGGTCCTGATCATGATCATGATATATTGATGTTGATAGAAAACTTACAGTGTTTATCTGTGTCTGTTTGATCAGCGCCTCCTGGGCCACCCACTCCAAAGGTAACAGACTGGACAAAGTCAACAGTGGATGTGGAGTGGATCCCCCCTGTGCTGGATGGAGGGTCAAAAGTCACAGGCTATATTGTGGAATTCAAGGAAGTGAACAAGGAAGAGGAGGAGAAGAAAGCTCAAAGGAAGCTCCTGCTGAGCGATGCTGAGGAAGAGAAGGAGCCTGAGACAGAAGAGGGCTGGGAGAAGGTTAAAAAATAATAATAATACAGCTACAAACATGTTATCCACACTGAGCACAAGTTTTCCGTCAGTACTTCCTTCCAATGTGAATGTCACTGAGCTTCACCTAATGAAGAGGCAAGGTTAAATCTCACTTAAACACCTGAGAGTACAGGGTTATCAAATCATGACTTGTTGAGAGTCACTCAGGACCTATTATTTAAATTACACAAGTCTGATGTGGAACTTAGAAGCCTCTGCATCACTTGGAATGGACTTTATATTCATATTTTAATTTAAAAATACCTGTTGCTACCTTTTGGCCACAGGATTTCCAATATGATTTCCAATAAGACAATAACTGTTTTGATAAATAGCAATCCTTGAGCTTTAATTTAATTGAATCTGCAAATTCCCATCAAGAATTCCAAGTAAAGTAGCTTCATGGTTTTTTTCCTTTTTTCAGAAAAATTAACAAACTCAACAAAAAGTGTTGATGTTGATTTCCTCTTTTCTCTCTCCAGGCAAAGGACACAGAGGTCAGAGGAACCAAGTTCGTGGTGGCTGGTCTGAAGGAAGGTGGACTATACCGCTTCAGAGTCCGAGCTGTGAATGCTGCTGGAGTGGGAGAACCAGGACTGGTGTCTGAGCTGATTGAGGTCAAAGACAGAACAAGTAAGAGTCTGACCAACTCAAAACCAGGACGTGTGGATGAATGTCGAGTGGATTTTCTGATGATAAAACTTTTAAGAACATGAACAAGAACATATGAAATGCAAATCCTTGTCTTCTCCTTCAGTTCCTCCTGAGATGGATCTGGATGCCTCAGTAAAGGAGAAGATCGTCGTTCACGCTGGTGCCACCATCCGCATCATCGCATATGTGTCCGGTAAACCTGCCCCACAGATCACCTGGTCCCGAGACGACGGCGAGGTGCCTAAGGAGGCTGTGGTGGAGACAACGGGTATCTCCAATTCAATGGTCATCAAGAACTGCAGACGCCAACACCAGGGCATGTACACTTTGTGCGCCAAGAACGAGGGAGGAGAGAGGAAAAAGGCTGTCATTGTCGAGGTCCTGGGTGAGTCATCCTCACCAGAATGATGGAGGAATCCTTAAAACCTTTTTTTTAAATTCTTTTTTACTTTGTCTGCCAGATGAGAACAGACGTCTTGCCAAAAAAATCTATCAAAATCTCTCACATGCATTATAGTGTCATATGTGAATAGAGGTGTCTTAAAAATGAATTCAAACTGTCTAACCAGTCTCTGACTCTCTGAACTCTCCCTCCAGACGTACCTGGACCAGTCGGTCTTCCCTTCGCCGGCGAGAATCTGACCAACGACTCCTGCAAGCTGACCTGGTACTCCCCTGAGGATGATGGTGGCTCTGCCATCACCAACTACATCATCGAGAAGAGGGAGTCGGACCGCATGGGCTGGACATCAGTGTCCTACACTGTGACCAGAAACAACGCTGTGGTGCAGGGACTCATTGACGGCAAGGGCTACTTCTTCAGGATTGCAGCCGAGAACATCATCGGCATGGGACCTTTCATTGAGACTGACAAGATGGTTCTCATCAAGGACCCCATCTGTAAGTCATTCAACGGAAAATGAAAGACACAAATAATTATTACAATCAGAGTTTTTTGTAGGAGTCTTGAAATGTCTTTATTTCATACTTACAACCATTAGGCTGCTGTACTCTGTAGGTAACAGTAGCAATTTTTGGAATGAATTGATGGGAAATGTTCCATTTTAAACATACTGCCCATTTCCCTTAAATTAATGAGATTTAGATTTGAATATCTATGCTTTCTATAAAATTATTTGACACAATCTGTAAAACACCACAAAAATGGAGCAGTAGTGAGACACTAAAACTAGATTTGTACATCAACACTGAATGGATTCAGCCTTAAACTGTTGCTTTTTAAGGAAGTGATCACACTTGAGTTTAGTTAAAAATATTTACTCTGAAAAACAATCCAGCTGAAGTAGAGAAAGAGAATAATCTAATTCTAAAGCTGCTAAAGCCCTGACATACTCCACTGTAATGGAAATCTGTTGTTAAATAAAGTTATAACTAAGAACAAGAGTCTTTTAATACATCTCATCCCATTTGTGTTTGTTCTCCCCCAGCCGTACCAGAGCGTCCAGAGGATCTGATCGTCACTGCTGTTACAAAAGATTCCATCTCTGTCAGTTGGAGGCCACCCAAGTATGACGGTGGCGCTGAGGTGACCGAGTATGTGCTTGAGTCCCGCATGATTGGCCGGGACAACTTCACAAGAGTAGGTGGAGACAACAAACTGATGGACAGGACGTTCACACTGACTGGGCTGAAGGATGGTTCTAGCCACGAGTTCAGAGTCTCTGCTGTCAACCAGGTGGGACAAGGCAAAGCGTCCTTTGCCACCAAACCTGTCCAGTGCAAGGACGAGCTTGGTGAGTGACGCAGCCGTCAACCTCCTGTCCAGATAGCAGTAACACACTAGTTTACATTTAACATGTGGCTTAGTGAAGCTGTGATGTAAACAGCCTGGGACCTGTGCAAAAACACCAAAGATTGAGTTCACTGTTCCTCTTTGACACGAACATTAGGAAACGTCCAATGAGAATCCAGTGTGTTTTGGAGTCTGTTTAATTCTGAATATTGGAGAGAGAAAATTTGCTTTCTCTTTCTTCTTTTTTTGCTTTTGGATGCATCTGATGGGTGGTCATTACATTCACAGCTCGAAATTCTGCATTGTTGGCCATAATTATCAGATGAAATTCTGTACAACAACAGTAATAGTCACTGAAAACATCATAAACAGATGATAAAAATAGAGTAAGGAAAAAAATATCGAAATCATTTTTGAAAAATTAAAATTGTTGTTCCTCTTCTCCCTTCAGAACCACCTATTCTGGACCTGGACTTCAGGGACAAAATGATGGTGAAGGTGGGAGACAGCTGCACGCTATCGGGACGCTATAGTGGCAAACCAGCTCCAGCTATTACCTGGACAAAGAATGATGAGGAGCTCAAGGCGGATGAGGATATTGGCCTCCACAGCACTGCCCGTCATCTCAGCCTAAACATATACAAGGCCAAAAGAGAACACAGTGGCAATTACTGTGTGCGCCTGGAGAGTGCAGCCGGAACTCGCACTGGAATCTGTGCCATCACCGTGGTCGGTGAGTCACTGTTCCACTAAAACTCACAGCAAATGATTCCTATGCAGATGTTTCAAAAATCAACACTGAAGTTTTTTGTAGATCTACAGCATCTCCCCAAAAGCCTTCTATTTGTCACAGCTCAAACCAGAAGGCAAGATGAAGGATATAGACATAAAAGTACAGGCTTATCAATTCCAGCTTTGGAGGGAAACAAAGAACTGAAACTGTAAAGCATACAAGGGATCCAACTGAAAGATTTAACGATGATGAACGAAGATTAAATGATATGATATAATTAAAAAATACAAAGTCTGTTGAGGTGGTGTGTGTATGACTTGAAATTCAAAGTTCAAATGATGAGACTGTCAGACAGGATCACTGTCACTTTTTTGGCCATTTGCTAATAAATAAACCTGGAAGTCACCTGTATGAATGCTTCCTTCTGTCAGACCGTCCCCAGCCTCCAGAGGGCCCTGTGGTCTTCAATGAGGTCTACAGGAACTACATGGTGATTTCCTGGAACCCTCCTCTGGATGACGGAGGCTGCGCCATCTCCAACTACATCATTGAGAAGAGAGACACCAACAGAGAACTGTGGATGCCAGTCACTGCATCCTGCACCAGGACCACCTGCAGGGTGGGCAGATTAGTGCTTAAATAATAGGATAGTAAGATAGATAGAGAAAATGTGCACAATTTGTTGGACTGTAGGCAGAATTAAACTGTTCAGTATTTTTAACAAAAGTTCTTGAAGGCTTCACCAACAAGTAAAGACACTCAGCGAAACAATAACTGATAAATTAGGTCATCAACCATTAATATATAGACAGATCATGCCCCAGATGCTGATGCAGACTCTGCTGTCTGTTTCTTCAGGTGCCAAAGCTGATCGAGGGTCGTGAGTACATCATCAGGATCATGGCTCAGAACATCTATGGCATCAGTGACCCCCTGCTCTCTGCAGAGACCAAGGCCAGAGACATCTTCAGTAAGTCCTGACAAACACAATGACTGACCTAAAACAGGAACCATTCAGAGATGTTCACACAGAGAGGATACTTCACATGCTGAGGAAGTGTTGTTAAACCGGCAATAGCAGGTAGCAAAGTTGACACAACCCACAGTGTCTGATCCATGGGACTATGTTTGTTTTCATCACAGAGGTGCCCGATGCTCCTAAACAGCCCACAGTGAAGGAAGTTTATCATGACTCAGCCCTCATTAGCTGGGAGCCACCTGCCGACGGAGGAAAACCAATAACAGGCTACATCGTGGAGAGAAAGGAGACCATGGCTAATAGGTACCCAAACACATACAGTGCAGGACACTTCTGTAATTTGGAGGATGAGGATATGTCTTCAATTATAGTCTGCAACCAAAGAATGATTGACATTTTTGCTTTCTTAGTGACCAAAATGATTAATTGATTATCAAATTTGTTATGACATACTTTTTTCCTATTTGCACATCGGTTTATTGATATTTTTCATTGATGATGATTAATCTTTCCAGGTAATGAGTTGATGAAGTTGCTGCAATGAGATGACATGGCTAAAAATGTCTGGGTCTCACTACATCACTGTCAAACCCACTAAAAAGTGAGATAGTAAGGATTCAAAATAAAATATGAATGTGTTTCTGCTCTCAGGTGGGTTCGTTGCAACACAGAGAGGATCTATCCTAAGGTGGAGTACTGGGTGACGGACTTGCTGCAAGGCTGTGAGTACGAGTTCAGAGTCAGTGCTGAGAATGTGGTGGGAGCTGGAGATCCGAGCCCACCATCCAAACCTGTCTTCGCCAAGGATCCCATTGGTAAGTTCACCTCTTAAAACTACTTTTCCTTTTCTTTTTTGCTGTTAATGTATCCATTTACAACAAGAATTCACCCCTGTCCTTTGCCACAGTGAAACCTGGTCCACCAGTAAACTTCAAGGCTATTGACCACACCAAGGAGTCGGTGACGTTGTCTTGGCTGCCACCCACTGACACTGGCAGAGGAAAAATCTTAGGATACCTGCTGGAGTTCCAGAAGGCTGGAGAGGAGGAGTGGTCCAAGGTAAAGCAGTTGTCCAATTACCATGAAATTTAACAGGCAAATCTGATTTACTCTTTTGATTTGAATTACCCCATGACCTTTACATTGCAGCCCTAAATCTAAGTAAAGTATCTAAGTATCTAAGTAAAATGTGATATGGAGCTCAACTCTTGTCCTGGTGCGTGCTGTCTTCAGGTGAACCAGACTCCAGACTCCTGCCAGGAGACCAAGTTTAAGGTGATCAACCTGGAGGATGGTGCTCTGTACCGCTTCAGAGTCATGGCTGTCAACAGTGCCGGAGAGTCCGACCCAGCTAACCTGAAGGAACCAGTCAGAGTGCAGGATAGACTTGGTGAGTCGACATTTCTGTGGTTCAGTATTGTCTGAGTTGGCGTGTAACTCTGATTCAAGAAGTGCTCAGTACAGTCCATCAAATGTGATACAACAGTGTTATTGACACCATTCCACCCTTGTTGCCCCCTTAGAGCCCCCAGAGCTGATTCTGGATGCTGGAATGACCAGAGAGGTGAAGGCCATGGCTGGCACTCACATCACGCTGATGGCCACCATCAAAGGAGTCCCGTTCCCCACTGTCACTTGGAAGAAGAATGAGGCTGAGGTGCCCACCAGGGCCGATATTGAGACTAACCAGGAAGGCACCAAGCTGGAGATGAGATTCTGTAACCGTGGTGACTGTGGAGACTACACGTTAACTGTGGAGAACCCAGCTGGATCCAAGACTGCCACTTGCACTGTTCTGGTCCTTGGTAAGAACCGTACAAGGGTTTTTAGTCTCACATTAGTCTTATATTAGTGTTATTCAACACTAATATTTTGCTCTGAACATTTTAGTGGGGATAATCAATTGTCACTGTAATTGATATGGTGCATTTAGTTAATTCCATTTTGTATCTAATGAAAAGTCAGGCTAAACAGTCTTATGCTGTTCCTCTTTTCTTCAGACAAACCTGGTCCCATCCAGCACCTCCGGGTGTCTGACGTCAGGAGTGACTCTGCTTACCTGTCCTGGAAGGACCCAGAGGACAATGGCGGTGCTCGCATCACTAACTTTGTGGTGGAGAAGAAAGACACTGCATCCACTCAGTGGGTCCCTGTGTGCTCCACTTCGAAGAAACGCAGCATGATGCTGAAGCACCTGATGGAGGGCACATCCTACTCTTTCAGAGTCGCTGCTGAGAACCAGTATGGCCGCAGCGAATTTGTTGAGACGCCAAAGGCCATCAAGGCAATGAACCCACTCTGTGAGTAACAACACAGCAAACCCTAGCCAAGATTCATGTGTGTAATATTGTACTAAGAGTAGGTCTCAGAGTATTTTAACACATAGAAAACCAAGAAAATACTTACAGGATTACAGGATAAACCTCTTGACCAATAAATACATAAGCTTCACGTAGGTGCATCAACTAAACAGTGGAAATTTTAATATGCACAATTGGATTTGGGTAAAACATTTTCAAATTTCCACAGAAGTAGAGATTTTCACATTTTCACAGAGCTGTCAAGTTTTGACCGCAGGCAAGCGTGAGTGGAGTGGCCAATCTGTTGACGGATAGTGATAGCAGCGCGCTAGAGTACTTTATATTATACTTTTTTTTTCAGCGTGAGGAATTCAATGTATGGCGGGAGAGAGTGACAAAACACCCAAATGCGTGACTGTCACGCTCAATGCGTGACACTTGAGAGCCCTGTTTTCATTGCACTTTGAAAGCATTTGTAATACAAAAACAGACTTATTGCAAATCAGTATCCATAGGGACCAAGCAAGGTGGAGTCTATTTTGTGAATGCTCAATTTCACCAGTTGAAATCTAAATGTATCTTTTTCTGTCCCTTCAGTCCCTCCTGGTCCACCCAAAGACCTGCACCACGATGATGTTGACAAGACTGAGGTGTGGTTGGTTTGGAACTGGCCCGACCGCAACGGGGGAAGTGAGATCACAGGTTTCTTGGTGGAGTATCAAGAAGAAGGAGAGAAGGAGTGGGATGAGTGGAAAACTGTCAGCATCCCTGAAAGTCATGTAACTGGCCTGGAGGAAGGAAAGACCTACCGCTTTAGAGTGAGGGCTGAGAACGCCATTGGCCTCAGCAGACCAGACACAACCGTGCCTATCCTCTGTCAGGAGAAACTTGGTGAGACACAGAACAAAACCCCAATGCTCTGCATCACCTATACCAGAGATATTTGATGTGTAATTTTACAAAGCCTTTCTGTAGCATCAACGTTGGTGCAGATGTAGCCCTTGTTATAGTCCACATCATCAAACTAACGTGCTTTGATCTGGTATATTACATCAGCCGATACACTTAATGTTGGCTCAAAGCCAGGAAATATGAATGCAATTTTAATTGATAAACTGTTGGTCATTAACATGGATTATTTGAGTACGTTTCATCATACTTGTAGTAGCATGGAATAACCACCTATGTCTGCATGTCCACAGTGCCTCCAGTTGTCGAGGTAGATGCTAAACTGATTGAAGGCATCATCGTAAAGGCCGGCACCACCATCAGGCTGCCAGCTATCATGAGAGGAATCCCCATTCCCACTGCCAAGTGGTCCATCGAAGGAGAGGAGATCACAACAGAGGGCAATGTCAAGATCGACACTGACAACTTCTCCACAGTGCTTAGCATTAATGAGTGTACCAGGAACCACACTGGCACCTACCTGCTCACCGTTTCTAACCCAGCTGGAACCAAGACACTGGCCTTGAACGTTACTGTCTTGGATGTTCCTGCTGCTCCCATTGGGCCTGTCAACATCTTGGAGGTCACTCCAGACTCCATGATGATTGAATGGCGTCCTCCCAAGGATGATGGCGGTAGCCCTATCACCAACTACATTGTGGAAAAGAGAGAGTCCAACAAGGAGACCTGGGGAGGCGTGAGCTCAGGCAGCCTTGCCACCCAACTCAATATCACTCGCCTGCAGAAGGGAGTGGAGTATGTGGTTCGCATTCGTGCTGAGAACAAAATGGGCATCGGTGCTCCCCTGGAGAGCAAGCCCACTGTTGCTGAGCACTCTTTCATGCCACCCAGCCCGCCTGGTAAGCCACAGCCCTCTGATGTCGCAGAAGATGCTGTTACACTCAGCTGGACCATGCCACTGTCTGATGGTGGCAGCCAGATCACTGGCTACATTATTGAGCGCAGACACATGGGAGGAAAATGGATCCGTGTCAATAAGACACCCTGCAGGGACATGAAGTACAGAGTCCTCGGTCTGTTTGAGGGAAATGAGTATGAGTTCAGAGTGTTTGCTGAGAATATTGCGGGTTACAGTGGCCCCTCTCCCATCTCTGACCCCTGCAAGCCCTGCAGACCCATCACTGTACCCAGCCCTCCTGTCAATCCTAAAGTTAAAGATTACAGCAAGACAACTGCTGACTTAGTGTGGACCAAACCAAACAAAGATGGAGGTAGTCCCATCCTGGGCTACACCGTGGAACTAAAGAAGGCTGATACTGAAGAATGGAAAAAAGCAAACCTCGAAGATTTCATCAAGCAGTGTGCCTACAGGGTCAAAGGTCTGGAGGAAGGCGTTACCTATAGATTTAGAGTCTATGCCTCAAATATGATTGGAGATGGAGAGTCCAGAGAAATCCCAGAGTCCATCACCGCTCAAGACATCCTCATCCCTCCTGAGATTGAGATGGATGCTACCTGCCGTGACCATGTCACTGTGCGTGTTGGACACAACATCAATATCATCGGCTACATTAAAGCCCGTCCTGACCCTGAAGTGTTTTGGTCAAAGGAGGAGACAGTGCTGGAAAACAACAAACGTGTCACCATCATTCAGAACCTCCCTGTTGTTCATTTGAGAATCAAGGAGGCCACAAGAGCTGACCATGGTAAATACATTCTGAAGGCTTCAAATGAGGGAGGCGAGGCCTCCTGCACTATTACAGTAAATGTGTTAGACAGACCCAGCCACTGCCAGAATTTGCATATTACCTATGCCACCAAGGACTCATGCATGATTAACTGGGAGGCCCCTAAGGACAATGGTGGATCAGAGATCACCAACTACATTGTGGAGTGCCGTGAGCCCAGCATTAGTATGTGGTCCATGATCTCCTCGAGCTGCACCAATCGCAAGATCAAGACCAAGCTGATGGAGGGCCATGAATACCTGTTCAGAGTCTGTGCCGAGAACAAGATGGGACCAGGACCCTCAGTGGAGACCAAGACCCCTCTGCTGGCTATTGACCCCATCGAGAAGCCTGGTGAGCCTGAGAACTTCAGAGCCACTGACATTGGTAAGAACCATGTCTATTTGAGATGGAGAAAGCCTGACTATGATGGCGGCAGCCCAAATCTCTCCTACAATCTCGAGTGCAAAGCCAAAGATGCTGAGGAGTGGGAGAAACTAAACACTGGCATTCTCACTGACACCTTTTTCCTGGCTGACAAATGCTTGGAGAACCAGACATACACCTTCAGGTAGGTTATAGTATTCTTGTTAAAATACATCTTGTTTTTTGAAGGGTGTTTCCTTGCTAAGTAATGTTATTCATTGAGTATTGCTTAGTGTAAATAACTTAATAAATAATAATTCTCATCGTTTGTTATCCAGGGTGCAGACTGTCAATGAGGGAGGTGAGAGTGCCTGGGTGAGACTGGCTGATATTGTGGTGAGGGAGGAGATCCAGAAGCCCGTCATTGATCTGAAGCTGGCCGGAGTTTTGACTGTGAAGGCTGGAGAATCAGTCAGGATGGAGGCCGGCCTGAGAGGAAAGCCTGCACCTGAAGTCAAATGGACAAAAGACAAGGCTGTTGGAGACAACCCCAGGATCAGCTATGAGACTGGCCCTGACTACTCCAAGTTCCTTTTGACCAAGTCCAGACGCACTGACACTGGAAAGTATATCATCACTGCCACCAATTCAGCCGGCACCTTTACAGCATACGCCAATGTTAACGTCCTGGATGTCCCTGGCCCGGTGAGGAACCTCAGGATTACTGGCATTGGAGCAGACAAGTGCAGAGTGGTCTGGGATGCCCCAGAGGATGATGGTGGTTGTGAGGTGGACAGCTACATCCTGGAGAAATGTGAGACCCGCAGGATGGTCTGGTCGACATATTCAGCCTCTGTGGTCACACCATACTGCAACGTTACTCGTCTGGTGGAGAGCAATGAGTACATCTTCAGAGTGAGGGCTGAGAATAAGATGGGAACTGGCCCCCCCAGTGAGAGCAAGCCTGTGACTGTTAAGACTCAATTCAGCAAACCTGGCCCCCCTGAGGCCCCTGAGGTCACCAAGGTAAGTGAAAGACTTAAGTGTTTTGTTGATATTCCTAAAAATCGACTCACGTGATTAACAGTTCTGCCCAGTATCAATGTACAATCTATTTGTTAAAATAAGTGTCTTTTTTATTCACGCTGTTGATATTGTTGTGATCCAGGTTAGTAAAGATGAGATGACAGTTGTCTGGGCTCCTCCTGAGAATGATGGAGGAAAATCAATCACCGGCTACATCCTAGAGAGGAAAGAGAAGAGGGCTGTGCGCTGGGTGCCATGCACCAAGAGCCCCATCTCAGAGAGACGCATGAAAGTCACCAATCTGATTCCTAACCACGAGTACCAGTTCAGGGTGAAGGCTGAGAATGAGGTCGGCCTGGGAGAGCCCAGCAAACCCTGCAGACCCGTTGCAGCCAAAGATCCCATTGGTGAGTTTGCAGTTTCTGTCACAGGTTTTTTCAGATTTGTGTTCAGAACATGTAAACAAGAAGAACCTAAGGTGTCAGAGATGGACTTGATGGGGCTATTTCCTGTATCCTCTGGTGTTTCCGTATTTTTTAAAGTTTATTTTACTGTGTCTACCTGCAGAGCCCCCTGGCCCCCCTGCAGGACTGAAGGTGGGCGACAGCACCAAGACCTCTATCACCCTGTCTTGGTCTAAACCTGTGTATGATGGCGGGGCCCCCATCATTGGTTACAGTCTTGACATGAGACTGAAAAGCGAGGCAGACCCTGAGAAGCCCACAGAGGGCTGGAAGAGAATTGATACCCGTGGCCCTTTGGTGCTGACAGAGTTCACTATAGGCCAGCTGGATGAAAAGCAGGAGTATGATTTCAAGGTGTCTGCCCAAAACCAGGTGGGCTGGGGACGGCACGCCTATTTGAAGGAGGCTGTCTCCCCCAAGGAGATCCTAGGTAAGAATGTTTGGCTACAGAATCCAACAGCAGCTATATCTCAAGAAATTGATTGTATTACACAAGGTAGTAGTAAATATTAACTGCACTCTAATGGTCTTAACATCAATGTGTTTTTATGCTAACAGAGGCTCCAGAAATTGACCTGGACGCCAGTCTGAGGAAAGGCTTGGCTGTCAGAGCTGGCTGCCCAATCAGGCTTTTCGCTGTGATCAGAGGACGGCCTGCCCCCAAGGTTACGTGGAAGCGCCTTGGTGTTGACAATGTGATCCGCAGAGGTCATGTGGACCAGGTTGACAGCATGTCCTTCCTGGTCATTCCTGAGAGCACAAGAGAGGATTCTGGGAAATACTCTCTGACTCTGTCCAACTCAGCTGGAGAGAAAGCTGTGTTCGTCCGTGTCAAAGTCCTTGGTGAGAAACAACAAACAAAACTTGTAAAGCACTTGCCTTGGAAAATGGATTCACTGGTATAGAAACTGTATGATCAAAACAATTGTTTAATTCATAATCTGCAGATACTCCTGGTCCTGTTGGTGGCCTGGATGCAACTGACATCACCAAGACGACAGCTCAGCTGTCCTGGTTGCCCCCAGATAATGACGGTGGCAGCCCTATCCTCAACTACATCGTGGAGAAACGGGAGGTTGATAGGAAGACCTGGACCAAGTGCACAGAGGAACTGAAGAAGACCAGCTTCAAGGTGACCAACATGACTCCTGGTATCGAGTACTACTTCAGAGTCATGGCCTGCAACAAGTACGGCATTGGAGTTCCTCAGGATTCACCCAGGTCCTACCAAGCTGTTGATCCCATCAGTGAGTGTCACCACACAATGCAATGATTAAAGTTTAACACGTCAACCTGTTTTGCCTTTTTTTACTTCTTCCTAACACTTGCTATGTTTTGCATCCAGGTGAGCCAGACCCTCCAAAGAAGATGGACGTGTTGGAAATCAGCAAGAATAGTGCCACACTAGGCTGGCTCAAGCCACTTAGAGATGGAGGAGCCAAGATCAACGGTTATGTGGTGGACTACCAGGAGGAGGGTGCGCCTGAGGACAAGTGGACACCTTACTCAGTGGTTAAAGACATGACCATTGTGGTGGTTGGTCTGAAAGAAGGAACGAAGTACAAGTTCAGAGTAGCAGCCAGGAACTCGGTGGGAGTCAGCCTGGCTCGAGAGGCAGAGGGAGTGTTTGAAGTCAAAGAGCAACTCAGTAAGTAAACCTGCCGAAAAATACTCTGACTATAGTAATATACTTATTGGTAGTGACTGAAACATTAGTAATATTAGTAATATTCTTATTGGCAGTGACTGAAATATTCCCTGATGAATAAAAATGAAAAACTTTAAATCATCTCAGTAATCGCTGAAGTAAGTTTTGGCATTTCTTCTACCCTCCAGTGCCTGCTAAGGTCATCATGCCTGACATTGTAACGGTGAGAGCTGGATCCAAGCTGGTGGTTGAGGCCATTGTGGCGGGTAAACCTGCTCCCTTCTGCAAGTGGAAACAGGGCAATGAGGATGTGCTGACTTCTGATCGACTCTCGGTCGTAAAGACGCTGACAACCTGCACTCTCATCATCAAGAACGTGACGAGACAGGACAGTGGCTACTACAGTTTGTCCGCTGAAAATAGCACTGCTAAGGTCAACCAGATCCTCAGAGTCATCGTCATGGGTCAGTCTGTACAAAAGTTATCAAAGCTGCTGGTTCTAAACTGAAAAGAAACAGATGACATTAATGTGAATGATGAATAACAGATAGTTGATTAAGTGTGTCATTGTCATCATTAATGGCCCTTCTTTTGTGTTTCTGCAGACATTCCTGGACCCCCTGAAGCTCCACTAGAGATCACTGAACAGGACATTGATGCCTGCACACTCCTCTGGAACTCCCCACAAGAGGATGGTGGCAGCAACATTACCAACTATATTATAGAGAAGTGTGATGTCAGTCAGGGCGACTGGGTCACTGTCTCCTCATCTTGCACCAAAACCAGCTTTAGAATGACTAAACTGACACCTGGCAAAGAGTATGGCTTCCGAGTCCGTGCTGAGAACAGGTTTGGCATCTCTGAGCCCATCTACTCAGAGAGGATGATCGCCAGATATCCATTTGGTGAGTCTGAGACAAAACATAACATTTTTATTTCCATTACTAGTAATCAATATGACAATTATTACACTATGTACTAACTGCTGTTTATTTCTCCAAAGATCCCCCCAGCGAGCCCAGAAACCTACAGATCAACAAAATCAACAAAGACTTTGTCATCCTGTCATGGGAACGTCCCAGCAGTGATGGTGGCAGCCCCATCACTGGATATTGCATTGAAAAGAAGGAAAGGAACAGCCTTCTGTGGGTGAAGGCCAACGAGTCTGTGATCAAATCCACACAGTATACCTGTAGTGGCCTGATTGAGGGTCTGGAATACACCTTTAGGGTGTCAGCACTCAACCTGGCTGGACAGGGCAAACCTTGCAAACAGACGGACTTCATTACCGCCAGGACTGCTGTTGGTATGAAAACGTCCTTCAGTTGATTAGTTATTTTCTCATGATTTCAACATGTTTGTTTCTTATCATTACCCTGAAGTATGAACATAGGTTTTTAACCTGAGATAATGAGATTATTAGGTTTTAATCTTTAGCTAATTGAATGGATGCCAGGGTCTTGGTCACAGTCAGTTTTCTTAATGGAGCTTTTACTTAAATGATCAGCTTGAAACCATATTGCTGCATGAGAAATTTAGTTTTCATGTCAGTGACACCAACCAGGTTCAAACTCTTACTCACTCACCCTCAACATTATTCCAAGTTCAGGCAGCATAATTGAGTCTGCAAACCTTTGTTTCTATCCAGACCCACCGGGTAAACCTGAGGCCATGGACGTGACCAAGAGCTCTGTCTCACTGGTCTGGAGCCGTCCCAAGCATGATGGTGGCAGCAAGCTGATTGGCTACCACATGGAGTACACAAAGCTTCCAGAGGAGAAGTGGACACGTTGCAACGCCAACTGCATGAATATCCAGACGGAGAGTTATGTGGTGACTGGCCTGGAGGAGGGCCAACAGTACCAGTTTAGAGTAATCGCGAAGACCGCTATCAACATCAGCATGCCATCAGAACTGTCCGATCCCATCGCTGTCATTGCAGAGAATGGTATAGCTCCACACAGCAAGGAAAACTATGACAGACAAATTAAATTACTGAAATAATAATGATGATTGTCTCTCATTCTCCTGTGCAGTTCCCCCTCGTGTGGAGCTAGGCATCAATATGAAGAACCTGATTGTGGTGAAGGCTGGCGAGAATGTATTCCTGGATGCTGAGGTGTTTGGTAAGCCACTGCCCAAGGTGAGCTGGAAGAGAGATGGAGCGCCTCTGGTCCTTGCCGAGGGAATGAAGATGGTCCAGAAGAAACATGTCCACCTACTGGAGCTCTACTCTGTCACCAGGAAGGAGTCTGGAGACTACACAATCACAGCTGAGAACATTAATGGCAGCAAATACGGCACCATCAAGGTCAAGGTGCTCGGTAAGTTAGATTCAACATTATTTTATTGTAGTATTGTGTCTATTCGAGCTTTACCTGTGTACTTATAACCACAGACACTAACCTCCAATTATTTCATCTTCAGACAAACCAGGTCCTCCAGCCTCAGTTAAAACTGCTAAGGTGTTTGCTGACCGTGTCAAGCTGCGATGGGAGCCCCCACTTGCAGATGGTGGCTCTGAGATCACCAACTACATCATAGAGAAGCGTGAGACCAGCAGGGCCAACTGGGCACTTGTCACGTCCAATATCCATGGACACATCACCGACTGCTCAGTGGAGAAACTCATTGAAGGACATGAGTACCAGTTCAGAGTCAGTGCTGAGAACCAGTATGGTGTGGGAGACCCTAACATGACTGACCCCGTCATGGTCAAGAACCCATACGGTAAGTTCAAACCACTATAGCTGCATAGCTGCTCAGCTGCTCAGCTGCTTTTCCTTTGGTGGTCAGTGCATATGGACCCTAAAAAAAACTACATTTGAACAGTACAATAAAGTTAAAAAAAAAAACCCTTTCTACAAAAACCTTAAGTCTTACTAATTAATTTTCTCTGCATGTCTCCAAATACACACACACACACACAAATATGTATATATATATATATATATATATATATATACATACACATACTATATTGCATTATCGCTTCATAGGGTTAGGGTTATTATTAAAAAAAAAAAAAAAATAGGGTTAGGGTTATTAAAAAAAAAAAGATTATAAAAAATTTGTGGTTGATTAAGACAAATTTTTTAATACCCCTCCCCCTGCCCCCAATTTTTTCTACAAATTCTCTTCTTCAGTCTTCAAATACACAGTAAAATGAATCCAACACATTGTAGCAAACGTGTAAATGGAGGCAGAAAACGTCTTCCAGTCAGCGATGCACACATTCAGAGACACACAGGAGCTCTCTCAAGCTGGGCACCCACTCACTCACAACTCCTATCTCTCCAAGCCTCCTGTACACAAAGAGGAGGACCAGCCAGTATCACAGCTGTCCTGTGCCATATGTTACACACTGGCTCTGTCGGGTTCCCCGTGATTGGCCAAGAGCCTATTCCTATTATACTAGTGTTTGTGTTAAATTTTTTGGATCGAAAATGGAACATTTTGTAACGCATCTAAAAACCACAAGCACAAGAGAGATAGGCCTACCAGTGTTTCCCCTACCATTATCACTCAATCCTTACTCACGATATTGATTAGTGGGACAGAACATTTTGACTGTTCCTGAGAAAAGATAAACTCAAACAGTGATAAGATTATTATGACCCTATCTCTTCTTTCAGATGTTCCTGGTCCTTGTGATCCACCTGTCATCACCAACATCACTAAGGACTCCATGACAGTGAGCTGGAAGGCCCCAGCCAATGATGGCAAAGCCACCATCCTGGGTTACATGGTGGAGAAACGTGAGGCTACTGAACTGACCTGGGCTAAGGTCAACCGCCGGCCAGTCATCGACAGAACCATCAAAGCCACTCAGCTGACGGAGGGCTCTGAGTACGAGTTTAGAGTCATTGCCATGAATAAGGCTGGTCTGGGAAAACCTAGCGACGCATCCAATGCTGCACTGGCTGTTGACCCTGTCTGTAAGTATCGGCATTAAAAATCACATTTAAAAGATTTTACAAAAAATGCTTCTAACAAACAACCTTATTATTATTATATTATCAAAATCAATTTTTATGAAACATGAAAAATAATAACACATTTGCTACTGTAATTCCCCAGATCCACCAGGACCACCTGCCTTCCCCAAAGTGGTGGACTCCACCAAGAACTCCATCAGCCTTAGCTGGACCAAACCAGCATACGATGGTGGCTGTGAGATCATCGGCTACCTGGTGGAGTGTAAGCGAGCTGAAGCTGAGGACTGGACCAAGTGCAATGTCCCGAAAAAGCTTCAGGCCACCAAATTCCTGATGACAGGCCTGATGGACAACACAGAGTACCAGTTCAGAGTAACTGCTGTCAACAAGATTGGCTACAGTGAGCCTAGTGAGGTCCCTGGAAACCACATGCCCAAGGATATCTTAAGTACGCTTTGTTCATTAACTGTTTATTGTCCCACTTAATTTTGACTCATCTGAATCAAGTATTTTTCCTTTTATTTCAATGACTGAATCATGTTCTGTTCAGCTACCCCTGCTTAAAGAGACACAACTAACTAAGAGAAAACAGCTAACAAGATAGTTAAATTGTGATTAAAGAGTAATCAATTTCCATCTTCCAGTTGCCCCAGAAGCTGAGCTGGATGCTGACCTAAGAAAGGCTTTGGTTCTACGAGCTGGGGTCACCATGAGACTCTATGTCCCTCTGAGAGGACGCCCAGCACCAAAGGTGACATGGACAAAGGTGGATGCCAACCTGAAGGAGAGGCAGGGCCTGCTGATCAAGACATCAGAGTGGGACACGCTACTGATGATCGAGGACATTAACAGATACGATGCTGGCAAATATGTCTTGACGCTAGAAAACAGCAGCGGCTCCAAGAGCTACACTATTGTGGTCAAGGTCCTCGGTAAGAGACATAATAAGGGAAATTAAATGGAGTAAATTATGTGATATGCAATATTGAAACACAATTATATTTGAAACAATACAAAAATTTATATTTTCTCTCTTGTTAGGTGCATCTATGGCCTGATTTGTATGTCCTCTCAGTTAAAAAAAGCTCTAAGCTAAGATACTGTTCTTCCATCCCCCCAGATACTCCTGGACCACCTGTAAACCTAATTGTGAAGGAAACCTCCAGAACCCATGCCTGCATCTCTTGGGAGGCCCCAATGATCGACGGTGGCAGTCCTGTCAAAAGTTATGTTGTAGAGAAACGACTGGCGGAGAGAAAAGCCTGGACCTGTGTTTCAGCAGAGTGCCACAAAATCTCATTCAGGATCACCAACCTGGAGGCGGGACAGGCCTATTGCTTCAGAGTGTTGGCTGAAAATGCCTACGGCATCGGGGAGGGCTGTGAGACAGCTGGCAGTGTTCGAGCCTCAGGTAGCCATAAGTCATTGTTTATTCAGCAAAGTACTTTGGGGTATTTTAATACAGGATAATACATTAAACTAGAGTATTTGATAGAACATACGGTAGCCCACAGGTTTAGACCTTTACTTAAATCCAACATGTATGAAGCAGTTATGTTCCATCATAACCAATATTTTAGAAATATGAACAGTAAACTGCTAATATTTAATGTTTTCTCTATTTTGTGCATTTTGTGCAACACCCAAATCCTCTCCACACTACCAGAAATAAAATTCCTCCTATAAGTAATTCCTATTTTTTTGGATGGATTAAAGTACTGGCATCATCATATTAGATAGAAACCATATTTAAAGTTGACTAGATACATTAGTAACTATTGCCCTGACTGCAGTTGGACAAAGAAGAAACCAGTAAATAGCAATATTCAGTCCAAAGAATTGGACCTACAAGCTATGATAGTGATCAATGGCAAAGACCAAGTTATATCAAAGGTCAGAAAAGGCTACCCTTCATATTAAAATTAAAGATGCCGGAACTTGTCTCAAGCCCTTTCTACATTGAACATCTTGTTTAACACAAACACCTGCTTAACCTTAAACCATTTGTTCTTCCCCTTCAGAGCAACCCGGTCCAGTGACAGACTTCAAAGCCCAAAAGACAACCAAGGATTCGATTACCCTGGGCTGGAAGAAGCCCATCAGTGATGGCGGAAGCCACGTTACTGCTTACATCCTGGAGCAGAGCGAAGGTGAGGAGAAGTGGAAGCAGATCATGAAGGGCAAGAACACCTCACATACCATCAGCGAGCTGACTGAGGGCAAGGAGTACTCCTTCAGAGTCAAGGCACTCAATGAGTCTGGAGAAGGGCCCCCCACCGAGCTCACGGTCATCGCCAAGGATCAGTTTGGTAAGAAATCAGATTGACTCAGCCACAATGCCAACTATTGTTATTTATATTTGCTGTTTCGCTAAACTATAACGTAACATACAATTATTGTTCGTAACTATCTTCTGCAAATTCTTTTGGATTTCAGTTCTGCCTGACTGCAATTTGAGTGGCCTGCATGATGGTTGCTATGTGGTGAAAGAGGGCAGCACCACGCGTATCAACATCCCCTTGATCGGAATACCCTATCCCACTGCCACCTGGAAGAAAGGTGATATGATGATCGGAGACACTGGTCGCATGTGCGTGGAGGCATCTCAGGGTGTCACCACTCTGCTGATCAGAGACTGCCAGAGAGGAGATGCTGACACATACAACATTAACGTGAAGAATAGTGCTGGCTCCAAGGACTGCAAGTTCCAACTGAAGGTGGTCGGCAGGCCTGGTATCTGCACCGGACCCATTAAGTTCGATGAGATCACTGCTGACGGCATCACCCTGGAGTGGGCACCACCAATAGATGATGGTGGTGCAGAGGTGTCCAACTACATCGTGGAGAAGCGGAGGACCACAGACAACAAATGGGCCACAGTAGCCTCAGCTATCCAGAAGACCACCATGAGGGTGATCAGGCTCCATGATGGAATAGAGTACATCTTCAGAGTGTTTGCTGAGAACAAGTATGGGGTTGGAGAGTATCTGAGGTCTGACCCAGTCATCGCACAGCATCCGTTCAGTAAGTATCACACCCAAGAAACATTTTGACTTGAGGAAGTTTCATCTTTTACAGCCTGTCTGTCAATGTATTTTACTTCTGAAGTGATTGGTCCACTTTCGCAGAAGCTTTGATGATATTTACTGTAAAAATATCAATGTCATCTAGCCAACTCGTACATCTTAAATCTGTCTTAAATCAGACCACAAAAATCAGTTGTTGAGTTGGTAAATTGTTGCACCCACTTTCAAAGAAAGAAATTAATTTTGGGAAATACACCTTTTATTTTCTTCATTTTACTTTTCTTTCTTTTGTCACTTCTCTGTCTGATGCTGATTCTCATTTTTAGAAAATTTCTTGATCAAATGGAATTTTCTCATCCCCTTGTTTATAGGAAAATGAGGTGTTGATTATGAGACCACATTTTTTAAAATAATAAATTGCAACCTTGTGAAGATGACACAAGATAAGTTCAAAAGTCCAATGGACTGGAATGGAAAATGTACCTATATTCAGCATAATTTATCGTTTATAAGCCTCACTTAAATAGTGTTCCAATCTGCAAAATACAGTTTAAAGATCTTTTATAGAAACAGATTTGAATGCATACATTAGATGAACTTATTAATTAAGTTTTTCAGGTATTTGTGACCATGTGAAGACTTTTATGACTTGCTGTGATTTGTTGTGTGTTTCTCTGCTTCCTCCAGACGTGCCCGAGGCGCCTGCTCCTCCAGAAATCGTGAGCATCCGCCATGAGTCAGCCATATTGACTTGGGCTGATCCAAAGGACACCGGTGGCTCCCCAATTACTGGTAACAGACTGTGATAGATATAAGTTTGTTGTTAAGAATGAGCAAATAGCAAATGACAAAGTACAAATGACCAATTGATTTTGTGTTCTCTCTAGGATATCACGTAGAGTTTAAGGAGAGGAACAGTCTGATGTGGAAACGGGCCACTAAGACTCCTCTTAGAGTGAAGGAGTGCAGAGTCACTGGTCTGATAGAGGGATTAGAGTACGAGTTCAGGGTGATGGCCATGAACATGGCTGGACTAGGACGGGCAAGCAGGGTCACTGAGGCTGTGGTTGCCCTGGATCCAATTGGTGAGTTCATTGGTTTTGGATTTTTTTCTCTAATGTGAAGGCCTAATGTGTTTTGTGTTTTCTGTATGTTTTAGCAAATTAACTTTGTGTCCCATTAGATCCTCCTGGCAAGCCTGAAGTGATTAACGTCACCAGGAGTACAGTCACTGTGATTTGGACACCTCCCAAATATGACGGCGGCCACAAGTTGACTGGCTACATGGTAGAGAAGCTGGAAGCTGGCAGCAAGGCTTGGATGAAGGCTAATCATGTCAATATCCAAGGCTGTGCCTTCACCGTCCCTGACCTGACAGAGGGATCTCAGTATCAGTTCAGGATCAGAGCCAAGAATGCTGCCGGGGCTATTAGTGTTCCCTCTGAACCTACTGAGCTTTTAACCTGCAAGGATGAGTACGGTAAGCTGAGAAGCAAGCTACTTTGGATGGCTTAGCATTTTAGCAGGCAAGCAATTGTTTTATTTTAAGTGTACAAATATCAGAACTACAAGTGTAACACAACTGTCTTCCATCCTCTCTGCAGAGCCTCCAACAATCACGATTGACCCAGACATGAAGGATGGTGTGTCAGTCAGGGCAGGAGACACCATTGTGATCTCAGCCTCCAAGATTGTGGGCAAACCTCCACCCACTTCTGTCTGGTCAAAAGGAGGTCGTGAATTCAAGAGCTCTGACATCATCAGCATCACCAGCACTCCCACCTCGTCCACTCTGGCTATCAAGTATGCAAGCCGGAAGAACACAGGAGAGTACACCATCACTGCCAGCAACCCCTTCGGTATTAAGGAAGAGCGGGTAAAGGTGAAGGTCCTGGATGTACCTGGACCTCCAGGCCCCATCGAAGCCAGTAACATTTCAGCTGAGAAATGTACTTTGACCTGGCTTCCACCAGAAGAGGATGGAGGCTGTTCTATCAAGTCCTACATCCTCGAAAAGAGAGAGACCAGTCGCCTGCAGTGGACCAAGCTAGCTGAAAATGTCATGGACTGCAGATATATTGCCAGTAAACTGATCAAGGGCAATGAGTACATCTTTAGAGTGTGTGCTGTGAACCAGTATGGCACTGGAGACTCAAGCCAGTCTGGTCCAGTCAAAATGGCTGACAGTTTCCGTAAGTTTATATGGTTTATATAGAGTGATTGATGTAATTGAAAATGATAAAAATGAAAAAATGCAGGATTGCATAGTAACTTTCATTTCGATGAATACAAATGTTTTGTATACCCAGCCATGTGCACGAAGGAAAATATCTAAGAATTTAAGGAATAACTGAGCAAAATTTTGTCCTATTTTGTTTCATCAGGCGCACCAGGTCCACCTTCAACCCCAGAGATTGATAATGTCAGCAGGAATGCTGTCACCATTTCATGGAGGAGACCAGCACAGGACGGGGGAAGTGACATCCGAGGATATTGTGTAGAGAGGAAAGAGAGGAGAGGAATGAGATGGGTGAGAGCCTGTAAGAGGACAGTTCCTGACCTGCGCTTTAAGGTGCAAGGCCTGAGCGAGGGAGTAGAGTATGAATTTAGAGTCACTGCTGAGAACAAAGCTGGATTTGGGGAGCCAAGTGAGCCATCACACCCTGTGATGACCAAAGACATTGTGTGTAAGTAAAACTGGACGTAATTCTGATATACTTTTTAAAACGGGAAAGTTGCACATGCCTGAAAGCCAGAATATACAATTGAAAAATTTTTGTAACTGCCCACATTAGCTTGTTTAAACTCCTATTTTCCTTTTTTATCAGATCCACCTGGTCCTCCATCCAACCCCAGAATTACAGACACCACAAAAACCACTGCCACCTTTGCCTGGGGCCGACCCCACTATGATGGTGGTCTTGAAGTAGAGGGTTATATTGTTGAATACAAAAAGGAGGGGCATGATGACTGGGAGACAGAGACACAGTTCCCACTGAAAGCCACTGAATATGTTATTGGTAAACTTCAAAAAGGAGGAAAATATCACTTCAGAGTACTTGCAGTAAACTCAGAGGGAGTTGGCGAGCCTGCAGAGGTTGAGAAAGTGATTGAACTGGTGGACCAGGAGACATTACCTGACTTTGAGCTGGATGCTGAACTCAGGAGAACCCTCGTGGTCAGGTCACGTGCTTCTATCCGTATGTTTGTTCCCATCAGAGGTCGTCCTGTTCCTGAAATAACTTGGAGCAAAGATGATACCAACCTGAAAAAACGTGCACACATTGACAGCACAGAGTCCTACACCCTGCTGGTCATTCCAGATTGTACCAGATATGATGCTGGAAAGTACAACCTCTGTCTGGAGAACGTTGCTGGAAAGAAGACTGGCTTCGTGAATGTAAAAGTTCTGGACACACCAGGACCACCCGTCAACCTCAAACCTAGAGAGATCACTAAGAATAGTATTACCCTCCAGTGGGAAATCCCTATTATTGATGGTGGTTCTAAGATTCACAACTACATCATTGAAAAGAGAGAGGCCACCAAGAAGGCCTACACAGTGCTTAGCACCACATGGCAGAAGTGCTCCTTCAAGATTCCAGACCTTCAGGAGGGTGCATACTACTACTTCCGCATCTCTGCTGAGAATGACTTGGGTGTAGGTGAGCCAGCTGAAACCCCTGAACCAATCAGAGTGTCCCAGGCCCCATCTGCACCAGAGAACTTGTATGTCACAGATGTGACAGCTGATAGTGCCAGCCTGGCATGGGCTAAGCCCCTGCATGATGGGGGCAGCTTGATTACAGGATATGTCATTGAGGCCCAGAAGAAGGACACTGACCAGTGGGTCCATATGGCCACCATAAAGGCTCTGGACTACACTGTTACAGATCTGATTGAGGGTGCAGAATATACTTTCCGCATAATAGCTGTCAATGCATCAGGCAGGAGTGACCCCCGTGAGAGTAGACCTGCTGTTATCAAAGAGCAGACATCCGCTCCTTCCTTTGATCTACGTGGAGTCTACCAGAAGACAGTCATCGCCAAGGCAGGGGACCGCATCAAGGTGGAGGTTCCAGTGCTTGGCAAACCAAGACCTGTGGTTTCCTGGAAGAAAGGAGACATAGCACTAAAGGAAACGCAAAGAATCAATACTGAAACCACACCAACATCAACTATCCTCAACATAAGTGAGATCAAGAGGAGAGATGGAGGCCAGTATTCAATGACTGGAAAGAATATGCTGGGTACAGTGACCGAAGTCATCACTGTCCTGGTGCATGACATTCCAGGTCCTCCCACTGGTCCCATCAAGCTGGACGAGGTCTCATGTGATTATGTTCTCATGTCCTGGGAGGCCCCAGAGAATGATGGAGGTGTTCCCATCAACAACTATATTGTTGAGATGCGGGAGACAACTGGTACCTCCTGGGTGGAGTTAGCAGCTACAGTGATCCGCACCACATTCAAGGCAGCCCGACTCAACACTGGAACCCAATATCAATTCCGTGTCAAGGCCCAAAACAGATACGGAATCGGACCATGCATTATTTCAGAACCTGTGGTGGCTGCTTATCCATTTGATGTGCCAGGCCAGCCAGGCATTCCAGAGGTCACATCTTTCAACAAGGATGCAATGACTCTGAGTTGGAATGAACCATCCTCTGATGGAGGCAGTGCCATCCTTGGCTATCATGTAGACAGAAAAGAGAAGAACAGCATTCTGTGGCAGAGGATTAGCAAAGCACTTGTTGTTGGAAATATCTTCAAATCAACAGGCCTTGTCGATGGAATTGCATATGAACACCGTGTTATTGCTGAAAACATGGCTGGTCTCAGCAAACCAAGCAAACCCTCAGAGCCCATGTATGCTTTGGACCCAGTTGAACAACCTGGCAGACCTGTGGCATTGAATATCACCAGACATGAGGTGACAGTGTCTTGGAAGAAACCAGAGGGAGATGGTGGATTTTCAATCACTGGATATACAGTAGAGAGGAGAGAGATGCCAAATGGACGCTGGCTCAAAGCCAACTTCAACAACATCCTAGAAACCATCTACACAGTCAGTGGTTTGATAGAAGATGCAACTTACGAATTCCGTGTGACTGCTAGAAATTCAGCTGGCGCTGTAAGTGCTCCATCCCAGCCATCAGAGGCAATCACATGCAGAGATGACATTGAAGAGCCCAGACTTGATGTTGATGCATCATATAGTAGCAATGTTGTTGTCATGGCGGGAGAGGTGTTCAAGTTGGAGGCCAGTGTGACTGGCAGGCCACTCCCATCTATGGTATGGACAAAGGAAGGAAAGGAGCTTGAGGATACAGCCAAGATAGAGATAAAGACATCTGACTTCCATACAACACTAATAAACAAAGATTCCCTGAGGAGGGATGGAGGGGCTTTTACTCTAACTGCAAGCAATCCTGGTGGCTTTGCCAAGTTCACATTCAATGTGAAGGTGCTTGATAGACCTGGACCACCAGACTCCCTCACTGTTACTGATGTAGCGGCTGAGAAATGTGTCCTTAACTGGCTGCATCCAACACATGATGGTGGAGCCAAGATTGAGTACTTTATCATTCAGAGGCGTGAGACCAGTAGGTTGGCATGGACAAATGTGGCTACAGATCTTCAGGCAAACAGGTTCAAGGTCACTAAGCTTTTGAAGGGCAATGAGTACATCTTCAGAGTCATGGCTGTTAACAAGTATGGTATAGGTGAACCTATCGAGTCTGAACCTGTCATCTGTGCCAATCCCTATGTCCCCAGTGATGCACCACAGCAGCCTGAAGTCACTACTATTACCAAGGACTCCATGGTTGTCTGCTGGGAGCGCCCTGAACATGATGGAGGCAGCAGAATAAACACCTACATAATTGAGAGAAGGGATAAGACTGGCCTGCGCTGGGTGAAGTGCAACAAGAGGACTGTAACTGACCTGCGATTCAAGGTCTCTGGCCTCACATTGGGACATGAGTATGAGTTTAGAGTTCTTGCTGAGAACAATGCTGGTCTAAGTCAGCCTAGTCCTTCCAGTCCATTCTACAAAGCTGTAGACACCATCTTCCAGCCTGGACCTCCAGGGAACCCTAGAGTTCTGGACACAACCAAGTCCTCCATCACCCTTGCCTGGAACAAGCCTGTCTATGATGGTGGTTCTGAAATCACTGGTTATATTGTGGAGACCTGCCTGCCTGAGGAGGATGAGTGGACAATTCATACTCCCAAGAAGGGATGGACAGCCACCTCTTTCACCATTACCAGCTTAAAGGAAAACCAAGATTACAAAATAAACATCTGTGCCACTAATTGTGAAGGAGTGGGAGAGCCTGCTGCTGTTCCTGGAACTCCTAAGGCTGAAGACAGACTGCTTCCACCAGAAATTGAGCTTGGAGCAGAGCTGCGTAAGGTGGTCTGCCTCAGAGCGTGTAGCACACTCAGACTCTTTGTCCCTATTAAAGGCAGACCAGCACCTGAAGTGAAATGGTCAAGAGAGCATGGAGAATCCCTGGACAAAGCTAACATTGAAATCACTTCATCATTCACCACTCTTCAAGTAGACAATGTTGACAGATTTGATGGAGGTAAATACATGGTGACTGTAGAGAATGCCTCAGGAAGCAAGACAGCTTTTGTTAATGTCAGAGTGCTAGATACCCCTGGTGCACCTCAGAATTTGATCATCAAGGAGGTCACTAGAGATTCAGTGTCTCTCGTTTGGGATGCACCTCTAATTGATGGTGGCTCCAGAGTCCGTAACTACATTGTGGAGAAGCGTGAGTCAACCAGAAAGGCCTACTCAACAGTCTGTGCCAGCTGCCATAAGTCTAGTTGGAAAATTGGAGATCTGGAGGAAGGAAAGATGTACTCCTTTAGAATCTTGGCTGAGAATGAATTTGGCGTTGGCCTCCCAGTAGAGACTGTTGAACCAATTAAAGTGTCAGAGAAGCCCCTACCACCAGGTAAAGTGTCTCTACGTGAAGTTACCAGCACTAGCGTCACACTAACTTGGGAAAAGCCTGACCATGATGGTGGTAGCAGAATCACAGGCTATATTGTTGAGATGCAGGGTAAAGGCAGTGAGAAGTGGACTCAAGTCATGGTGGTGAAGACCAATGAGGCTCTTGTCACTGGCCTTACACAGGGAGAGGAGTACATGTTCCGTATCTCAGCCACCAATGAAAAAGGAGTTAGTGACCCACGCCCTCTCAGTGTACCTGTGGTGGCCAAAGACCTGGTTATCTCACCAACCTTCAAAATGCTCTTTAGCACATTCAGTGTGCTGGCAGGAGATGATCTGAAGATAGATGTACCATATGCTGCCTGTCCAAAGGCTACAGCAACTTGGCTCAAAGATGGGGTTGTTCTCAAAGAGACAACCAGAGTTAATGCTGAAGCCACAGACAAAAACCTTCTCCTGGTTATTAAGGAGGCTTGCAGAGATGATGTGGGCACATACACTATCAAACTGAACAACTCAGTTGGAGAGGCATCTTCAGACATCAGTGTTGTTGTTCTAGATAAGCCTGGTCCTCCAACTGGCCCAATTAAGCTAGATGACGTCACTGCTGACAGCGTGGTCCTATCCTGGAATCCACCAGAGTATGATGGTGGTTGCTCCATTAACAATTACGTTGTTGAGAAAAGAGACACATCTACCACTAACTGGCAGATTGTGTCAGCTACAGTCGCCAGAACCACGATAAAGGCAGCCCGTCTGAAGACCGGATGTGAGTACCAATTTAGGATTGCTGCAGAGAACAGATATGGCAAGTCATCAGTCCTGCTCTCGGATTCCATTGTTGCTCAGTATCCATTTGAAGTGCCTAGCCAACCACGCTCTGTTGTGGTCCAGTCAGCCACTAAGGAGAGCATGGTGGTTGTGTGGGATAAACCCAGCAATGATGGTGGTAGCAAAATTCTGGGCTACCACTTAGAGCTCAAAGAGAGAAACAGTATACTGTGGGTGAAACAGAACAAACAAATTATCCCAGAGGCCAGATTCAAGGTTGTTGGCCTTGAGGAGGGTATTGAATATGAGTTCAGAGTCTATGCTGAGAACATTGTTGGCCTCAGCAAAGCCAGCAAACTGAGTGAAATGCAAGTGGCCAGAGACCCTTGTGACAGACCAGGAAAACCAGAAGCTGTCATTGTAACAAGAAACAAAGTAACACTCAGATGGACCAAACCTGAATATGATGCCGGCATCAAGATCACCGGCTATGTGGTTGAGAAGAAAGAGGGAGCTGGTCGCTGGATGAAGGCCAGTTTCACCAACATAATTGAAACTGAATTCGTTGTCACAGGACTCACTGAAGATCAGACTTATGAGTTCCGTGTCATTGCTAGGAATGCAGCAGGTGTCTTCAGCCAGCCCTCTGACTCTACTGGAGCTATCACCGCCAAGGATGAGGTGGATCCACCCAAGATTGACTTGGACGCCAAGTACTCACAGGCTGTCGTGGTAAATGCTGGAGAGACATTCAGGCTAGAGGCTGCTTTCTATGGCAAACCTGTGCCCACAGTACACTGGCTAAAGGATGGCAAAGAGTTCACTGAAGCTGCTCGCCTAGAGCTCAAGAATACAGACTTTACAACATGTTTAACTGTCAAAGAAGCCATCCGTGTCGATGGAGGTCAGTATACATTGCTGGTAAAGAATGTTGGAGGAGAGAAATCTGTTAACATTAATGTCAAGGTCCTGGACAGACCAGGTCCACCAGAGGGCCCTATCTCTATCTATGGGGTCACCAATGAGAAATGCTCCATTTCCTGGAAACCTCCCTTGCAAGATGGAGGTAGTGATGTTTCCCATTATATTGTTGAGAGGAGGGAAACCAGCCGACTGGTTTGGACTGTAGTTGAACCAAAAGTTCAAACACTGAACCTGAAGATCACAAAACTCCTTCCTGGTAATGAGTACATCTTCAGAGTGATTCCAGTCAACAAATATGGAGTTGGTGAGCCTCTAGAATCTGAGCCAATGATTGCCAGAAATCCATTTGTTACTCCGAAATCACCAACAGAGGTTGAAGTCTCCACAATTACCAAAGACTCCATGGTGGTGACCTGGGAGAGACCAACTAATGATGGTGGCAGCCCCATCCAGGGATACGTTGTTGAGAAACGTGACAAGGATGGTGTAAGATGGACTAGGTGCAACAAGCGCACAGTGAGTGAGCTGCGCTTCAGAGTGACGGGGCTTCTAGAGAACCATAGCTATGAATTCAGAGTTGCTGCGGAGAATGCTGCAGGTGTTGGCACACCTAGCACACCAACAGTGTACTACAAGGCATTGGATCCTATCTTCAAAGCAGGCCCACCAAACAACCCCAAGGTGGTGGACACATCTAGGTCCACTGTTTCCCTGACATGGGGCAAACCCATCTATGATGGTGGCTGTGAGATTCAGGCTTACATTGTTGAGGCCTGTGATGTGGCCTCCAGTGAGTGGTTTATTTGTACTCCTCCAACTGGAATCACAGACACTAAATTTACAGTTAAAAAGCTTCTTGAAAAGCATGAGTACCAATTCAGAGTGTGTGCCATCAACAAAGTTGGTGTTGGTGAGCATGCTGATGTTCCAGGAAAGATTCTTCTGGAGGAGAAGCTTGAGGCTCCTGATCTTGACCTGGATGCTGACATGAGAAAGATGATTAACATTAGAGCAGCAAGCACTCTAAGGCTGTTTGTACCTGTGAGAGGACGTCCAGCACCTGAGGTGAAATGGGGCAAGGCTGACGGTGAGATTAAGGAGACTGCCCAGATTGACAATACAGGCAGCTATGCTTCACTTGTCATAGAGAATGTTGACAGATTTGACAGTGGCAAGTACACCCTGACTGCAGAGAACGCCAGTGGAGTGAAGTCAGTATTTATCAGTGTCCGAGTCCTGGACTCACCAAGTCCACCAAATAACTTCATAGTGAAAGAGATTACCAAGAATTCTGTAACTCTTACATGGGAGCCCCCACTTCTGGATGGTGGCTCAAAGATTAAGCATTATATTGTTGAGAAACGTGAAAGCACTAGAAAAGTGTACTCTCCTATCACCACTTGTAACAGGATGTCATGGAAAGTTGAACCACTTCCAGAAGGTGGAATCTTCTTCTTTAGAGTCTTGGCTGAGAATGAATATGGTGTGGGTCTACCGGCAAAAATTACAGAACCAATAAAGATATCTGAGAAGCCTCAGCCACCTGGAAAAGTCAGTGTTGTTGATGTCACTTCTAGCACTGTAACACTTACCTGGGAGAAGCCTCAACATGATGGTGGTAGCAGAATCAGTCACTATGAAGTCGAACTGGCACCCAAGGACAGTGAAACTTGGTCTGTGTGTGCTAGTCTGAAGGCACTGGAGGCTGTAGTGACAAACCTAATGAAGGGAGAGGAGTACCAGTTCAGAGTTGTTGCTGTAAATGACAAGGGCAAAAGTGACCCCAGACAACTGGCTCAGTCTGTTTTAGCAAAGGACCTAATGATTGAGCCTTCTGTTAGACCCAAAGTAAGTTCCTACAGTGTCCAGGTAGGGTATGACCTCAAGATAGAGGTTCCAGTTGCTGGTCATCCTAAGCCAACTATTACTTGGACCAAGGATGGAGCTGCCCTTAAGCAGACCACCAGAGTCAATGTCACTGACTCAGCACATCACACCACTCTCACCATAAAGGATGCCACCAAAGAGGATGGAGGCATGTACAGCATTAATATTGCAAATTCCCTAGGTTCTAAGGATGCTTCTATTGAGGTGATTACCTTGGACAAACCAGGCCCACCAACAGGCCCTGTCAAGTTGGAGGACATTAGTGCTGAGAGTATGACTCTTAGTTGGGAACCTCCTGCATATACCGGTGGCTGCCCGATTTCAAACTATGTTGTGGAGAAGAGAGACACAACCACAACCAACTGGGTGGTCGTATCTGCCACTGTGGCCAGAACCACACTCAAAGTGAGCAATCTGAAGACAGGTGCCGAATACCAGTTCAGAATCTATGCTGAAAATAGATACGGAAAGAGCTATGCAATTGATTCAGAGCCAGTTTTGGCACAGTATCCATTCCAGGAGCCTGGCCCACCAGGGACACCATTTGTGTCTTCATACACTAAAGACTACATGGTGGTTGAGTGGCACAAACCCCCGTCTGATGGAGGGAGTTCCATCTTGGGCTACCATCTGGAGAGGAAAGAGAAGAATAGTATCCTCTGGACAAAGATCAACAAAATGCTGATCCAAGACTGCAGGTTTAAGTCTACTCCTCTGGAGGAAGGCATTGAGTACGAATACAGAGTCTATGCTGAGAATATTGTTGGCATTGGAAAATGCAGCAAAGTCTCTGAAGTTTATGTAGCCCGTGACCCATGTGATCCTCCTGGCCGTCCTGAGGCTTTGGTTGTGACCAGGCACTCAGTGAAGCTGAGGTGGACTCCTCCCCCATATGATGGTGGAAGTTTAGTAACTGGCTATTTAGTAGAGAAACGTGACCTTCCTGAAGGAAAGTGGATGAAGGCTAGCTTTACTAACATCATTGAACATGAATTCACAGTTACTGGACTGGTAGAAGACAGTAAATATGACTTTAGAGTAATTGCAAGAAATGCAGCTGGTGCTGTCAGCAAGCCCTCTGAGAGCACAGGATCCATCACAGCCAAGGATGAGGTTGAACCACCTAAGTGCGAGACAGATCCTATGTACAACCAGACCCTTGTTATCAATGCTGGAGAGACTTTCAGTCTGGAAGCCAATGTGGAAGGAAAGCCCATCCCCACAGCTCAGTGGTTCAAGGGAAACGTTGAGGTTGAAAACTCTGCAAGAGCTGAGATAAAAAACACAGATTTTAAGGCTTTGCTTGTTGTGAAGGATTCCATCAGGGTGGATGGTGGACAGTACACACTGGTTCTGACTAATGTGGCTGGAACTAAAACTGTCCCATTCAGTGTGAAGGTCCTGGACAGACCAGGTCCCTCAGAGGGACCTCTGACTGTCAGCAATGTCACTGAGGAGAAGTGCTCATTGTCTTGGCTGCCACCCAGGCACGATGGAGGAGCTAGCATTTCTCACTACATTATTCAGAAGAGAGAAACAAGCCGCTTGGCATGGACTGTGGTCTCCAGTGACTGTGGGGCTACAATGTTCAAGGTTACCAAACTGTTGAAAGGCAATGAGTACATCTTCAGAGTCATGGCTGTCAACAAATATGGCGTGGGTGAGCCTCTTGAATCAGCGCCAGTTATCATGAGAAATCCATTTGTTCCTCCTGGCCCTCCTCAGGAGCTTGAGATCACTAACATTACCAGAGACTCTATGACTGTCTGCTGGAACCGCCCTGAGGCCACTGGAGGTAGTGACATTAGTGGTTACGTCGTTGAGAAGAGAGACAGAGCTGGAGTGAGGTGGACCAAGTGCAACAAACGCAGAGTGACAGACCTGCGTTTCAGAGTAACAGGGCTGACAGAGGACCATGAATATGAGTTCAGGGTGTCTGCTGAGAATGTAGCTGGAGTTGGTCAGCCCAGCCCAGCTACACCCTACATCAAAGCCTGTGACCCCACCTTTGAACCAGGCTGTCCCACCAATGCCCATGTAGTTGATACAACAAAAGACTCCATCAGTCTGGCCTGGCATCGGCCCATCTATGATGGTGGTTGTGAGATTCAAGGATATGCTGTGGAAATTACTAAGGCTGATGAGGAGGAGTGGACTATATGCACCCCACCTTCTGGAGTTAATGCTACCAAGTTTAGAATCACTAAGTTGATAGAGCATCAGGAATACAAGGTGCGCATATGTGCCATCAATAAACTGGGTGTTGGTGAGCCTACCGAGATACAAGGAGTCGTGAAACCTGTGGATAAGATTGATCCTCCAGAAATGATCCTGGATTCAGAGCTTAGGAAGGGAATAGTTGTCCGTGCTGGAGGCTCAATGAGAATCTGCATTCCATTCAAGGGGCGTCCTACTCCTGAGATCAAATGGGCCAAGGAGGATGGAGAACTGCCCAGTAAAGTTCAGATAGAGTCTGGTGAAGAATATACACAGCTCTCCATAGATATCTGTGACAGATATGATGCTGGAAAATATATCCTCAACCTGGAAAATAGCGCTGGCACCAAATCAGCCTTTGTCTCTGTTAAAGTTCTGGACACTCCAGGGGCACCACTGAATCTAACAGTAAAAGATGTTAAGAGGGAAAGTGTCACTCTGACCTGGGAACCTCCTCTTATTGATGGTGGTGCAAGAATCAAGAATTACCTGGTTGAAAAGCGTGAATCCACTAGAAAGGTTTACTCCAATGTGGACAACAAATGCACAAAGACAAGCTACCGTATTACTGGCCTAACAGAGGGAGCTATCTACTATTTCAGAGTCTTAGCAGAGAATGAATTTGGCGTAGGACAGGCAGCTGAAACAGCAGACTCAGTTAAGACCTCTGAGCCTCCTCTGTCTGTGGGTAAGGTCTCTCTGACTGAAGTGACCAAAACCACTGCCTCTCTCTCCTGGGAAAAGCCAGACCATGATGGAGGCAGCAGGATTATGGGCTACTACATTGAGATGCAGCCTGTGGGCTCAGAAGAATGGGTGGTGGCTGCTACAACCAAAACTTGTGAGGGTACTGTCACAGGCCTCAGTGCAGGACATGAGTACCTGTTTAGAGTGTCAGCCTTCAATGACAAGGGCAAGAGTGACCCCAGGCCTTTGGCTGCACCAGTGACTGCTAAAGATGTGACTATTGAACCCAGATTCAAGATGACATTCAATACTTACAGTTTACAAAATGGTGAGGATCTGAAAATTGAGATTCCAGTGGTTGGGCGCCCTGCTCCCAAGGTTGAATGGAAGAAGGATGGACACGCTCTTAAGGAGACAACCAGACTAAATGTATCCAGCACAGCATCATCTACAAAGCTGTGCATCAAGGATGCAAATAAAGAAGACTCTGGTAAATATACTGTCACAGCCACCAGCACTATTGGAACAGCTACAGAGGAAATTACTGTTATTATTCTTGATAAGCCTGGCCCACCCACAGGCCCTGTTAAAATTGAGGAGGTTAGTTCTAATTATGTTACTCTATCATGGGAGCCACCAGAGTATACTGGGGGCTGTCAGATCAACAACTACGTTGTGGAGAAGAGGGACACAACCACAACAGCATGGCAGATTGTGTCTGCTACTATTGCCAGGACAACCATCAAAGTCACGAAGTTGAAGACTGGAGTTGAATATCAATTCAGAGTGTGTGCTGAGAATAGATATGGAAAGAGTTCTGCCATTGTTTCACCTACTGTCATTGCTCAGTATCCATTCACTGAGCCTGCTGCACCAGGAACACCAATTATTTCTGCTGTAACCAAGGATAACATGGTTGTTGAGTGGAAAGCTCCCACTAACAATGGAGGCAGCCCCATCCTAGGCTATCACCTTGAGAGGAAGGAGAAAAACAGCCTCTTGTGGACTAAACTCAACAAACTTTTAATCCCAGACACACGTTTCAAGACTACAGAGCTGGAAGAGGGTATTGAGTATGAATTCAGAGTTTATGCTGAGAATATTGCTGGACTCAGCCCAGCTAGCAAGGTCTCTGAGACCACAGTCGCAAGAGACCCTTGTGACCCACCAGGCACTCCTGAGGCTATTGAAATCACTAGAAACCATGTGACACTTCAATGGACAAGACCTCAGTATGATGGAGGCAGTGCTATCACTGGCTATTTGATTGAGAGGAAGAAGCACCCAGATACCCGCTGGATGAAGGCCAGCTTCACCAACATCATTGATACCCAGTTCACACTCACTGGCCTGACTGAGGACTGTGTCTATGAGTTCAGAGTTATTGCCAGGAACGCCGCTGGTATTTCCAGCCGTCCCTCTGAGGGAACAGGAGAAATTACTGCCAAAGATGAAATTGAGGCTCCAGGAGCCACCATGGATTCTAAATTCAAGGATCTGACTGTCGTTAGTGCTGGTGAGACATTTGTCATCGATGCAGACTACACTGGCAAGCCTCTGCCTGAGGTCATTTGGCTAAAGGATGGAAAGGAGATTGACAAAACCACACCAAGAATGGAGGTCAAGACCACACTCACACGTACCATCCTGACAGTCAAGGACTGTATCAGAGTGGATGGTGGCCACTTCGTCCTCAAACTTGTCAATGTCGGAGGAGTCAAGATGATCCCAGTTATTGTTAAAGTTCTGGATAGACCTGGTCCTCCAGATGGCCCTCTAGAAGTCAAAGGGGTCACAGCTGAGAAATGTTATCTGCATTGGAACCATCCCTCACATGATGGTGGAGCCAGCATCTCTCACTACATCATTGAGAAGAGAGAAACCAGTCGTTTGTCCTGGACAATGGTTGAGCCCAAAATCCAGGCCATTAGTTACAAAATCACAAAGCTGCTGCCCGGCAATGAGTACATTTTCAGAGTCACTGCTGTGAATAAATACGGTGTTGGTGAGCCTTTGGAATCTGAGCCTGTTGTTGCTCGTAACCCCTTCACCACTCCCAGTGCCCCCTCCACCCCAGAGGCCAGTGCTATCACAAGGGACTCCATAGTGCTTACCTGGGAGAGACCAGAGAATAATGGAGGAGCTGAGATTGAAGGATATGTCCTTGAAAAACGTGATAAGGATGGCATCAGATGGACTAAGTGCAATAAGAAGAGGCTGAATGACCTGAGATTCAGATGCACTGGTCTCACAGAAGGCCATTCCTATGAATTTAGGGTCTCTGCAGAAAATGCTGCTGGTGTGGGAAAGCCTAGTGCACCATCTGAATATATCAAGGCTTGTGATGCCATTTATCCACCAGGACCACCAAGTAACCCCAAAGTTATAGACCATTCAAGCACCACGGTCTCTTTGTCCTGGTCCAGGCCTATTTATGATGGGGGAGCACAGGTCAGTGGATATGTTGTTGAAATGAAGGAAGCAGCAGATGATGAGTGGGTCATCTGTACACCACCCAGTGGTGTCCAAGCCACTCACTACACTGTAAAGAAACTGAAAGAAAATGCAGAATACAACTTCCGAATCTGTGCTGTTAACTGTGAGGGAGTAGGAGAGCATGTGGACCTACCTGGGTCTGTGATTGCTGCAGAGAAACTGGAGGCTCCTGAAATTGAACTGGATGCTGACCTGAGGAAGATGGTCAATATTCGTGCCACCGCCACCTTACGTCTGTTTGTGACTATCAGAGGAAAGCCTGAGCCTGAGGTCAGATGGTCCAAGGCTGATGGCACTCTGAATGAGCGTGCTCAGATTGAAGTCACAAGCTCTTATACAATGCTGGTAATTGAGAATGTTGACAGATTTGACACTGGCAAATATGTACTGACCCTTGAGAATCTCAGTGGCTCTAAATCAGCCTTCATCAATGTCAGAGTTCTGGACTCCCCAAGTGCTCCAACTAACCTGGAGGTTAAGGATGTGAAAAGAAATTCTGTCTCTATATCCTGGGAGCCTCCTCTTATTGATGGTGGAGCTAAGATATCACATTATATTGTGGAGAAGAGAGAGCAGAAAAGGTTGGCGTTCACCAGTGTTTGCACCAACTGTGTACGGAATTCATACATTATTTCTGACCTGCAGGCTGGAGGCCGATATTATTTCCGTGTGTTGGCTGTGAATGAGCTGGGAGTGGGTCTGCCTGCCTCCACAGATCAAGTCAAGGTGTCCGAGTCTCCTTTGCCTCCTGGTAAGATTGTCCTTGTTGATGTGACTCGTCATACTGTTACCCTTTCCTGGGAGAAACCTGATTATGACGGAGGCAGCAAAATTACAAAGTATGTTGTGGAGATGCAGCCCAAGGGAGATGACAAATGGACTGTATGCAGTGAAGTCAAAGCACTTGAAGCTACTGTTGATGGACTCACAACTGGAGAAGAATATGCCTTCAGAGTGACAGCTGTGAATGATAAAGGCAAGAGTGATGCCAAACCTCTAGCTACCCCTGTGGTGGTGAAAGATATAACAGTGGAGCCCACCATCAACCTGTTGTTTGACACATACAGTGTAAAAGCAGGAGATGACTTGAAGATTGATGTTCCCTTCAAAGGCAGACCTCAGCCTGAGGTGTCCTGGAAGAAGGACGGCCAGGCTCTTAAGCAGACAACTAGGGTCAATGTTCTTAATTCCAAGACCTCATCCAAGATTATCATTAAGGATGCAACCAAGGATGATACAGGAAAGTATGAGATTACTCTGACCAGCTCAGTAGGCACCAAGACAGCTGTAGTCTCCGTTATAATCCTAGACAAACCTGGCCCACCCAGTAATATTAAGGTGGATGAAGTGAGTGCTGACTTCATCTCTCTGTCTTGGGATCCTCCAACCTATGAAGGTGGATGCCAGATCAACAACTATGTGGTTGAGAAGAGAGACACTACCACAACCACATGGCAAATTGTTTCAGCCACAGTAGCTAGGACATCAATCAAGGTCTCTCGACTTACTCAGGGAACAGAGTACCAGTTCCGTATTGCAGCTGAGAACCGTTACGGCAAGAGTCATGCCATTGACTCTGCTCCTGTTGTTGCACAGTACCCCTTCGAACCTCCTGGCCCTCCAACCAACGTTCATGTTGCTCATGCCACCAAGTATGGCATGCTCGTGGAATGGGGAAGGCCTGCAAGTGATGGTGGAAGCCCTGTTATTGGTTATCACATTGAATGCAAAGATCAAAGCAGCATCATGTGGACCAAGGTCAACAGAGGTCTGCTGGCTGAGAATCAGTTTAAGATGACAGGCATTGAAGAAGGCCTGTTCTATCAGTTCAGAGTTTATGCTGAGAATATTGCTGGCATTGGTCCATGCACTAAGGCCAGTGAGGCTGTGGCAGCCAGAGATCCATGTGAGCCACCACGTAACCTTAGAGTCACTAACATTACCAGGACCTCAGTTTCCCTCTTCTGGGAAAAGCCAGAGTATGATGCCGGAGTAAAGATTACTGGCTATATTGTTGAGCGCAAAGAACTTCCAAATGGCCGTTGGTTGAAATGTAACTTCACCAACCTACAAGACACCTACTATGACGTCACAGGCCTCACAGAAGATGTCCAATATGACTTCCATGTCATTGCTAAGAATTCGGCAGAGCTGTTGAGTGTACCCTCAGAGAGCACTGGTCCTGTCACAGTCAAGGATGATGTGGACCCTCCCACTATCATCATGGAAGATAAGTTCAGACAGCTGGTTGTCATTAAGGCTGGAGAGGTAATTAGAATTGATGCCGAAATCACAGGCCGTCCACTCCCAGTTGTATCATGGTCTAAGGATGGGAAGGAGATTGAGGCCAAGGCCAGGTGTGAAATCACCTCCACCAACTTCGCAACCACACTGATTGTCAGAGATGCTATCAGGAGGGACTCGGGCCAGTATGTCCTGACCCTCCACAACGTGGCAGGAACCAGGTCTATAGCTATCAACTGCAAGGTTCTGGACAGGCCTGGACCTGCTTCAGGTCCTTTGGCAGTGTCTGGCCTCACAGCAGAGAAATGCACCATAGCATGGGGACCCCCTCAGGAGAATGGTGGTGCTGAAATTATGCATTACATTGTGGAAAAGCGCGAGACCAGTCGCCTTGCCTGGACTCTTGTCCATGGTGACATGAAGGCAACCACCTGCAAAGTGACCAAGCTGCTCAAAGGAAATGAGTACATTTTCAGAGTCAGGGGAGTCAACAAATATGGGGATGGTGAGGCCCTGGAAAGTGAGCCAGTAAAGGCCATGGATCCATTCACTGTGCCTGCAGCTCCCACTAATGTCCAGGTCACCGCAGTTACTAGTGAAGCAATGACCATCTGTTGGGAAAGACCAGTTTCTGATGGTGGCAGCAGTATCTCTGGCTATGTTATTGAAAAACGAGAGAAGACTGGCCTCCGCTGGTGTCGTGTCAACAAGAAACCTGTTTATGATCTCAGAGTCAAAGCCTCACACCTTCGTGAAGGCAGTGAGTATGAGTACAGAGTATTTGCAGAGAACTCTGCTGGCCTCAGTGCTCCCAGCATCCCTTGCCCCCTCACCAAAGCTGAAGACCCACAGTTCCTGCCCTCACCTCCCGCTAAGCCTAAGATCATTGACTCTACAAAGAGCACAGTTACCTTGTCCTGGAACAAGCCACTATTTGATGGTGGAGCACCTGTGACTGGCTACAGAGTAGAATACAGGAATACTTTAGATGATGAATGGATTATTGGAGTCCAGAACACCAAGAACACAGAATTTACAGTGGTAAAATTGACACCTGGTGCTGAGTATGTGTTTGTTGTCAAGTCCATTAACAAGATGGGAGTCAGTGAACCCAGTCCTGAGTCAGACAAACAGATTGCAAAAGAAAGGGAGGAAGAACCAGTCTTTGACATAAGCAATGAGATGAGGAAGACTCTTATTGTGAAGGATGGAAGCTCATTCACTATGACAGTGCCCTTCAGAGGCAAACCCATCCCCACTGTTACATGGACAAAGCCTGACGTTGACCTTAGAGTTCGTGCTGTCATTGACACCACAGACACCTTTACCTCTATTACCTTAGAGAAAGCAACTCGCAGTGACTCTGGCAAATATACTATCACCTTGTCAAGTGTAGCTGGAACTTCTTCCCTGACACTCAATGTCAGAGTTCTGGACTCCCCTGGTCCTCCTGCCGTTGTAGAAGTCAAGGACGTGACCAAGACCTCCGCTACTGTAACCTGGGACACTCCTGAGAATGAGGGAGGAGGACCAGTCAAGAACTACCTTGTTGATATCCGTGAGGCCAGCAAGAAAGGCTGGACCAGGTTGACTGACACATGTCACAGACTGACATACAAGGTGACAGACCTGAAGGAGGGAGAAGTCTACTATTTCCGAGTAACAGGCGAGAATGAGTACGGTACTGGTGTTCCTGCTGAGACCAGAGAGGGAACCAAGATCACAGGTATTATATTTTATGTCTGTAACATTATAGGCTTATTGTTATGCAAAAGATATTACCATGGTATTTCAATAAAACACTATGTCATCTTTCTGCAGAAAAACCAAGCCCACCACCAAAGCTGGGTGTGACTGATGTGACCAAGGAGAGTGTGACACTGGCCTGGGCCAAACCAGAACAAGATGGAGGCAGCAGAATTACTGGCTACTTGGTGGAAGCTCTGGAGAAAGGCCAGGAGAAGTGGGTTAAGTGTGGCGTAACCAAGTCCATCCACTTGACAGTTTCTGGTCTTAGGGAGAATGCTGAGTACTTCTTCAGAGTCAGAGCTGAAAACCACGCTGGATTCAGTGATATTAAGGATATGGTCACCCCTGTAGTGGTCAAAGACCAACTTGGTAAGTTATAGACACGTCAGGTCGATCAGATATAACGTGTAAATGTGATTTGTGAAGAAATACAAACAACAGAGTAATCTAATATCTATTACTAATTATTACATATAGCCAAGAAAAATTACACAGTATTACATTTAACCCTCTTTGTTACTTTCTTACTCAAGAATCTCCTGAAATCAACATGAAGGACTTCCCCCACAACACTGTGTATGTTAGAGCCGGCTCCACCCTCAAGTGTGAGATACCACTGACAGGCCGGCCGTTGCCTAAAGTCACCCTGTCCAAGGATAATGTGCTACTGAAGTCAACAATGAGATTCAACTCTGAAGTCACCCCTGACAGCATCAAGATCACTCTACGTGAGAGCATTGCTGGAGACTCAGGACGCTACGATATCATTGCTTCTAACTCCAGTGGAACCACCAAGTCTTTTGTAAACATTGTGGTTCTGGACCGTCCCAGTGTCCCACTAGGACCTGTTGAGCTGTTTGATGTAACAGAAGACAGTGTGAGTCTGAAGTGGCTTCCACCTGCATACGATGGTGGAAGCCCTATCACCAACTACATTATCCAGAAGAGAGAGACAACAACCGCTAACTGGATGGATGTCTCGTCTGCTGTGGCCCGCTGTACCATGAAGATCATGAAGCTGACCACTGGCCTGGAGTACCAGTTCAGAATCAGGGCTGAGAACAGATATGGAATCAGTGAGCACATTGACTCACCAACTGTTAGTGTCAACCTTCCTTACAGTAAGTGGTCTTTCTTTTGCTTCCTTCTTTTATCTTCTCATTTATTATTATTTTTATATTCTGTTTTCATATTAAATATGTTGACACTCTTCTTCGCTTTTATTTGTCAGCTATTCCCGATGCTCCCTCGACTCCAGAGATCACTGCTGTTACCAGGGAGACCATCACTGTTGGCTGGAAGGAGCCGAAGTCAGATGGAGGCAGCCACGTATTTGGTTACCATCTCCAGATGAAAGATAGGAACAGCATCCTTTGGCAGAGAGTTAACAAAATGGTGATCCGTGCTACACACTTCAAGGTCACAAACATCAACGCTGGACTTATTTATGAGTTCAAGGTTGCGGCAGAGAATGCTGCTGGAATCAGTGCCTTCAGCAAGGTTTCTGATGCAGTGCTAGCTATTGATGCCTGTGGTGAGTTTAATGTCAAAAGCATTCTATAAAAGTCAAGGAAATCTGATTTTACTTCTGAGCAACCGTTGTCTTATAATGAGTTCTCACTGTCCTACACTGTTCTGTTCCTGCAGAGCCACCCATCAACTTGCGCATCAGTGACATCACCAAAAACTCCATCAGCCTAGCTTGGCAGAAGCCCAGCTATGATGGCGGATCCCCAATCACTGGCTACATCATTGAGAAGAGAGAGGGCATTAATGCCAGATGGTCTAAGGCTAACCTTACCAATGTCACAGACACTCGCTTTACTGTGACTGGCCTTACCCAGGATCAGACATATGAGTTTAGAGTCATGGCCAAGAATGCTGTTGGCTCAGTGAGCAACCCATCAATGATCACTGAACCAGCTACATGCGTGGACACATACGGTAGGTCTCTTGTGTTTTTGAGCATTTTATTTCAAACTTTAGATAACCATAAAACCTTTTCTTGCAGAATGAACACTTAACATTTGTCCTCTCTCGTACTCTCGTTTACCAGTGATTTTTGTGAAACTGGATATCACATTTGTCCTTTTGCACTTTGATTGCTGAAGTGACAATGAGATGTCATATTTGATGATTACTGTTTATCCATCAAAATTTGTGCTCACCTAAATGTTTTTGGGTTTATCATCCAGGTGCCCCAGAAATTGAAATACCTCAGGAGTATCTCAACGAAGTCAAGTACAAGGCTGAATCTAATGTGGAGCTTAAGTTTAACATCACAGCCAAACCTGCTCCCACTATTGAATGGTTTAAGGATGGCAGAGAGCTTAAGCCCACTGCCCAGCTCTCTTTCAAACACACATTTGAGTCCACTAGTTTGTTCCTGAGGGAAACCTCTCGTCTGAACTCTGGAACCTATGAGGTCAAGGTGAAGAACTCCCTGGGATCTGCATGCGCCATTGTCAGGCTACTCATTCAAGGTATTCGGATATCATTTAAGAACTGTATTTATGATAGTAATTGCCTTCCATGAAATTTATTTTAAATATAGTATAGACCCTGACCATGTCCTTCTCTTATCCAGACAAACCAGGCCCCCCTGATGGAGAGATCCAATTTAAGAAGGTGACAGCTGACAACATCACCATCATGTGGTCCCCACCTGCTGATGAGGGTGGTGCTATGGTAACACATTACATTGTGGAAAAGAGGGAGAGCAGCAGGGTGATGTGGTCCATTGTCTCAGAGAAGCTGATAGACTGCATCGTTAACGTGCCCAGACTCATCCAGGGCAATGAGTACATCTTCAGAGTCCGTGGAGTCAACAAGTATGGCATTGGAGATCCACTGGAGTCTGAGCCTGTAATTGCTAAGAACGCATTTGGTAAGCAAACTGGACAATCTCATCATCATTCACCACAACTGCTGTTCAGTGCAGAGTTGATTGCTAATAACCATGCTACAGTGTATTGTTTTATAACATTTGTGAAAATATAGTCAGTTTTTTTAATACATTTTACATTTTTTTAATGAAAAGCTGATGCATTTCATCTAACTGGATCATTTTGATTTGAACAGTTCCTCCTAGTGAGCCATCCAAGCCCAAAGTGGCCATGATCACCAAGTCTACCATGACTGTGATCTGGGAAAGACCAGCAATGGATGGAGGCAGTGACATTGATGGCTACTATCTGGAAAAGAGGGAGAAGAAGAGTCTGCAATGGTTCAAGGTTTGTTTATGGATGTATTTTAAAGTATAAAAGAAGAAAACGAATAAATGGCATTTGTAAGCATCATAAACTGCATGTTATTTACAGGTGGTGAAGGGCACCATCAGAGACACCAGGCAGAAAGTCACCAACTTGGTGGAGAACAATGAGTACCAGTACAGAGTTTGTGCTATCAACAAGGCTGGAGCAGGAAACTACTCTGAGGCCTCTGACCTCTACAAGGCCTATGACCCCATCGGTATGCTTAATAATGTGCAAATACTGGGATCCCTAGGCCTGCATTTTAAGAACTTCTTTGTAAGATGTCTTAATCTTGAAGGACATCACATGGAATTGCTGACAACATTCATTCTGTCTTTTCCAGATCTGCCTGGTGAGCCATCCAAGTTGCGTGTGGTTGACTCCACAAAGACTTCCATCACCCTTGGCTGGGAAAAGCCTGTCTATGATGGCGGCAGTGTAATCACACATTACATTTTGGAGCAGATGAACTCAGAGGACAAAGAATGGGTGACCACCAATCCACAGGTCCAGGCCTGCGAGTATGTGGTATCTTACCTGAAGCCTGGAAACTACTACTTCTTCAGAGTCTCTGCTGTCAACTGCAAGGGCAAAGGAGAAGACATCAAAATGTACCAGCCTGTGCAAGCCAAAGACATCTTGGGTTTGTATACACAGATCGACACATATTGACACATGACAGCCTTTGATATTTAAATTTGTTTGATGACTATACTGACACATTGATGCCGAGCGTTATTATATTACCATTGATTGCAAATCTATTATTTTATGATGGATAATAATTGCATTATTAATAATATAAATTCCTGGTCTTTTTTTGTTAAATCCTGACCCCTTTCCTTCTCCTCTTTAACAGAGGAAGCAGATTTGGACTTGGACGTTAGTATGACAACCCAGTACACAGCAAGGGCAGGTCGTGACGTGGAAGTGTTTATTCCGCTGAAAGGACGCCCTGCCCCTAACGTCACCTGGCGCCGTGGTGACCGGAACATGGCTGGTGACAACCGCTACACTATTAACAGTACTGAACGGGCCACAACACTTCTCATCCCCAAGGTCACCCGTGATGACTGCGGCAAGTACCTGCTGGAGATTGAGAATGGTGTAGGAGAACCTAAGATAATCACGGTTTCCCTTAAGGTACTGGACAGTCCATCCACCTGCCAAAAACTTATGATCAAGAATGTAACAAGAGGGAAACTGACACTCAGCTGGGAGGCACCTATCATTGATGGTGGTTCCCCTGTCACTAATTACATTGTTGAAAAGAAGGCCTCCACCATGAAGGCTTACCAGGTGATCACGGCTGAGTGTGCTAACACAACTTACAAGGTGTCCGGACTGGAGGAGGATACAGCTTACTTTTTCCGTGTCTCCGCTGAAAATGAGCACGGTGTGGGCGACACTTGTGAGACCACTGAGCCTGTGAGAGCCACAGAAACTCCAGGAGCTGTTAAAGATCTGGTGATGGTGGACTCCACAAAGAACTCTGTCACTCTGCAGTGGACAAGACCTGACCATGATGGTGGCAGCCACATCACTGAGTACATAATTGAGAAGAGAACCAAGGAAGATCCCACCTGGACTGTGGGTGCGACATGCAAACGCTGCAGCTGTGAGGTGTCAGGGCTCAAGGAGAACGCTGTCATGGACTTCAGAGTGTTTGCTAAGAATGAGAAGGGTAAGAGTGACTTCTCCCTCGTTGGTCCAATCACAGTGGTGGACTTCATCATTCCACCTGAGGCCAACCTCGTTGACTACCCCAATGGAGAACTTGCTGTTCGTGTTGGTCAGAACATCCACATTGAGTTGCCCTTCAAGGGTAAACCAAGACCTGTAATCAGCTGGCTAAAGGATAACTTGCCTCTGAAGGAGAGTGAGAAGGTTCGCTTCAGGACCACTGACAACAAGACTGCTGTCACAGTCAGAGGAGCCAAGAAGGAGCATGCTGGCCAGTACACTTTGGTTCTGGACAACAGAGTCATCAAGAACTACTTTGACATTAATGTGATCACTCTTGGACCTCCCTCAGCACCAGTTGGTCCCATCCGTTTCGATGAGATTAAAGCCCAGAGTATCATCATCTCTTGGGATGAGCCAAAGGAAGACGGAGGCGGTGAGATCAGCTGCTACAGTGTGGAGAAACGTGAGACCTCCCAGGCAAACTGGAAGATGGTTTGCTCCAGTGTTATCAGGACTACCTTCAAGATCCCCAACCTGGTCAAGGGAACTCAGTACCAGTTCAGAGTCCGTGCAGAAAATAAGTATGGTGTCAGTGAATCACTGAACTCCACAGAAGTTGTTGCCCAACACCAGTACAAACCCCCAGGCCCTCCAGCAAAGCCAGTGGCCTACAATATTACCAGTGATGGCATGACCATAAAGTGGGAGGCCCCAGGCTTTGACGGAGGATCCCCAATTCTGGGCTATCATGTTGAGAAGAAGGACAGAAACAGCCTCATGTGGCAGAAGGTGAACTCCACTATCATTTCTAACAGAGAGTACAGGATCATTGGTCTCATTGAGGGTCTGGAGTACTCCTTCAGAGTCTATGCTGAGAACAACGCTGGACTCAGTCCTGTCAGTGAACAGAGCAAACATGCACTCGCTATCTCCCCTGTCGGTAAGTAAACACTAAAAACAACATCTGTCTGCGCTGAGGGATAGCTTGTGCAGCCTAACATTTTGATAAATCCTATTTGCTGTCATACCCAGAGTTAGAGAAAAAGATAGATAGCAGTTTCATCTTCGTTCATAACATTCAGAAATAGCTCTACATGTCTGAACTGAAAATTGCCTCTTTTCCTTCCTAATTAGATCCACCTGGCACCCCAGTCTGCATCGATGTGACCAGAGACTCAGTCACCCTGCAGTGGGACATTCCCAAGAGGGACGGTGGCAGCAAAATTGTAGCCTACAGTGTGGAGAGGCGCCAAGGTAGAGGCAAATGGCTGCGGTGCAACTTCACAGATATCAGTGAGACTCAGTTCACTGTGACTGGTCTATCTGCTGGAGACAGATTCGAGTTCAGAGTGATTGCTAGGAATGCTGTGGGCACAGTCAGTCCACCATCTAACTCCTCTGGATACATTATGACCAAGGATGAGAGCAGTGAGTATTTACAAATTAAACAAAATGTACAAATACATTATCATAAATGAATAATATCTTTCTCATATCTTTTTGATTGTGCTGATCCCTAATTTTTCGTTCTCTTTCCATCTCCAGTTGCTCCTGAGATTGAGTGGTCTCCAGACCAGGCGCTTTCCCTGAGGGCTGGAGAGAATGTTAAGCTCAGTTGCAGCATCACTGGACGTCCTGTTCCACAGGTTGTCTGGTACAAGGATGGCAAAGAGATTGACAAGAGGATCATGATTGATATTGAGATTACCACTGGCATTGGCACCAGCAGTGTTTTTATCCGTGATGCTGACAGGAACCACCGTGGCATCTACACGGTAGAGGCCAAGAACAGCTCTGGTACCAAGAAAGCTGATGTCAATGTTAGAGTACAAGGTAGGTAAACACTGACAATTATGTTTCAATAACTATAAAAGATTTATGATAGACATTATCAAACTCTTTTTCTTTCTGTTTCCCTGCAGATACCCCTGGACCTGTTGAGGGTCCTATCCGTTTTACTGGCATCACAGCTGAGAAGTGCACCGTGTGGTGGAACCCACCAGAAAACGATGGCTGTGCCGCCATTACCCACTATGTGGTAGAGAAGAGGGAGACATCCAGGATCTCCTGGGCCATGGTTACCTCCAAATGCGAAGCCTGCTCTTATAATGCCACAAACCTCATCAAGGGCAATGAGTACCAGTTCAGAATCTCTGCTGTCAACAAGTTTGGTGTCGGCAAACCACTTGACTCTGATTCTTTCATTGCACAAATGCAATACAGTAAGTAAAGTCACTCATAGGTATTGTCTGTCTCACATATTGACTAAACCTTAAAAACACTGAACAATGAAAATAGCAAAAATGGTCAAAACCTTAACTTTTGTAACTTACAATGTTTTCTCCTACCCCCCTCAGCTGTGCCTGATGCCCCTGGTACCCCAGATGCTACCCATGTGACTGGAAACAGTATCACAATGTGCTGGACCAGGCCAAGGACCGATGGAGGCAATGAGATCAAACACTATATCCTGGAGAGGAGAGAGAAGAAGAGCCTGCGCTGGGTGAAGGTTTCCTCCAAGAGGCCTATCACAGAGCTAAGACATCGTGTCACTAATCTGACTGAGGGCAATGAGTACGAGTTCCGCGTCATGGCTGAAAATGGCGCTGGCGTAGGACCGGCCAGCAGTACTTCCAGGCTCTTCAAATGCAGAGAACCAACCAGTGCTCCCAGTGCCCCCACAGTAATCAAGGTAAGATTGCTGTAACATGATGCAGACAAAGGAGAGATAAACCATTAGAATGAAGGTGGTGAGGTCAGTTTTCTAATTCTTATGTATGTTTTCTGTAGTGTAATATTGATTTCAGAATAAACATCTGAATGCAATGATAAACACATACTGTATGTATTGTATCAGTTGTTTCTGAACTAACTTGTTGATAGTGAAAATCTGTACAGTGCTATTTTAATACGTAAGAAAAGTAAATTAATGTAGGAAATAGAGATGAGAGAACAAAGAAAAATATATTAGCAATCACACATTAAACTATGTGCTTTTCTTGTCAATCAGGTAACTGACTCCACCAAGTCCTCAGTCAGCCTGGAATGGACCAAGCCAGTCTTTGATGGTGGCTTGGAAATTATTGGCTACAATATCGACATGTGTAAGGCTAGTCTGGAGGAGTGGCACAGAATTAACAGTCAGATTTGCATCCACACCAAGTACACTGCAAAGGGCCTGGTGCCCGGTGAGCTCTACAAATTCAGGGTCAGTGCAGTGAATGGATCAGGAGAGGGCGAAGCCTCAGTGCTACCCAGTGCTGTTCAGGCTCTAGACAGACTTACATCTCCCGAGATTGACATTGATGCCAATTTCAAGCAGACTCACATTGTAAAGAATGGCGGCACTGTCACCCTCCAAATTGCCTTCCGTGGCAAACCAGCTCCTCTTGCCACCTGGTCTAGGGTAGATGGTGAGCTGCCTGTCATGGCTGATGTCAACACCACAGATTCCTCCTCTACTTTGACCATTGAGGGATGCACTAGGTACGAGGCTGGCAAATATACCCTGTCACTGGAGAACAACAGTGGGCGCAAGTCCATCACATTCACTGTCAAAGTGCTGGACACACCTGGACCTCCAGGAGCCATCTCTTTCAAAGACGTTACCCGAGGAGCATTGACAATGATGTGGGATGCCCCTAGCAATGACGGTGGATCCAGAATTCATCACTACATTGTGGACAAGCGTGAGGCCAGCCGTCTGGCCTGGCAGGAGGTCAGCACCAAGTGCTCTCGCCAAATGATTAGGGTAACTGGTCTGGATATTGGTGTGCCATATCTGTTCAGGGTGATTGCTGTTAACCAGTATGGCCAGGGCGAACCTCATGAGATGTCTGAACCCGTCGTTGCTACAGAAGAACCTGCACCACCCAAGAGACTGGATGTTGTTGACACCACCAGCTCCACAGCCTCCCTGGTGTGGCTGAAACCTGAGCATGATGGAGGCAGCCGTGTCAGAGGCTACATTGTTGAATTCAGAGTTAAGGGCACTGACCGCTGGGTTGTTAGTGGAGAAACCAAGTCCATGAAGATGCTGGTGGAGGGCCTGCTTGAGAACACAGAGTATGACTTCAGAGTCAAGGCCAAGAATGATGCCGGAATCAGCGAGCCTCAGGGCACCTTCGGCTCCGTGGTCATTAAGGAGCCTCGCATTGAACCAACTGCTGACCTTAGCAGCATCACCAACCAGCTTATCACTTGCAAGCTCTCCAACACCTTCACAATCGACATCCCAATCAGCGGCAGACCTGCACCTAAAGTCACCTGGAAGCTGGAGGAGATGAAGCTGAAGGAGACTGACAGAGTCATCATCAGAAACACAAGTGAGAGAACCACTCTGATAGTTAGAGAAAGCAAGAGAAGCGACAGCGGCAAATACTACCTGATTCTCGAAAATGCTGCTGGTGTGAAGACATTCACCGTGACTGTGGCAGTTGTTGGCAGACCAAGTCCACCCACAGGCCCCGTGGAAATTTCCGGAGTCTCTTCAGAGTCCTGCACACTGTCCTGGACGGAGCCAGCTGATGATGGAGGCACTGAAATCTCCAACTACATTGTAGAAAAACGAGAGGCCGGCTCTGCCTCCTGGCAAGTGGTAAACTCCAGTGTGAAGAGAACAACCATCAAAGTGACTCATCTTACCAAGTATATGGAGTACACATTCAGAGTTTGTGCTGAGAACAAGTTTGGAGTCAGCAAGTCCACTGAGTCTGCTCCTGTTGTCATTGAGCATCCATTTGGTAAGTTCTGTTATGCAGTTTTGCAAAAGTAAATGCAGTCCTGATGTTATATGTGTGGATGCCAAAGTTCTAAACTCATAAAATATATTTATGTCCAGGTCAAATTAAGAATCCCTATTTTCACCTCCACTTAATTTCTACAGTCCCTCCAAGTCCTCCTGCACGTCCAGATGTGGTGTCTGTGTCCGCCAACGCCATTAGCATTAAATGGGATGCGCCGTATGCTGATGGTGGCAGCAAGGTGACAGGCTACTGGATAGAGAAGAAGGAAAGAAACACGATCCTATGGGTGAGAGAGAACAAGCTGCCCTGCCTGGAGGCCCATTACAAGGTGTCCAACCTGATTGAAGGCCTGGAGTATCAGTTCAGGGTGTATGCCATGAACATTGCCGGACTCAGCAAGGCCAGCGAGGCCTCCAGACCCGTGGTCGCACTCAATCCTGTTGGTAAGGGAAACATCCATGTCTTAACTACAAACATGTATTCTGTACACTAATAACTAAAGCAGTTACATGCTTTAGGAGAATATAAAGTCACATGATTAAGGGTGTGTTACAGTTTTAGAATAAACTTCTCCCTCTCTTTGCTCAGATCCTCCTGGTAAACCTGAGGTCACTGACATCACCCGCTCCTCTGTGTCATTGTGCTGGACCGTGCCATTCAATGATGGCGGCAGCAAGATTGTCGGTTACGTGGTGGAGAGGAAAGTCTACAGCACAGATGAATGGGATGATAACCGCTGGCTCAAGTGCAACTACACCACAATCACTGAGAACTACTTCACCGTCCCCAATCTGGGAGAAGGAGAGACCTATGAGTACCGCGTCATCGCAAAGAATGCTGCTGGCGTCCACAGCGCACCCTCTGAGACCACTGGACCAGTCACATGCAAGGATGAATACTGTAAGTTAGAGAGTTGAACTGCTATTTAAACTAATGGCCAATGAGCATTTACCTTGTGGATTATTTCATGTTGTTTGCTCAGTCTGTTATTTATTGTTATTATTGTTGATCTTTTAAGCTACCATTCAGATTATTGTTACTATATTTATGTTGATATGTAAATAAAACCAGAACTAAATTGTTTTCCATTAATTTATGATTTCAAGATCAGTTAATATGAATGAAAAATGGAATTAAAAATATTCTTATTTTGTTTATGTTGTAGCTTCCCTACAAAAAGCTCAACAGCATGCAACTGTCATTTACTGAGGTTTGTCTCTTCTCTGCTGCAGCTCCTCCCAAAGCTGAGCTGGACAGCAAGCTAGTGGGTGAGACTGTCACCGTCACCGCAGGCTCTGACCTTGTCCTGGACGGTGCTGTAGGTGGTAAACCAGAGCCTACAGTGTACTGGTCAAAGGGAGAGAAGATTTTGGAGCTTGGAGAGAAATACTCGCTGACCTACACCTCAACCAGAGCCATGGCTGTTATTAAGAACTGTGACAGATACGACACAGGCAGATACATTCTGACTGTCAAGAATGCCAGCGGAATCAAGACTGCTTCCGTCAGTGTAAAAGTTCTAGGTGAGCAACCAAGAAATGAAATTAATTGAACTCTAATCAAGCAGCAGCAGTAGATACTATAGATGTGTCACTGGACTGTCTGGACTGTCTAATCTAACTTTTGCTTTTTGTCTGTCAGACACTCCTGGAGCTCCAGCTGATAAGATCGTAATCAGCAGAGTAACAGAGGAGAAGTGTACTGTGTCCTGGAAGATTCCCCTGGAGGATGGTGGAGACTCTGTCACCCACTACATCGTGGAGCGTCGTGAGACCAGTCGACTCAACTGGGTCATGATGGAAAGCGAGTGCAAGACGCTGTCATGTGTCAGCTCTAGGCTGATCAAGAACAATGAGTACATCTTTAGAGTCAGAGGAGTCAACAAGTTCGGTCCTGGAGTTCCTCTGGAGTCCGAACCTGTCATTGCCAGGAATGCCTACAGTAAGCTACAACATTTCTCTTAGTTCTTAGTTCTCTTAGTTATACTGTTGTAATGTTATTTTACACCATACTCCTTTTTGTTTGTTTGTTATTTTCGTTTTTTGTTTTGTTTTTT
>JBCAUF010000476.1:24549344-24561521 GCA_038406115.1 Haemulon aurolineatum
ATATATATATATATACATATATACAAGTACGCATAAAGAGAGAGATGCATAGTGTACATACTGTCTACATATAAAAAGAGCTGTTATTCATTCTTTTTCGGATTTATTTTTTTTCCAGATAAACCATGCATCCCAGAGGGCCCTGTTGTTGTTGACGCCCTGCTGAAGAGTTCAGTTATCATCAGCTGGAAGGCTCCCAAGGATGATGGAGGCTCCATGATCACCAACTACATTGTAGAGAAGCGTGAGGCCAAAGAAGGTGAACAGTGGAACCTGGTGTCTTCCTCCGTTTCTGGCACCTCTTGCCGTGTTCCCAACCTGATAGAGAGCGCCGGCTACTACTTCAGAGTCTCTGCCCAGAACCAATACGGAGTCAGCGAGTCTCTGGAGATCCCATCAGTGGTCATTATCAAGAGTCCATTCGGTGAGTTTTGGCTCCTCTGGCTGCATTACATAGACGCAGGACTAAAAAATATATAGAAAAATGCAATTAAATTTCCTGTTTGTTCCACAGAAAAACCTGGCATCCCACAGCAGCCCTTCATCATCAGTTCTACCAAGGACTCCTGTGTTGTCTGCTGGAAGCCTCCAAGCAGCGACGGTGGAGCTAAAATCACTAGTTACTACCTGGAGAAACGGGAGAAGAAGCAGAACAAATGGATGTCAGTCACCAGTAAGAAGTTCACGGAGACAAACTTCGAGGCCACTGGCTTGATCGAGGGCTTTGAGTATGAATTCCGTGTCAAGTGTGAGAACATGGGTGGTGAGAGTGACTGGAGTGAGATCTCTGCACCCATCATCCCCAAGTCCGACCAGGCTCCTCGTGCTCCCGCATTCAGGGAAGAGATCAGGGACATGACTGTCAAATACCACGCCAATGCCACCTTTGTCACGAAGGTAATTTGTACATTTGTAACTAAATTACATTTGTCTTAAGAATTCACATGCTGCATCCACCTTTATTGCAGTCTAAATATGTACTAACTATAAGCAAATTTACTCTAAGGCTAAATGAACACCCAGATACAGATTGACATCAGTTTCACTTGTCTCAAGGAAAGGGGCTTCCCTCTACTTCCAGTCTTTGTAATTAGCTTGACCAAACACAAGACTTCCCTCTTTATGAAGTGCTCAGATTTTAAATATGTCGATATTCTCCTATGATTCTGGGAAAGTGAATTCTCTACAATACCTATGTTTTGAAATCTTTTTCAGTGAATTCTTTAACTTAGTCATTTTTCCCTATGACAAGGTGGTGGGACATCCCAAGCCTCTGGTGAAATGGTACCGCAGTGGAAAGGAGATTCAAGCAGATGGAAACAAGATCAAAGCGCAGGAGTTCAAGGGAGGCTACTACCAGCTGGTCATCACTGCGGCTGATGAGAATGATGCCACAGTTTATCAAGTCAGAGCCACCAACTCCTCAGGATCCATCTCTACAACAGCCAACCTGGAAGTGGAAGGTAATGATATAATTTTAGTATTGCAAAATAATATTTTTTTTATGTCGTTCAGGTGATATCCCCTGCAGATGATTAATAGAAATCTTAATAAATATGAAACTAATGTAATGCTTTTTATCATTTTAATTGCAGTTCCTGCTAAGATCCACCTGCCCAAGGAGCTCCAGGGAATGGGAGCAGTCCATGCTGTCCGTGGTGATCACATCACCATTAAGATCCCCATCTCTGGCAAGCCTGAGCCAGCTATCACTTGGCAAAAGGGTCAGGAGATCCTCTCCAACTCTCCTTATCACCAAGTTATCACCACCAGGTCTTTCACCTCCCTGGTATTCCAGAAGGGAATGCAGAGGAAGGATACTGGTTACTACATTATTACTGCAAAGAACAGGTTTGGAACCGACAAGCAAACCATTGAGGTGAATGTGGCTGATATACCCGAGGCTCCAAAAGCACTTGTTGTCAGCGAAATTGGTCGTGACTCCATCACCTTTACCTGGGAGCCCCCTGCTAATGATGGTGGAAGCGACATCATTAACTACATTGTGGAGAAGTGTCCTACCACTGGTGACAGGTGGATCCGGGCTGGACAGACCACTGACTGTAGCATCAATATCATCAACATATTTGGAAAGACTAAGTACCAGTTCCGCGTCATTGCCGAAAATGAGTTTGGCCTTAGCCTTCCATCTGCGCCAACTGAGCCCATCACCACAAAGGAAGACAAGTCTGTGATTAGAAACTATGATGAGGAAGTGGATGAGACCAGAGAAATCACCAAGGAGGAGGCTCTGTTCTACAAGGTGAAAGAGCTGTCCTCCAAATACATCATCTCTGAGGAACTTTCTCGCTGCCAGTTTGGAGTGGTCCATCGCTGCACGGAGATTGCCACAAAGAAGACCTTCATGGCCAAGTTTATCAAGGTCAAAGGAACTGACCGCGAGTTGGTGCTTAGGGAAATAGAGGCCCTCAATGTAGCAAGGCACAAGAATGTCATCTACCTACATGAGTACTTTGAAAGCATGGAGGAGATCATCCTGATCTTTGAATTCATTTCTGGAGTTGACATCTTTGAGCGCCTTGGCACCTGCAACTTCGAGCTCACGGAGCAGGAAATTGTTCGCTACCTGAGACAAGTATGCTCTGCCCTCAAATTCATGCATAGCCACAACTTTGGTCACTTTGATATCCGCCCAGACAACATTGTCTACACCACAAGGAGAAGCACCAACATAAAGATTATTGAGATGGGCCAGGCAAGACTGTTGGTGCCAGGAGAAAACATCAGAATGCCGTTCTCAGCTCCAGAGTACTGCGCCCCAGAGGTCCATCGTCATGACCTGGTCACAACAGCCACTGATATGTGGTCTGTTGGTGTAATGGCCTATGTTCTGCTTAGTGGCCTTAATCCATTTGCAGCAGAGTCCACTACAAAAATGATTGAGAACATCTCCAACTGTGAGTACATCTTTGACGGCGAAGCATTTAAGAACATCAGCCTGGAGGCTATGGACTTTGTGGACAGACTTCTAGTCAAGGACAGGAAGCTCCGTATGACAGCCCATGAGGCTCTTGAACACCCATGGCTGAAGATGAAGATTGAGCACATCAGCAACAAAGTCATTAAGACACTGAGACACAGAAGGTACTACCAGTCTATGGTAAAGAGGGTAGATACCATTGTATCAGCAGCTCGTGTTGCCTATGGTGGCGCCTTCAGGAACCAGAGAGGATTGGCTGTGGGTAAAGTGAAGATTGGAACTGAGTACCGTGGCCTTCGCAGTGGTCCAGTCATGCATGGTTCAGCTGAGGAAGGTGGCCATGTCAGATTCACTTGTAGCATCACAAACTATGACAAGAGCACACAGGTGTCATGGTTCTTTGGCAACCGTCAGCTACACCCAAGCCCCAAGTATGAAATTACTTACAGTAATGGTTTTGCCAGCATCTACGTAAAGGACATTGAAGAGAGTGATGATGGAGTGTACAGATGCAAGGTGGTAAGTGATGATGGAGAGGACAGTGCCTATGGAGAGCTCTTTGTTGAGACAGTCAGGAGCATCAGAGAGCACTACGTCAGCCGCTCCATTAAGAAACTGAGGAGGAAAGTCGACAAGACTAGACTCCTGCAGAGACCGCCAGAGTTCACTTTGCCTCTCTATAATCGCGCCGCTTACATTGGAGAAGATGTCCGCTTTGGTGTTACTATTACAGTGCACCCAGAGCCTCATGTAACATGGCTTAAGAATGGAGAGAGAATCAAGCCAGGTGATGATGACAGCAAGTACACATTCACCAGTGATAAGGGCCTGTACCAGCTGATGATCCACAACCTGGACATGAATGATGATGCTGAATACACAGTCATGGCCCACAACAAATTTGGAGAAGACAGCTGCAAGGCCCGTCTCACTGTGTCACCTCATCCTGTAATGGAGGAAACTATGAGGCCCATGTTCAAACGTCTACTTGCTAATATTGATTGTGTTGAGGGACATAGCGTCCGCTTTGAGCTCAGAGTCTCTGGAATTCCATCTCCTACTCTAAAATGGGAAAAGGATGGTCATCCACTGCAGTTTGGTCCCAAGGTTGTTGTCATACAGGAGGACATTGACTACCATGTCCTGCACATCAGAGAGACTCTGCTTGAGGACTCTGGGGTGTACAAGGTTACTGCAACCAACTCTACTGGATCTGTAAGCTGCCAGGCTACACTCAAGGTAGACCGCCTTACCTACACCAGGAGAGAGTACAAGAGTGAGGAGGAAAAATACAGACACGTACAGAAACAAATTGAAAAGACTAACAAGATGGCTCAGCAAATTGTTGCCACTGAGGAGATGGTACCTTTCAACCCTACAGCCCAGGAGGCTCTCAAATATGCTGCAGAGATTTACAAACCAGCAGTGAGCACCAAGAATGTTGAGGGCGAGTTCGACATCACAGTGGTGAAGTCTGACACCAAGAAGCTGGAGGAGGAGAGGAGAATCTTCATGCCATATGAGATCCCCGAACCTGTGGTTCATGATCCCAGAGCTCTGGATGACGACAAAGCCATCAAACAGTATGTGCCCCTCTCTGACATGAAGTGGTACAGAAAGCTCAGAGACCAGTATGAGATTCCAGAGAGGATGGAGAGGATTGTACAGAAGAGGCAGAGACGTATCCGCCTGTCCAGGTGGGAGCAATTCTATGTCATGCCCCTCCCTAGAATCACCGACCAGTACAGACCAAGATGGCGTATTCCAAAACTCACTCTGGATGATCTGGAGACTGTCAGGCCTGCCCGCCGTTCACCTTCTCCTGAATCCGAGGCCTCATTCAGATCCAGGAGAAGATCTCTGGGAGACCTGAGTGATGAGGAGCTGCTGATGCCTGTGGATGACTATCTTTCCATGAGGAGAACAGAGGAGGAGAAAATGATGCTGGAGGATGAACTGGAGCTCGGCTTTTCTGCCTCTCCTACCGGCAGCCCTGTCCGCATCGAGCGCCATGCCATGGAGCGTGAAGAGAGGAGGCAGGAGGTCAGGCATGAGGCTGTTGAGGTTGCTGAGACGAAAAAGAAACGCACTGTTTCTCAGTATATGAGGAGGAGAAGGTCACTGTCTCCGACATACATCGAGCTGATGCGTCCAGTCACAGAGCTGATTAGACCACCACGTGCCAGGGCTCCTGTGGAAGTAGAGGGAGAGATTGTAGGGAGGAGGTCCCCCACCCCAGAGAGGACCCGACCCCGTTCTCCCAGCCCCATCAGGTCTGTTGAGAGGTCGTCCCGCTCCTCCTCCAGGTTTGAGCGGTCTGCCCGCTTTGACATCATGTCCCGTTATGAGGCCAGAAAGGCTGCTCTTAAGTCTGAGAGGAAATATCAGGTAGTTAGCCAGACACCCTTCAGCCTGGACCATGCTCCCCGTGTGACCGTCAGGATGCGCTCTCATCGCATACCAATTGGCCAAGACACCAAATTCACTCTGAACATCCAAGCCAAGCCAGAGGCTGAAGTCAAGTGGTTGCACAATGGAACTGAAATCTCTGAAAGCAGTGAGAAATATGTATTCATCAACATGAGTGGTGTTTTGTCCATCACTATTCTGGACTGCCAGGAAGAGGACAGTGGCACATACCGCTGTGTATGCTCTAACTCAAAGGGAGAGGCTTCTGATTATGCCACCCTTGATGTCTCAGGTGGCGGCTACACCACCTTCTCCTCTCGCCGCAGGGATGAGGATGCTCCTACAGCATATGTCCCTGAAGTCACACGAATCGACCACTATCACACCACCCATTTCAAAGCTGGCTATGCTTCCCAGACCCACCTTGAAGTAGAAGAGAGTAAATCTAAGCTAACTGAGACACATGAAGTTGTCACGCGAGAAAGATATGCTGCCTCCTCTGAGAGATTCTCTTCAGCTGAGAGGTATTCTTCCGCTGAGAGGTATGACTCATCTGTTAGGTATGCCTCTGCCGATTACCTGTCATCTAGTTCCTCCTACTCATCTGACAAGTTTTCCTTGACTGAGAAAGTGGCCACATCTGAAACTAAACTGAAGTCATCTTCTGCTGTTGTTGCTGAGGAAGTTTCCGTCCACAAGGTGAAGCCCTCTCTTCCTGCCAGAATCCTCACCAAGCCCCAGTCTATGACAGTTGCCGAAGGAGAGGCAGCCAGGTTCTCCTGTGATATCGATGGTGAACCTGCACCCACTGTAACATGGATGCATGAGAGCAGAAGCATCGTCTCATCTCACCATGTCCAGGTCACCACCACCCAGTACAAATCCAGCCTGGAGATTTCCTCTGTGACGACCTCTGATGAAGGCAGTTACACGGTCGTGGTAGAGAACTCAGCAGGCAGACAGGAGGCTCACTTCACCTTGACTATCCGCAGACCGGCTCCCAAAGAGGAGGTCAAAGCTGTCAAATCCCCTGAACCATCTGTAAAGTCACCCACTCCGAGTGTAAAGTCACCAGAGCCTTCAGTAACATCACCTGCTCCCTCCATAACTTCCCCTGTCCCCAGTGTGAAGTCACCAGAACCCAGCGCCAAGTCTCCTGAACCTTCAGTTAAATCACCAGCACCAGGTATAAAGTCACCAACACCGGGTGTGAAGTCACCAACCCCAGGTGTGAAGTCACCAACCCCAGGTGTGAAGTCACCCACACCAAGTGTGAAGTCTCCTGAACCATCTGCACCCTCTCCAGCACCCAGCTTAAAATCACCAGCTCCGAGTGTCAAATCTCCTGAACCGGAAGGAGTTAAGTCACCTCGGGGTATAAAATCTCCTGAACCCAGACTCAAATCACCAACACCAATAAAGTCACCTGAACCCGAGGAAGTAAAATCACCAAAGGGTGTCAGATCTCCAGAACCTGTAGGAATCAAAACACCAAAAGGAATGAAATCCCCAGAACCTGCTGGAATCAAAACACCAAGAGGCATCAAGTCCCCAGAACCTTCAGGCATCAAATCACCAAGGGCCTTGAAATCCCCTGAGCCTGAGGGACTCAAATCACCTCCTAGGATGAAGTCTCCTCCTCCCATCCTGTCCCCGAAGAGGGTTGTGTCTCCACCCACCGTCAAATCTCCAACACCAAAACCTCCCAAGGTCCTGAGTCAACTAACAGCTGAGGCCTGTGAGGGATCTGTGAGGATGTCCTGTGTCTGTGAGAGCAGCGTCAGGGAGGTGGTGTGGTATGTCAGTGGGAGAAGGCTTTCGCAGAGCAGCCGCTTTGAGATGCACTACTCTGAGGGCTCCTGCAGTCTTCTGATCCATGATTTGGCAGACAGTGATCAGGGCGAGTACACCTGTGAGATGACATCAGAGGGAGGAGTATCCAAATCCTCCTTCTCCTTCACTGGACAGGTGTTCCAGTCCATACGCATGAAGATCACAGCCTACCGTGAGCAGCAACTCGCGCTTAAAGGTGAACACCTGTCTCAAATATCCAATATCCAGTTTCTATCATGCAAAATAAAATAAATTCTGACATAAAATGTACATATTTTCTGTCTTCATCTCTCTCTCATCAGGATCAATGATGATGAGTCACAAGGAGTCATCATCAGCCGTAAGCTCATCCATGATGATGAAGAAAGAAATGCATACGATGGAGGAGTCGTCCTCCTTCTCTTCCTCTGCCCAGCAGGCAATGATGTCATCCATGATGGAGTCCAGCTCCTTCAGCAGCATGGCAGCTGAGATGAAGTTCGAGACAATGTCCATGTCCAGTATGTCCTCCATGACATCTGAGACATATGCCATGAGCTCCAGCAGTCTCTCGGAGATGGCCTCCCACATGGAGGGATCCTCAATCAGAGCAATTGGTAAGACACTGTCATTATTAAAATCTGTTTAACAATGGGTCCTCATAGTTCGTGTCATTTTAAGGGAAGCACTGCTTTAGCTTCCTCGTTTCCACAGTAGTATTCACAGAATGGCAGCTGCGTTTAAATGAATAGTTACAAATCATAAACTTCCCATTGATACAAAATCGATCAGTTTATTTAGCACAATTGTGGACACTAACATTCTAGGGATGTAACAATATCAGTATCTCACGATTCAATATGTATTGCGATATTGTAGGGCTATACTTTGGCTCTAGCGTTTTTAATGCATGTGAACAAACATTTTTGTGCACGCGAGTGCCTCAGAGAGAGAGAGAGGGAGAGAGACATAGAGCGTGAACACGGTGAGCGATATTGTGATATCACAAAATTGACTGCACTGATGTACATGTACTCTGATTTTCAGGTTCTGCTCCAAGGATTGAGGCTCTGCCAGAAGACATCAGCATTGAGCCAGGCAAAATCCTGACAGTCGCCTGTGCTTTCTCTGGTGATGCCAAACACATAGAGTGGTCCCGCAGTGGAAAAACCATAGAGGTGACTGCTGGTGGACGCTTCCACATCGAGACCACAGAGGATCTGACCACCCTCATCATCACCGGGGTGAAGGAGGAAGACGCTGGAACCTACACCCTCAAACTATCCAACGAGCTTGGATCCGACACAGCGACTGTTCACATTAGCATTCGATCAGTGTAAAAAAAAAAACTAATCTTCCAATCTTCCCCTTTTCCCTCCTTCCATGCCTTTTTATTTATTAATTGAGAGAAATAATCTACTTGATAAAGATCTGGATTTCTGTTCTTGTAAATATGAACTATTTTTGTACCAATCTTGACATTAATTTATGCCAAACTAGATTAAAGTCTAAAGTTGTTATAAAATGTGCCATATTGGATAACTATGACTTAGGATTTTTGATCCATTTTTCTGTGACATGTACATAATGTATATAGCCGAATTTAACGGTTATGGGAAATGTATGCATTGTTATTTATGACAATAATATTAACTGAAACAAAATGAAACTAAATGTGGTTTAACAGGAGAAAGTTGCACCATAAACGAATACCCTGTTAAACTGAGAAACTAAACTCTGTGCCTCAACGATAAGTTGAAGTCTTAAGATTGCCTCAACAGGTAGAGAGGCTCCCTGTTGACGTTAACTCAATCAGAGACAGAACTATGAATGCACAACTGTTGCATTGTAACAAGAGCGTGAGATCCTGAGTGCTGTTTGCATTTACCCTCATGTAAGCAGGACAACTGGACCTCACGCTCTGACTGATTATGTCATACAGCCATTTCGATGACATGCTCACAGTGCGAGCGGCCTGCACTCCCTGAGCACAAGTGTTTCTTTTTGTTTTGTGCTCTGCTTCTGGCAAATGACCACTTGCTCGACTCTGCAGTCATACCATCAACCTGGCTAATCACAATAAATAAGAGTCCATCCTGTGCTTGTTTGCAGAGGCAGAGCTGTCTCTTGGAGGTCTGCAGTGTGTTTGTGTGTTAGTTTTTAGAAGTTCACCTGTCAGTCAAGCTGGGCGCCGCCAAGCAAATGTACCGCAGCTGAAACCAACCGCTGCTGTGTTCAACAAAGACGGAAAGAAGTGTGGTCTTGTGTGTCGCTCAGCACTTTGGTTTGATTGAAGTTAGAGTTGTTAGCGTTGACTATTTTCGCAGCCTCCTTGAGTTTTTCTCCAATTATTGATTTAATAAAGCATGATTATCAGCACTATAGCTTGTCTCCTTTGTGGTTATTTGTGTCTATTCTTTTTTGTGGTTTTGTTGTCTAATTGGAAGATCACAGGATGTTGAAAGCATAACACATTTAGGTTTCCATTTTGACTGAAAAATTGTTGGTTGTAATATGAAATGTACACATGCAAATGTGGCAGAAATAATAATTACTTTATGGAACTGCAGAGTGTTTAATATTATATAATTTAAATGACAACACATTCTGAAACAAGTAATGCTGTGAATGAATTGTGTAAAATATATAAAGTGAGCAAAAATTTAATAACAGAAGAAATTTACTCATTATGAAATGTCATAATTAATTTTCCCCCAACATTTATACATATATATATATATCATATATATATATATATATATACAGGGTTTTATTGTATCATCACTATTTCTCAGTGAGACTTTAGTTTTATTTCATAATGACGTATTTCAAAATATAATTTATCATGGCATCGGTGTCATTCTCTCCATGACATAAAAAATGCCACTAATGCCACTTCGTATTGGCCCTGGATGCTCTCCAAGCAGGGCAATGCTTGTATGATGCCGGACTTTGCGAATAAAAATGTTCTGCAACAAGGATGGTGTCAGCAGGGATTTCTTCATCATCATCTCACCACTGCGTAATATACCACAACATTCTTCAGGTTTTTGGTTGTCAAGAATTGGACATTAAAATGATGACCTGGTTATGGCACTGGATGAAAAATCAGGATCACCAAAGCTATTACAATTCATCCTGAAAGAGAGAAGCAGCGAAAGAGATGATGATGATGATGAGTAGCATCTCCTCTTTCTCACTTCAATTATGGAGACGCAGGATGGTACAGAGTTTTGCATTTTGCAACTCAGCCAGAGTTGCAAAAGCCTCAAGCATACGAATGTGACCTGAGATGATGGTGATTGCTTATGTGATGCTAAGTAGAGGGGCAGTATAGCCAGTGCCACCGCCAGAGAGTAGTAATTATATCTAGGGCTGAGGGAAGCCTACCTGTTGCAACTTGTGTGGTATAGTCGCCACCTTGTGGTGTTCAGAGGCTAAGGCAATGAAAGACTACACTCAAGTGTTGTAAATATAGGATTACTCATTTCAGATACAATTTAGTTAATTTTTTATTACAATTCAAAATGATGAATAGATAATTTCACTGGAACTACTTAGTAGAATTGTGTATTCACGCAGACCATGGTATAAGCCTAGACATAAGATGTGTGAAATGAGAAGCATAAATGAGGACTAAATGAAGTCATCAAAGTGAAGTGTATTATCATGAAGGTCACTAACAAAACAGTTGTAAAACAGTGATTTTCCCTGTTGCAATGGGGAGAGGAGTTCAAAAGAAAGATGGCAAGATATGAAAAGGAACAGCAGATTTTGTTCTTCCTCACTTTCATTACCAATCATACCAATTCATTGATAACATGCAGTGTCTATCACTGGCCTCAAGATGTCACTATAACCATTGTTTAGAACTGATACTACAGACCAGAGGATAGAGCAGGAAGGTGTTGATGGGAGTTAGTAGCTGGACTGGTTTTCTCCATTTTCTCCTCTATTCATATTATACTTAATGGTGCACTTCCATTAAGCATACTGCTCTCACTAAACATGAAAGAAAATACATATCAGTCACATTTATTTCATTGTGCCATTGCTACTCTCTCCTACCAAACCATCCATTAAAATGACATTTTGCCTCATGTTCTTTATCAGTGTTTTAAGACACACATCCAAAATATTTAAGAAAATTCAGCTGGGACACAAAGGAGAGCAATTTATGTATCATCTATTCACTCAATGAGTTCATTCAATCTGCCTGCAAAATGCTAAAAAGAAGGAAAAACAGGTCAGAATTTTGTAGAATGAAAATGTTTTTGTAGGCATCTAAAAAGAAAACATGATGCAAAAGTGCGTACTTCAGTTTTTGTCTTAAAATGCAGTGCATAGCTTCTTGAAATTACACTGCAAGTTACGTTTCTTGTCCTCACTGATGTGTTTTTAAGACTGGGAGTTTAGACTGTTATCCTGTCATGGACTACATGATGTACAACAATGCAGGCCCGTTTGTAATTTCTAGAATGAAACAGATAACAGTCACTTTCACAGTATGGTGATGTCATAAAAATCTTGGGTTTTTTAAAAATGTATTTGATTTGATATGGTTTATGGGTCTGTGTTTGAGAAATGTTGTTTGTCAGACAGTTACAGCTGCAGGTCTCTGAAACATGTGACTCCATGTTGAGGTGGAGCACTGCTTTCTGACCATTTGAAACACTGACCAGGCAGAGGTTGCTAAGCAACTGTTGTGTAGCATTGTGTTATTCTGTTGTCCTTACACGGTGACAAGATGCTGCTCATGAACGTGCTGACCTCATCACTGAACCACTCAACATAACAGACCTCTTTTCTTTCTGCATTAGAGAGGGACAGGGCAGAGGTTGTATATATCAGCTTGATAAGCAATTCATGCTATATCTTGCTGTAATTGTAATATTTGTAGTATTAAAACATAGACTGCTGTAGTGGAAATGCATGAACTAAAAAGTGGTTATTTGACTGAGCTCTTATTTTGGCTCACTGACAAAACAGGCCCCACCCAACCCACTATGGACCTG
>JBCAUF010000476.1:24958943-24970716 GCA_038406115.1 Haemulon aurolineatum
TCCAAATTGCACCCAAGACTGAGTCCACCCAATGCCAAAACCAGAGGCAAAACATCCTATTTTTACAAAACGTCTCTATATAGGGTCCCTGAACAGCAGCACCATGGAGGACGTCTCCCCTGCCACTCACTTATGACCTGTGTGCTGCTTTCAAGGATGGCTTGGTTCATGCTAGAATGGATATGGTTAAAAATACTTATAGCATAACTAAAAAAAATTCTTTAAATTCCTCCCACATGCCAGATCGTCGCTCAGCGGGTCACACCAGCGGGGGGACTCTGGCTGTCTGAGGGGTTGGGGTGGAAAAAATATTTTAAAAAAGAGGGCACCAGCCTGCAGGAAGTTGTGAGGCATTTCTAGAGAGACAGTCCAAACAGGCTGGCTGAGATTAAAATTGCACCCTTGAACATGTACTGTATACAGACTGAAGTGGTGAACCCGCAGTACAAATAATTAAACTGTAAACTGGGAAGAAAAACACAAAACCAGCTACTGTTCTCTACATCAACACATCTTCCACATAGACCCTGACACTGGTTAATATGTAATTCGAACCATTTTTCCATTCTTGGCATCATGTGAGCCATTTTCGAACTAAACCGTGTGTTACTTCTATCATCACTGGCAGTAGAATAAAGCAAACCTATCTGGACTGCCATGAAACAACAGCCCGTGCTTCTTCCTCTACCTGCACTGTGCGACTGTAATAGCCAAACTATCAACAGCTTCACACTGCAGCACAAATGGCATGTCAGTGGGAGAGAGAAAGAAAGCCTATTTGAACCATCTCTTATTCCCCCTGCCTTTTAAAGAGCGAGTTGCTACTGTACAAAAGATCCACGGTGGTTAACAGTAATGGGAGAGTGAGGTGAAGCCCCTTCGTACATGTTGAGCTCCTTTTCTTTTTCTTTCAATATTTATGTTTTACTCTCCCTAGCTCTTTTTTCTACATCCCCGATTGATTCTCATGCAAGTGGTTCTTGTCTGTGTAACATCTTGTGAGATACGTTTATTTTGATATTTCTGTATCGGAGGTGCAGCATCCTTTAGAGTAATGGATCCCAAAGGGTCACGAGATGACTAATGGGGAAGGAAAGAAGTGAAAAAGGAGCAGAAAAAGTACTGTAGCACAATTTTTTTTGGACTTGAACTGCACTGAGTCTATGCTTTGAACCCCTGACAATTATTTACATGAAACCATCTGAGAAGTTTCAAGGGAAAATCTCCCCCGCGGTGGAAGCGCTAACAACACACTGACTTCTGAAATGTGACAAGGGGCCCAAACTGGAGCTAGAGCTTTTATTTAAGGGGAAACAAGCCAAAATAAGTTTGTGAATCACTGCTTTAGAAGCTGGCGGCACACGTGCCAGGTCCTCATTGGATATTAGATAAATACAGGGACATTTTGCAGCATGGAGGTTCTGCTCTAAGTCATTCTGCTGGGTGATTTTTCACATTCGGTCTAGCCTCCTGAACCCGGGGCTGCTTTTCCATGTGCACAGCAACAGGTAATGTTTTACAAGTCAGTTCTTCAATCATGAATTTGGAGGTTCAACTTAGTGGAGTTGGTGAAATGTCACAAATAACTTCATCCACTGAGAAAATATGAGACAGCTGGACTGGCAAAGCTGTGGAAGCATATGCCAATAGTTGTCGGCTGTGTTTCTTTTGATGGTTAGAAATGAAATGGAGAGGATGCTTCGCTTGATCACTGCCGCTGAATGTGGACATTAAAGCCAGAAATGAAAAAAAAAGAAAGAAAAACAAGCTGTGAAGCAGTGATGTCAACATATTAAATATGGAGCTAGCTTCTTCATAAGCAAGTGACAATTTTCATAGACACGCAGATCTTATTCCTGCACAACACGGAGCAAGAGGCCGGCGGCATACACAATTAACCCTGTACTTCCACAGTCAGTTAACACAGGAGACGCTGACTCATTAGCAGGATTTGATGTTACTCTTCATTGTGCCTTGGATTAATGAAAGAACCCGGCGGCACTGATTTGCTATTGAAGCAAACAGTGAATTTGATTGCAGCGTGCAGTGGATTATATGACAGCTGCAGAAGATGTGTTCAATAAAGCCCATCACATCTCCTGCAGACCCCATCCGACCTTCACTCGGGGGAGCAATAAAACCTGACAGCTGAAACGTTCAGGAAAGAGCATCCGTTTAGCCTGTCGCAAACTATTTCTAATAATAAATGGGGCATTGTTAAAGGTGCTATAATTACTGTTGTTTATGATTCACGAAATGATTGTGGCTTACTCTACCAGCCCTGTAATTTACAGAAGATTCACCAAACCTGCCTCACAAATTGAGCGACTGATGTAAATCGGCAGCGAATGAAAGGAATAATCCTAACAATTTTCACATGACTGTCTCTATTGTTCTGTCACTTTCTTTGCCACCCAGTGATCCATGTTGCAATCTATTTACATACATGTCAGTGATGTATGCAATTGAAGTCTTCCATTTAGTTGCTTTGCAGCCCTTTACTGCAGTGCAGAATTCAGTGCCTGTTTCATTTTCCCTGTGGCTGAACAGAGAAAGAAAAAGACATCTGGAGACAGCCACTGTATCGTCACCACATAATGGGCTGCATAATAGCATTGCAGTTGGTCAAGCATTTTTGCATTTATCATTATTTAACAATATTTTAAATATACCTTTTTAACCCGGGTTCTGTTTTGCTTGGAGCTGTTTTTTTGTTTCTCAGCATGTCATTTTGAAAGCAGAGCGCTCCATAATTTTAACAAACCACAAATCCCCCTGCATTTAAATGAGAAGTTTCACACCTTGCGTGTTTCATCTCAAGCTTCACTTCTCTCCACCATCTGTGGCCATGCGGCTTCAAACGGGCTGCAGAATAAACAAAACACTGTTTCACTGAAGCCTGTTTTTATGTTGTGCTCGTATTCACCCTTGTTCTTAAATTATTAGTTACAAACGAAGCAGGGGCAGCAGAACACCGAGTGCGTAAGGGCAGAGCGAAGAAATGAACATGGTTTCCTGTTAATTACACTGTTCTCGTTGAGTTGGGCCGATCACGTGTGCTCGCTCTCACTCAGAAGCAGCTGCTCACACCATCAGTCACAAGTCACAGTGTTCTACACAAACTGAGGATGCAAATCCACACACACACACACACACACACACAGGTAAAAACATTCTTCATAAATCTGTTAACACTGCCAACATACAGGACTCAGGACAGATGTTTGCTTTCTTAAATCCAGTTTTTAATTATCCAGTAACACCTTACACTATATCATTTATATATAAATGATTATATGATGATAATAATAAATTATTTACAGCACACTATAGTGATGTTGTGAGCAGACAAAAACTACTATCTAACAGCAATTATAACTTGTATCAGGAAGACCTATTTTACATTATTGCAAGTGTTTCACTATTGTCGTCCATTATCAATTTATACGCCAGCCTCCATAGATGCCCGGAGAGGGAGTTATAGTTTATATCTGCATATAACCTTTTTATAGACTGTTATGCATAATATGCATAATTGTATATGATGTCTTTAAATTCTACAAAAAGACTGGTGTCTGGCAAGTGTACACATCAGCTTACATCTATGAAGGGGTCTCAGCTGTTTAACTCCTTATACAGTCATTAGGTATCTGCAGGCTCTAATTTGAGTGTCAAAGTATAATTATGCATGCCATATCCACTGTGGTTAGCTTGATTAAATCTAAGCCTGCTCCAGAATATCAGTAGTTGTGACTTTGTATTCTACACAGTCTGCCTGGTTTACGCAATAAAAATCACCAGAGGTGATTGAAAATCGTAAGATAATTAAAACTTAACTTGGTAGCTGAATGGTTATTGCTCATGCCTCAACGGTTGCCCATTTGTTTCCAGCCGACAACCTCTGTTACATGTCATCCCCTTTTTTCTAACTGCTTTCTGTGTGCCTTTTCCTAAAGGAATAAAAAAAAAAACAAAAACCTATATTTAAATGGATGCCTTGCCTTCAGTGAAATAGGTCGGTCACTCAAAACAAGTCTGTAACCTCGGCCACATACAGTACAGTATAGACTTTGAATATATGTGAAAGACATTTGCAGCCAACCCTCACATTCATACAGAATGACAGATGAGAAGGCAGCTTCAAACACTTCTCCTTTTTCATCAGACATGAATATAATGCCAAGGTAGGTGTATATCTTTTTATAGTGCTGACAACCTTCATCAGAGCCTGTAAGTTCCATCAATCTTGTTTTGCTCTCGCTCACGTCCGTGATAAATTCACTGCAAGAAGCCTCAAGGCACTTAAGATTTTCAATTAATGTTTCTTTGAAGTTGCCAAAATGACAGTATCTTCTAACAGCATTCACTCAACACGCTTGGGAAACATGATGCTGGGGAGCCTTGTTGCACACTTACTATGAATTTAATCATACTGGATCCAGAATAGATGTTGGAAGCTATGACAGAAAATTTCACAGATCATCACAGAAACTGCAGCCACATAAAGGCTAAAAGAGGCTATTGTTTTGTTGTGAGTTTGATTATTGCCCACTTTCAAATACAAAGGATGAAGTATATTGGAGGTTATATATTGCCTTTTCAGTTATTAATGCTCATGGGTTAAAAAAAATCTTCTTTTTCTCTGAGAGAGAACCCGATAGTTTTAAACTATTGTTTCATGCTTAAAGAGGACAGTACCTGTGCAGTGCAAAAGTTTCCAGCTCATACTTCAGATTAGAGGTCCTAAGGTCCACAGGTTTCATAGAATCGGAGACCAGACCCCCTAACCCAAACGAAATTAAAAAAGTAAAAGTAATTTAATCAGTTTTTGTAGGTTCCAGTTGTAATTGCTGTTGGTCTTGACACTCAAGTGGATCTGAGTAGACGAGCTATTGACCATCTGTGTAAACTGTGAACTCCTGAAAAAAAAAAAAATCACATTTTACTCATTTCGACTCTAGCTGCTTGTTAATTGGTGGTGTATCATGCTGCGGGCAGCGTTGGTACCAGTCTGTTCAAGTCAATCAGGTATTGTTATCCTCAGAACTATTTGGATCAAGTCTGGCCAGGTCCTTTTTTTATCAGGTCTTTGAATTAAAGAATATTCACTGCCTGTTGGGTATTGCAAGTTTTCTAAGTATTTTTTAGGTTAGTTCAGGAATTCTGACCCCTTGAAATCCTAGAAACTGAGAAAGTGAGGGGTGTTCACAAATGAGCTGCTGATTATCTAAAAACAAGGAGCCGTGGTATATCTCAAAGCCAGTCTTGCATTTTGAATCAATACAGCATACAATAATAAATAATGTGAATACACCAAATACACTAAATAAATAAATAAAATAAAAAAATCACTAATGAGAAAATCTGTACTCAACCTGATTCTCTCAATGGTGGGTCAAAAAGTAAACAATGTGAGAGGCAGAGCAGAAAAAACACACGAAACAAACTTCCAGCACTCACACACCTCCATGCAATCTCAGTGCAACATGTAAGGCTGTGGCCGAGCCAGATTAAACTGAAAGAGGCAATAATTACCCCACCTGATGAATCCTGGCAGTGTGCTCATAACCACAATAACACATAACTCATGTCAAAGGTGGACGGGTAGGCTTGAAAGCAGCGATTCATTAGAGGCTATCTAAAACAGTGGGATACAGACGTACTGCTCAAATATCTGCATGAAGTGTGCAGGCAATAATTGCATCAGGAACTTAAGTCTGTGTGTGTCTGTGTGTGTCTGTGTGTGTGCCATTAAAGATGAATGAATTCACTTCGCACACATGTGGCTGTAGGGATGCATTGTTAGAAACCTCAACACAGCAGGCCTCGTCGTGCCGTGGGCGTATTGCTGCAGCATTTGTCTGACAGGTGAGATGAGATATGAGCAATGTGGCAATAATAGGTGTTGCACAAAGTCCCGGGCCAACTTCAGAAACATTTAAGTTAAAGTTGGGATGCAGTTCATTGTAGCAGAGTTGCTCTAGGAAGTGTTTGTGTGCAATTTTTCAAAACTGGATTTTAAATAACAGATCGTAAATGTTAGTCCTTTGGGTTGCATCTCATCAATTTAACATACTTGCTGCAAATGGTTCACTACACACACACAAAAGGGTAGGACGCTCCACTGCAGGCTTCATCTATAGTTTACAGCTCTTTAATCATCTCGGTGGATCACCCCGCTGTTGGTATTTCATCCATTTCCACGCGCTTCACCAAATGTTTGAACGGACGTTGCTCTGATTCTTGCTATGTGACCGTTCATTCACGCGTTTATTTGGACGGTGCTGACCCCAACCAGCCGCTGTGGGATTAGCTGAGGTTTGCCTCCACGGCGACATGTTCGATCCCCATGCTAATCAGCAGGCTTTCCGTTTCCCCGATGGCTTTGCTGCTGGGCGGCCTTTTGTACACCTACACAACGATCTCCCTCAGGTATTGAGGTGGACCGAAAGAAGCGCAACATTTGCATATTGTGTGCACCCAGGCTAAAAAATTACATGGCAATTATGTAAGAATGGGCCATAGGTAAAATATCAAACAGTTTTTGAGATAAGATAATGCTCTTTCCTAGATTAAGTGCTATCCATCCAGGTCTCATAGGACTTTGATGAAAGAATGGGAAACTCTCTGCTCCAGTTCCAAAGTGATTTATCTTTTCTGTTGTGGAGTGCATCGGCTGCGCTGCGTTGTGGCGAACAAACGATTCAGGAGATTAAGTCAATGATGCAGCAGCGATAGTGACCTGCATCTGCATCCTGGTCCCTGCCAATCAAACCTGGACACAGACCGTGGTGCCCTTCAGATATAACAAAAAAAAAAGAAAAGGCAAAGATGTTAACAGCCTCTCAAATGTTGATCTCTACCTGTCATTCTACTGCACGGTAATTATGGACATATCACTTATTCTATCTTAGAGAAAACATGATTTGCCGTGCCTTGTCTGTGTCCTATAAAAACACGGCTCCAGTGATTCACTGTTGCTTTTCATTTGACTCACTTATAATAACAATTTCTCAATGCCTCATATGAGCTGCGAGCATTTAAATGACACATCGCAGAGTATGACAGATTGAGAGACAGCACGTCACCTGAGGAAAAGTATTCACTTTCGCACCTCAGAGGGAAATAAAGCCCCACTGACTTAAGTGGCTTGTGAGGCGTACCTGTTACACAATGGCAGCTCTCTCTATAGAATTATACAGAATCAGGATGAGAGTGGAGAGATTGAGGTCGAAAGAAAATGAACAAATTGACTGTTGTTGAGAAGTCGATATGGCTTGATATTGTCATGTGAATGGAGAGAGTGCCTGCAAACAAACAAACAAACAAAAAAAGCCAATTTCCTGTCTAAGGGTGACTCTTTTGGCGAACATGGGTATAGTTTCATCAAAGCAAAACACAGTGCTGTCATCTCTCTCTGATCACTTATTTTGGAGTTTGGGTTTCAGATGAAGGCCAACTCTGTTATACTGTACAAACATTTGTACTTAAAAATGTGCTCGCATTTGTGTGGATACAAAATTCGCTAAAAATATAACAGCACGTTGTCAAGCAGAGCTCTTCTTGTGCAGCATCTCAAAAAGAGTTAATCAATTATTGATGAATACGAAAATTACAGTCATAGTCATGAAAATCCACATTTATTCTAAGATACAGCATCTGAGCACACATAAAATTATTTTGAACATTTTGTGGGACAAAACAAAACTAGAGGTGTAACTGCCATCACAAAATAAAGAACAGTTCGTATGTTACTATTCTTTCTGTTTGTTCTCTTTTCATTGCTGTACAGTTCTGTGACTGACACCTAGATTAAAGGCACAATGAACAAAGAACAAAGAAACAATGCCTTTGTCCTTGTATTTTCCCTTATCTTTTTTAATATGTCTTTACTGGCCCCCAATGGCTACAGTATGTGGTGGACTGTGACATTTCTGTGTAAAGTTCACTGAAAGGTTGTTTGGCAGTGGCCACTACCACTAAATGCCTTCCATCACCACATACTGTCTGCTAATCACAGGAGGCAAAACCCTTAATAAACCTCTTTTATGTTGCCGTTGGAAATACCACTCATCCAGGCATCCGTGTTGAGAGGTGAGAGGTTGCATCTTGGGGTAAGAAAAACAAACATTACTATAGTTTCTTTATTGGCACAGCCAAAGATACACATCAGTGTTTCTCTGTTTTTAGTGTTTTCACAAGTTTTCCACTTGAGATGCTCTAACACATACTGGAAGGTTACCATAACATTTGGAAATATTTGTGAAAGGGGGCCTTGGCTGAATACTAATTAGACAGTTGAATTAAGTTGGATTTATGGCAGGGATGAGCTCTCTCTCCATCCTGTTTGTGATGTAAGACCTGATGTGACTTTGTCTTTGTCTGCTATTTTCTTTCTTGTTCAGCCTAGCTAGCAGCTTAGCTTCAGGGATGGTGGTCTATTTAACTGCTGGTCTATAAGTGCAACACTTTGCACAGACATTCAAGTCCCCCAAAGTGTGATTCCTCAGCACTTTGGTATCCTCTGTTGTTTCATCCAGCAGCAGCATCAGATAAAAAAATTCCACTTATCATATGTTTTATTTCATTTGCACTTTGAGGTTGACGTTAACTTAGCAGGCTAACATATTAAATGTTGATTCATGTTATAGGTATCATTTAGATTATAACATTTGCAGCATTTTCAAGTTAGAACTGGAAAATACGATGCATTTCTTGCAGCGAGTTAGATAAGACAATTGATATAGCTCTTGTAAATATAAATCTACAGTCTTTGCTAGCTTAACGACTCCAGGATGTTACTGTATGCCCTCCCCAGAACAAACCAATAAATGATTTTGCTGAATAAAACAAAGGAAAACACAACGTTTGGAGGTGTTTTAAACCTGTGTGGCCTGACTAACAACCTAAAAGAGAATAAGCACTGTTTAGGTATTTGGCAAAATATACGTGAGATAAAAGAGACCAACAAAACCTTCAAATGACTGAACCACCACTGTGTGTTTTGCTGCTGACAGAAATGTTGGGGGAGGCCAGAAGCTGCACGAATTCTAACACAAACATGCTGACAATCGCTCTTTGTTTGGGAATAAAGCTGTTTTCTTCTCTTGATCTCGCTCTATATCTCGGCTGTCGATCTAATAACTATGACAGATGGATTTCTGATAAGGAACGCGTGGAGTTGAGGCCTGTTGCCACCTTAATGCAAGGCAAGAGAAGTGACAAAATATTCTCATTACAGAAAATAAAGGAAATAAAATACACACCACAGAGAGCTGATGGCTTTTGTTTATCTTTTCTGCAAGGATTTCTTTAACCAGGATCATTATTTGATGCAGGAGGAGGGCTGGATGCGGAGCCCCACAGTGCTGCTGTGCAATGCTTCTAAAGGTGGAAAAATGGTAAACAAAGGAGGAAGTGAACAGATCCAGACTGTGGCACACTGGTGAGCATTATAAACCCTTTAGATTAAAAGCAGAAGAATATAGCTTTTTGCTGTTTGGTTTCATTCTATTCAGCACCCTAAGGACCTACTTAGAGTTGTGCCAGGGTCTGGATTCATACACTTCACACTCTCCAGAGGTGTGTGTTTCTGTCATTTTGTTTTCTAAAGGTCCCGCTGGTTGTAGATGTGTGTGTAGAAAGGTAGGAGATTGTGTTCCACCATGAACCTATATCATCAGCTGCAACAACAACAATTTTTCCTTGCCTCAGACGAGTATTTCAGGTGTCTTTCCTTAACTACAACTGTGACGTGGCTGGCATGTGCAGATATTATAGATTTTTATTTTATTCAGAATTATCCAACATTTTTTGCAGAATTACACATTGCATTCAAAACATGTAATATATGTCCACCACGGCTTCTAATCTTTTAAATCGAGAGGGAAATAGAAAGAAGATGGTACACACAAAAACGATACCATAACTTACTTTCTTTGGTGCAACTGCTAACAACTAATAAACTTCTGAAATGTGATGAGGACCAGACACTTCTTTCTTGTAACAATGTGCTGTATTTTATAGGCGTATGTATGTGTCTATCCAAAATATTAATCTGAGAAGTGACTAGTTAGTACAGCTGCGAAACCAATGGTGTGGAGTAAACAGGACTGAAGTGAGTTATGTGAAGTACAAGTTTTCCAATCTTTGAGTAAATGCACTTGACAACTTCCAACGCTGATGAGTGTTGTAGACAAGAAGTGAGCAAAACAAAGTGTCTTGTCAGTTTGTTCAGCTGCCATCATTCACAGTATCACTCGCTCTGCAAATGAATACAGTTTCCTGCTTGTCTAAACTTTCATCTTGTTCTTTTCACTGTGCTCATTTGAACGTTCCTCATTGCTTGTTTCTCGCGTTTAAATGGCTCTAAAAATTTAATTTATTGTTGATATTATTATTTCTGATCACTGGTATAATGTGTGTAACCACCACCAACAGACCCTGAAATTATTACAGATTGCTTCAAACAGTTTTTGTCCCAGGTGAACAAAGCTTCGGAGCAGCCAGCAAAGTGTCTGCCAGGTTGTTTTTGACATGCGGCTATTTCAGTGGCTTTCCTGAATAACACTCAACAATGGGTCCCTTGAGCCACTTTGACCATTTAGAGCTCATTTTCTGTCTGAGTGCAGGTATGGACAAAGGTAAATCAGAAAGTCACGATAAGGCCAAACCTTGTCAAAGCGTTGGTGGGGGAGGTGTGTGAGTGCAGCGTGGAGGACGGTCAGAATCAGCAGCTCTTTGTCGGAAACACCATTAGCCACCAGCTGTTTCCCTGTCTGTTACATTGCAGCCACACAATGTGCACACCTTTCATGTGGAATGCCATCTCTCTCAATAAGTTCACAACAGCTTGCCTGTTAATCTAACAGACACACAGGAATGAGAGGAACAAATTGGAAATTTCCCATCTTGACTGGTTTTCGACCACATACCCGTTTTACCATTTTTAACATCATACGGTGTATCTTTTTCACAGCAGCTGTATGGAGCGCCACTCTTTGGAATTAAGTCAGTTTCAAATTAGATGGAGAAAATACAGGGAACCTCTCTCATGAATAGAACTAAAATCTGAAATGAAATGGGGACCTGTTTTGTAAAATTCTGCAAATATGTCACCAAGTCTATGCAGAAAAACAAGAACAACAGCAAAAACTCTGCCTCTGTAAATGGGAAACATATTGGCTCGGACTAAGTCACACTATTCCACACAACAATATTCAGGATGATGAGAGTAGTAGTATATACTGGAGACAATCGGCAAATTCAAATGTTCAAATATCAGCAATTCACTTTTTGTGGATACTTATGAGGATAAGTGCTGTTATTTGTTAGGGAAGTTATGGAAAACAATGAGGCAACCAAGATTGTTGATACCACTGTCATATCTGTATGTTATCATTGATTCATTGAGAGTATACAGAATAAATAATGTAATAATGTATTGCATGAAAGGATAATGTAATCAATAATGGTACAGACCACAAGTCATAGATGATTGGTTGCTTGGCATAAACTAAGCTGGTCATCTCAACTCCAGCATCATACCAACACACAGACATTAGGGTGGTACTCACTTTTATAGTTCTTGTACCAACACACAACATCTCGTTGATTAGTGAGATTAAGAGATTCTGGTAGTTGGATTTTTGGACAGACCTTGGCAAGCTATTTTCCCTGGTTTCCAGTCTTTGTACTCTCTAGATTCATATTTTTGTCTATATTTTCTTGGCAGGAAAGTAATTAAGCTTATTTCCCAAAATGTCAAAGTGTT
>JBCAUF010000476.1:25052256-25064910 GCA_038406115.1 Haemulon aurolineatum
CACACACACACACACACACACACCTCTTCGACTGCAGCACATTCTTCATGAGGGCAGATCTGTCCCCCGTGGATGGCACTCCCACAGTGAGCTACAGGCTTCTATTCCTGTTTAAACACCATTTACGTCTCCTCCTCTGTCTTCCTTCACCCCCACCCCGTCCCCGATTTCCTCCACAGTGTCACATCATATCTTAGTCAACATGATAAGGCACAAGATTATCTTCAATCATCCTGACCTCTCTTTGATTCAGGTCTTGTCCAGGATGGCATGTAGGCGGAGAGGGGGCTGATGGGTAACAAGTGGCGTCAAAGTGTTCGGGTATGCGGCCTGAATGCATGAAGACAACACGCCCGCTCCATTACCCCCTCTGTCACATTCTGTTTCATATATCAAACAGATAGTGAGGCTCGTTTGGCTATGAGACATGTAGGATTATGCACTCGGCAAAGATGGACAAATAGAGCAGACAGATCTGTTATGCTTGGTTATCAGGGGGCTTGGGTCCTGTCAAAACATTGCCTCATCAGTTTATGAACTCCTCCAGACTGCTGCTAGCTACCACTCTTATCCTGGGAATGTTGTTTAGTCTTTAAATTAATATAGAGTAACCACTGCGGCATGAGTTCTGCCTAATACCATGAAAGCAGCGGTCTGTTTGAGTGCATATTTGCCCTTGCATTGTTGGTCGTCTTGTTAAAGAGCACTTATCCTCCAAATTCTGAATGGGAATCCCAAAAGACTTAAGTTTTGGTGTTAAAAACCATGAACCAGGTTCATGGTTGCTGAACAGAATAACCAAATAGTACTCACACAAGAGTTTCTAATGTCTTATTTATAGTGATGAATAAATGATATACTCATTAATATTTGGCCCAATTAACTTTTGCCCTGGAGGAATGACATTGAGAGCTCCCTGATCACTTGTTGGAGTTTTAAAATTACGTAACATAATTTCTGTATAATTGAAAACCCCTGTCTCTCCGGTACGATTTTCAGAAATAGTCCAGCCTCAGCACTAAGTTGTGAAAGCAGCAGCATTCAAATATTTAAAATTCAGCGGAAAGATCAGCAGTCTGTGCAGCTGTTTCGCTTTCAGCAACAGAGTCATTCGTAGAAAATGGTGTGATGTATTAGTATTCTACGTGAAAGTCACTCCTCATCCAAAACCACTGTTGTCTCGTATCGAACCACAGGCCCTAATGATATATTATTCCTCCCCCTCCCTGCAATTGTGACAGAGAACACCTTGAACAACAGTGTGCACATTACCGTATGTTCGCATTAATCTCTCTTGCAATATGGGCTGGAACCACAGCTGTGCCAGAAAGAGATGTACTCAATGGGTGCTTTCAAGTTCAAGTATGTGATTGGCTCCATTCTCTGGATTAAATTACATTTCAATCAAATCCCACTATTTAAAAAAAACAAAAAAACTGTTTGTTATTCTGCTGAGAAAGCATGATGTTGAGCAGCGGACAAGCATTGTAATTTTCCATGAAACTTGGTTGTTTTATCCACATCATTTAACACTAAACACCAATGATTCAGTAATTTGTAGCACATGCTATGCATGCTTATACCCCTCAAGCTTCCAAAAATGGTTAGACTAAGCATGGCGGCTGTCAGGCAGTTTCAACGAAACCCCGAAAGATTGAAGAGAACGATCGAGAGACAATGTGACACCCAGACCTGAAGAGGATGTGGAACACCCAAATGTCTCCTTAGCTTTGATCTACAGGAGGCTTGAAAGTCGACACTTTGGTCTGCCAGTTAGTCTAGTATGTCACTACAGAGGAATAAAAAAAGAGCTGAAAAGATGCTGTAAGTGTCTGCATACTCCCCTTGCATAAATTATTCTGACAGCAAATTCTTCAAAAGATTGTTGAAGTGATTCCAGGATAGAGCTCGTCTTTTCGGTGCCTGAAAGAACAGGTACAGTTTCAAACGGAGACAAAACCTCCAGAAAGTTCTCTCTGCTGCAGGGGACGTCATGGTTTTGTCTGCCATGGGATGAAAGGAAAGCAGCAGGGTTTCAATCCAGACTCAGCACGCCACCAGGAGTTAACCAGGCCATTCCTCCAAAGCACATGTCACCAAAGAGATTAATTGGCTTGGGTCTCTTCAGAGTATTACTGATTGGCTCTTACAAACACAGAGGCCTTTATCTCATTGGCTCAGGCACTGCCTTGGGTAGAATGAAAGACTGAGACCTTTCAGCAGCCCCAAAGTCCAACTTGGTATCTGACAGCCCTTTCATGAGTCCACTTTGTCTCCCGTCCCTCCTAGTGTTGTCCGTTAGTATTTCATGTCTTTGAGGGGGAACCGCTGTAAAGTGATGCACTGAGTCTTAGCTTATTTACCATGGCACGAATTCTGTATTCAGCGTTTTACACATGTTTTATTGCATGCCATCTAATGCGGCCATCTAATTTTGTAATCTCTGAAATATTCTGTAATAATGAGTCTATTTTTTCTTCTTTTTTTTGACATTTCCATGGAACTTGTACCCAGTTCAAACAGTAATGCTCAATTAGTACTGCTTATTAGGTTTATGAGACAGTCATGGCCAGCTAATATAGGTTTAATGACTCTTTCAGACGCAAATTAGTCGTTCATTAATCAGCAGCACCCACAAAAGAGTATTAATGATTATTAAATGAAGGAATAATTACAACTTAAGTAAACATAAGGGGTAGTTATTATTTATTACTTATGACACAGGGTCGAAGAATCCTTTGTATACATTTTGTGGAAATGTATGATTGTTTGCATTTCTTCTCTATGTCGTGGTTTCTCCTGATTCTTTTCATGATATCCTGACTTCATTATTTTGCACATTACGTGGCACTGGAGGCAATTATTAAGAGCCTTCAATGTTGTTTCTTTTAAGGTGGAATAATGACATTTGCAGCACAGCTAGGTGATGTAAAGATATGGATATGTTGGAGTCACAGCATCCTGAGCAGAGAAGAAAGTTACCTCTGCTCATTGTGTGTCTTGATCTGCTTTTGCCAGCCACATGTTCCCTTTTCTCAAGACATTTTCAAAGAGATCTTTTAGTATTATCTCAAATACAAACTACATTGTTTACATCCATGTTTGCTGCCTACCTATGTTAAGAGTGTGAGACTACTGGCAGAGTGTGTATTGCGTCACCTGCATGCACATGGATGAGATAACAACATGAAAAAGGCCTATCAGCTATTGCTTACATGATTTCTTAAAGAGTAGATGATGTACTGCATATCATTGTCATACTAAAGTGCTCTTGCTTTGTTTTCAATTTACTGTTACATAATACACATGGGAGGTTATGTATCTCAATGAGCTGGACTATGAATAACTAAAACACAGATAAATAATTCAATAATTGGCATGTAAACAGGATGAATGATAGCACTTAATTTTGAGGAATACACAGTATCATCCAGTGGTTATGATCTTGTTTTCAAATGTAGTATAGTTAAAGCCTTGTCCTGAGTAACCCTTCTCAGGATGAGAGAATTGTTTTTTTTGTTTTTGGTGGTTTATACACAACCCCCCAAATGATGTTTTGAAAGAGTAAAATACAAATTACATTTAACACAATTAACCATTGCAGATAAATTAGTACAAATCTATTTTAATCTGCCCTAATTTCCTAAGTAATTAGGGCTGGTTACCTAGAGATTTATTCCTTTAACACTGTAGTTCTGGTCATTCATCCTCCATCAGGAGCAGATGGCCAGCCTTTTTTCAATCACATTTTACAGCTGTTTTTATGATCTGCATATTAAAAAAAGTTTAAACCTCATCATAACTTTACGCTCTATGCCCCTGTCTGTGAATGAAAGGAGCAATGAATATTCCTTTGATGAAAGCTCGTCATAAATCTAATTAGTCCACTAGTCGTCCACACCTGAAGCATACAAAACAAATGAGAATCAAGTCAACACACTTAGTATTAATAAGTGAGAAGCTGTCAATTTACTAACAGGACAAGCCAGCAAGTATTGTGTACTAGTATTGATTTATATTTTGCATTTTATTTATATTCTATAAATCCTACACAATGTCACTGCATCCTGTTATAATAAATACATATTTGACATATATTGACTAATTTGCTTTGTCAATTCTGCACAGGCCTACATTGCAATAATCACACAGGTAATATTTAATATACTCTGTAAGGTTTACAGCTACAGTACATGTATGTATGTAGAATCTAGATTAATTTTTTAGATTTGCTGTATATATTCAACTTACACTAAATGGCCAGCAATGGACTCATCTGTTCAAGATTTTGGAATATGATGTCCAACAAGCACATGTTTGGGTTAGGATTAGGGTCTGCAAACTTTAGGCCATAGATAGGCAAATAACAGAAACTTATCACTGCCTTCCCGGCAGCTCACTGCCTTGTCAAAGAGATGAAGAAAGAATAAATCAATGGCTTTCTCATGTAAATCCTTCTGTGAAAGAGTTCACTGTACAAACCCCTCACTGTGTTCCCGCAGATCTTAAAACACAGGAAAATCTGACAAACCAGCATGACCTGGCTGCATGTCGATTGAATATGTAGCAGACATATTTGTCTGAACCTTTTTTGAAGGATTTACCTTTCAGCTGTTTGTGAGAGGGAGTGAATAAGACATTTATATGTGCCAAGCTTCTCCCTTCGCAAGTGGAGCTGTGGGGATGCGGCAGGTATTGACCTCCACATTGTGAAAGTCACACCTCGAGATTGAAATGTCAGCTCTCACCATCACAGCTCGACAATAACCATGATGAGGACTTTGTTACCACAGCCGTTAAATGTTCATCAACTGATAGAATATGCTGAAATCTTCTCTTGGCATTAGGAGGTGGGGGCAGTCCTGATAAGAGCCACTGTCGGGGATGGTTATTGGCGATCAAGGCCCTGGATGAAATCCATCAACCTCCCTATTTGATGGAGATTGTGCTTTATGAGACATTAAGCCATATGCGAGTGGGTTCACCGAGAGGGCATTTGTTGACATCGCAAAAGAAGCACACATCTCATCAAGGAATTCTTACAATTATACTGAGAGAAATGATTTAATCTAATCAATTTTACAAACCTAATCAGTGATGGTATAAAACTCCAATTAGATAAAATACTAATTATCTGTTACAGAAACAAATATATTCTTTTTTTAATCACTGAAACAAAACTCCATTAAGTGAATGAAATATGTATATATATATATATATATATATATATATATATATCTCACTTTGTTCACTGGTGGGATACCTAACAACTGGCTGGTTAGTTGTGGGTGCCTGTACAATGTGGGATGGAATTGGTGGGGGTAGTTTGGGGTACCGTGATGCAGTCACACATTACACCCTGTGAAGCTCATTGCTGGTAGGTGAAAATAAGCTGCTGGTGACACATGTCACAGTGATAGCACATGTCTTTCTGCAGCTCTCCGCAGGTCAGCAGCAAGGTTAGCAGTAACTAGGACTGCAGGGTGTAGGGAACTGAGAATCCCAAATCAGGGGAAAAGGAGGAAACATGCACAAATAGAAAACAGCAAGACACACACAGAAAAAAAAGTATAAAATAATGTGGGCGCTCTGACAGCAAAAGTCCAAATCATGCAATGCAGAATTTATCCTGCCATTCAGTCAAGTCACCTTGATCACACATAAGTACCACTGTCACTGCAAAAGACTGTGCCATCAATCAAGACACACAGGTGTTCATTTCCTCTGTTGTTTAATCTGTCTCTGAACCATAAAGTACAGCACAGTTCTGATACAACGTGACATTCAACCAATGAATATTTGCGCTTCACATGAAACAACCTTTGTTAAATAGCAATTGATAGAAGAGAAATTAGGCACAGCACAGCCTTGTGTTTTTCCACATCATTTCCTCTCTTATCTGGTAACAATGGCAAAAACGATTCAAGCCCCTACAGAAAAAGGCCTCAGCTCCTTGTCATTCACATCAAGTGCTTTGGGTGGGGGAGCCCTCTCTGCTGGGATAAGGTTATCTTGAATGGAAGAAATCCTAGGAGAGGCAAGTATTGATCCAGCCCACTATTTCACACAAAGCTCCGCATTCACCATAAAAAATGTTGGCAGGAATACTGTCATTGCTTCTCATTTGAGGCTTAACACAGAGTCCTCAGGAGAAGCTGGCCAATGGCTATACTTATAATATTCAGTCTCCCTTTGGGCCATATCATAAATGTCATCATATGCAAAGAAGGATTTCTGTGTGCCCGGCTGTACAAATGGAGCTGAAAGGGCTGAGCACTCACTCCCTTATCACTCAAAATGACCTTACCACCTGGCACAGCATTGCCTAAACTCTTAGATGTAACCTTGACATTTCATTTATTATGCAATTAGTGACACTTGACTAACTTGTTATGCTGTCATGTAAAACAAGTGCTGTCAGTTATGAAGGTTGATAAGACAACAATAAAAAATACAAACGAGTTGACTAAAGCTGGAAAGCAGATGAGGCAACCCATGTGTGTCATATTCAGTCGATAACACCTTGCCATCCATCAAATCAGTTGCAATGTGACTCCATGAATGACAATGTTGGTCTGTTGGTCAGTTTGTCAGCTGGTCCAACACTTGGTCCAGGTTAAAAAAACGTCAATGTTTAGATTGCCAGAGGATGAACCCTAGTGAGTTTGATGATCGACATTTCTGTAAAATGTCTCATAAACTACCAAACGGATTACCATTGCTATAACTTGTGATTGACTTTCCCTGCAGCACTGCCATCATTTCGAAAAATCGGCTAATACTTCGCTTATGACCATTATATCCATGAAACTAGTGACATTCCCATCATCCTCAGCTATACTTTAGTTAGCCTAATTAGAAAATAGTAGCATGCTTAACTGACATGTGGACAAAGTAAATGTTTGCTGCCGAATGTCAGCATTTTAACCTAGTCATTGTAAGGTTGTTAGCATGCTCACACATACACTTAGTTCAAAGCACCATTGTGCCTAAATACATCCTCTGAGAATCGCTATCTTGCCTGTGGACTCTTGTTTTCACACACAGTACAATGTTTACCGAGCTATAGTACAATGAACTCCACTTAATTGATATTCTGATCTGGAAAGCTCTGTGGATTTATTACGTCAGGCCTAGAAAAGAATAAAAGGATGATCAAAAGTGGGTGGCTGGCAATACGACCCCAGTAATAAAATGTTGAAGTAAATCAAATCTAGGCCTCGATATCACAATTTTGCTATTTGTAGAATATTTATCTAACATTAACATCGATTACACAATCAAAGATGGGTAAAAAAAATTGGACAAGTTGCCAAAGGGGCTAGGTCCCAAGAAAGACACATTGGAAAATGCAGGGTTAGGGCATCATGGTGAGAGCTTTGAGGCAACACACTGACATCTTCTACAATGGCTTCATGAATGTATTTTAAAACCAAGAGAGGAGAGCAAAAGCCATCTGATCTGCCTTGCAAATTGAGCAGACGAGCCAAATCTGCATTTCTTATCTAGGAGCTATCAGACAACATGGCAACAAAGAATTTCATGCCATTTCAAACCCTGAGTTTGGACTGAGTCTATCATTGCAGCCACGCCACAGACCCCCTTTTTTACTTTTCAAGGATTTTCCCATGGTGACAGACAGAAGACTCAAGAGAATTTCATATGGAAAGCTGTTTCCTACCTGACCTTGAGAATCACAGTAATGTATTCTCAGCTTTTCAAGGAACTAGCACAGAGAATGATATTAGCATCTGCTGGGTCAGGGATCACACCTAAGAGCATAATGCTGCCTCTGATTTTCTTGCAAGGCATGTATTCAGTTGAGATAATCTGATAGGATGTGTGAGACTAAGGTCAGATAGAACAAAGTAAATCTCAGGGCTTTTTGATCATAAACTCTTGTACTGTGTTCAATGTTTTATAGTATATGCTCATGTTTTTTCATTGATACTGCCAGTTTACAGCTACAACAAGCTATTTATTTCTTTTTTTAGTTGTCATGCTTTCATCAAGTGAGTACTGCCTGCCAGTAGAGAATGTGCTCATGTGGACAACAATGTGGGCTGCCAGAATGATAGACAATACAGCTGCAGGTCATTGTCCAGTTTGACCAAGAAGTTTGAGATGATCATGTCAAAGCAAGCCGCATGCAGACCCTTTTTTGACCTTATCTGACTGAGAGTTTTATTCAGAGACCAGAATGTATTTTTGCCCACATGTGATACGAAATGTCGGCTATTTTCCCTCTGACACAAAGCATGCCATTTATTCTAGCCTGAAACAAATATCACTGAAATATTTGCATGCAACCACTAATTTGTTAAAGGGCAACCATGTCATTTTGAGATTTCTTCCTATTGATCCATATTGATATTCAGGATATTGGGCTCTAGTTTCTTGGCCTGCACAATGCAAGTTTCGTGCAGCACAACACGGCGCACGGTCAGTTTGGCAGTTTGGTAGACCGAGGTGTGCCAAGATAGGTGTGGTAGCGCAGCAGGGGGAGGTGTCACAGATTCAGCTTGGCGCAGTGACAGTTTTGTGCCAAAAAGTTGCGCCGAAAGCTCGCCAACTCGAACCTGGTCTACTCTCGGCGCAAGGCGGAGCGCAGCCCGTGCAGTGGTAGTTTGGCTGACCGCCGCACAGTGCACACACGTCACCAAGACTTCACAGGCAGGTTTCCACAATTTCAGGCACATTTTAGTGTAATAAATAATCACAACAATCACTATTCAATGCAACTGATTAAGAAATCAGCACATAAATTTATAACTGCATTGATTGTCCCATCACAGATCAAAGGTGGCTGTCACGTGTAATTTGGAAACTCGAGCTGATTAAATGAACACAGCTGAAACTGTGATTGCCACAGGACATTTAAAGGTGAGGAGAGGAGCTCATTTGATTGGTGAAGATCTGACTCGGCTGTGTTAAACCCACTTCACGCCTTCTGTCCTCCTTCTTTCCCACTTGTGCTGGTAGGCAGGGCCAGATTAACACTTCACTGTACCCTGGGCAACGATATTCAAGGGCCCTATCATCACGACCGGAGGATCATCATAATCTGGCAAAATACAGAACAAATAGTAGTAGCCTATATACAGTAATATACAGTAAATAGGCAACTCAATACTGCAATATCTAACTGTCATCATGTCCATTTTGATGTACAGATGTGCAAATGCTCAAAGAACTACAAATGCACCACTATGTTCTCTTGTCAAGGCTACTCTCACTCACTGATGTTATGAGAACAAAACACATCAGCATCAGTGTAATCTGACAAACTGACAAATGACATAGAGATGGAGGAAAGTTTCCTCCATTTTTACAAAAAAATAAATAAGCAACCACTTTCAAAGCATCCAATGTTCATTTAACAGTACTTATTCCCAACACAAATGTATTGAATTGATAAAGGAAAGGAGGATTGACACGCAGAAAATGAACGTCCGAGGCGGGATTTGATCCCGGGCACTCACGCTAACCACTACACCACTGAATCTCTGGAAAAGTAGGAATATTAACACGATATTATCTGCACAAATTAACTAACATTAACTATCTTTGGTATACTGGCAGGCAGCGGCAGAGTCTCTATACAGCTCCGTTATAAGCGAGAGAGATAACCAGATATTTTCCTTGTGCCCTCACTGCCCTGGGCCCTTTAGAGGTCAATCCGGCCTCGCTGGTAGGTGAAAGGTGGCTGCACCGCACCTATACTGTGCCTGGTCTACAAAACTAGAGCCTATTAAGTTATAGCAGAATTAGAAGGGTTTAAGAAGCCCTGCATAAAAATGATGCATGATGCTCATAAAACATTTGTCACCAAACAAGTCCTTGTCAAGTTGCGGTTAGATCAGTGTAATCAGAAGTAATACTTAGCTATAAATGGTCTACAAGTGAAAGAAATAAATGTCGTGATCATTTCACAAACTACACTGAGGCTGTAGTTTCTTAAAAAGAATCAGCTGTATTGACTATGTGTAAAAACACACTGAATTCGACTTTTGTCAGCGTTGTTACCTTATAATAGATTTGATAGCTAAGAACACAAAGACAGCAAACCTGAGCAAATGAATGTCGAGACCAGATAGGACTGATATTATGCAATTATACAATTCAATGGATTCAGTGTACAGTGTGCACAGTGTACAATTTGTATTGATAGTGACAGTGCATGCATGTTGAATAATTCAGTAATTGGCATGTAAACAGTGCATGTTAGAAATTATGCATTTAAAAAGATATCATACTGTCAGTATAAGTGGATGTCCTGTCGCAGGATTACTGTTATTTTTGACACTATGGCTAATTTACATGTTCATCAGACTGATGGTTTGTGGGAAGAAACTGTTATAGCGTCAAGTCTTAGCTATTGTGCATCGCCGTGTCTTCACCCACTCACTCAACTTTTACTCATTTAATGAAAATGCACTTTGAATTGATACCAGTGTATTGCCTTGAATAGAAATAGCCTTTCAGTAATAATAAAAAGAAACCTTGAACAAACCATCTTTGTTTAAGTTCAAGTACCCGCATGCAGAGAGTATTCAAACATGCTCTCAAACACACCAAGAGTTTCATTTCACTAACTAACTAAAGCTTGTTAAGACAGTAGATAATACAGTAGCTACTTAAAACAGCTGCTGCGAAATGATAAATCCCTTACATAACAGCTTTTATTAACTACTGACTTTTATTTTACTAAAATGCCTACAGTATGGGAGAGATGCTCATGTAATAATAATAACTTAATCTTTAGCTTTTTTAATTAACTTATTTTTTAGATAACAGTTTATTTTTGTGATTACCTCTAAGAAAAATGCCATATTTAGTGGAATTCTTTTGAGATAAATATAATTTTCTCATCACAACCTCAGACAACTCAACTGGCATCTTAAAGGACTTGACGAATGGTAACTACACACAACCCAGTAGGCTCTGGCTATGGCATGGTATTTGGATAAATTACAACATCCATTCAAGAAGGAATCAGGTGGACTGAGGTTATCCGAAAAGCCAGATCAGCTACAACAGAGTCTGTTCTTGACCTGAATATTTTCTAAATGTTGTTCCTCATTCCTCTACCATCAGTTCATGACTGCTCATCACAGATAAGTGGAAGCCAATGGAAATGCATTTCCAAAGAAGCTAGTAAGCGCGCCTAATCCTATTTTAAAGAGCTCAACTGGGGGGAGCTGGCTGATATCCACTGAAGCCAGAACCAAAGCCTCGAGATGTTCATGCTCCACTAGACCCCGCAGATCTGGACCAGAGAGACGAAGAGTAGCTGAGCGGCAATATGCAGATGGTCTCATGGGCGATTCAACGGGTGCCACAGTGGCGCTTCACTGGAGGCATCAACAGTCTAGTTGTAAATACAATATGTGTGGCCAACACTGGAGGCGTGGATGGGATCATGGAAAACACAAATGGAGTGAAAAAAAATAGAAGATAAACTGCACTTCAGGCAGAAGATGGGAAGAAAGGACAAACAGCCAGGGCCAATTAGACTAAGACAGTGGTGGTGGCTGGTGAGGAGGTTTGAGGGTAGTTCTGTTTACCAACTATCATTACACTCACTTTCCTAATCCACATTAAGGAAAACCATATCACTGCTTTCAAGATAAATGTTGAGCAGTCACTATAACCTAAAAGCAGTGAACAAAACATCATGTAAACTGCCATAGTAAAAACAATGTACACAGTATTACTATATAAAGGCTCATTAAAACTGCACTATTGTGACAGATCAAATGCCGATTGTGAAAGGAGTCACTCTTTGTGACCAACAAATGGCAAATTTTTACAGCACACAATTTTACTATTTTGGTTCATGCTCACTGCTCTCAACAAACTGTATGGATAAATCTTAACTTATCTTAACTTTACTTTCAGAGACAACAGCAAAATGGTTCTGATAAGCCCAATGCACGCTATATGTCCAGTGTCACACATTACCGCTAAAAGCTGGACATTTTTCACAGATATCATCAATACATAAAATCATTGTTGCATTTGCAGCATATTTCACTGAGACAGTGGAAGCGCTGACTGAGAATCCTAAAGTGAATTTGTTATTTTGGCAAATATTAATTGTTTATACAACATACTTTCATCTAGCATGATCATCAGATCAGAATTGAATTTACCAAGGAAACTGAACTGAATGCAACCGGACCCTGTTATATGTCTCTGATGTTTCATCTCTCAGCCAAAAGGTGAAACATCCAGTTGTGTTCAATTCAGTTTCCTTCTGATAACTGTTACCTGGATGAATGAGAATATTCATGGGCTAATTTGTCCAGTGCTGTTTGTTTAATGCAAATGAATGTTCCTTATTATTGAAACAGTGAAATATTGTACTGCAGGAAGAAAAAAATATGCTGAAAACATAACATGACGAACTCAAGCCCGTCAAACCTCACACAGCAAAACATACAGTAAACTCTAGTGTGGTCTGCCCCCGTGGTATGCTTGGCAAGACGGTGATATTTAAGACCTGATGTATCAGTGGTTCACATAAACAATAAATTTAAATAACTTTGGTCTTGTCGACTGAACCATCTGGCAATTTTTCATTCATAACACTCTTCTTTGTAGCATCCATTTCTGCCTATCTCAAACGTTACTGCTGGGTCATTTACTTAT
>JBCAUF010000476.1:25127601-25140089 GCA_038406115.1 Haemulon aurolineatum
GACTGAAAGAAATCCCAAAGGCAACATGGTATGCAGAGCTCAGCATCATAACTATGTTTTTCTTCTTATTCTTAAGAGATTTTAATTCATTATTTTAAATCAATTTGAAGAGAGAACAACCATTACTGAACTCTGATGGGCCGGCAACAGCAGCGCCTCTAATTCAAATGAGGTAAACCTGCTGAGCGTAGGCTTTTCTGTTCAAATACTGCAAACTGGCTAGGTTCGACAGAGTTCAGTAATTCTTTAGTTACTGTGCCAATCAGGACCACGTCCAATTGTGTGGCATGGGTTTGGAGTAAGTATAAACTTGCCTGTAAAAGTGTGATAATCTTAAATGTACAAGTAATCATTCAAATGGCACGGAATGGGGTCACTTTCGAAATGATACGCAGTGCACAATTTATTCATACAGGAAACTCAAGTTTTATAATAAAGCTTTTTGAAATACCCAGCACTCACCTCCGCTGGTATTGTCTGATCTGCTGCTTTTAGGGGCGGGCCTCTCGCACTGTGTTCCTGCCCAATTGGCTGAGCATCTGAAGGAGGTCAAAGAGAGGGTAAAAATAAACTACCATTAGAGTACTTTCTCTGTGAGAGAGACTGCTGAGAAAACACCTTCACAAAATGAACTACATTATGATGTGACCGTGGCTTACATATACAACACATTATGATTCAGTCTTGCTATGACGTGCTTTGATCCAACACAAACAAAACACCACCTGGAGAGAGAACTATGTATATACATGTTGTGTCCATAAACAGTGCGTGTGAATTAACATGTTGAATATTCAGTGAAGAAAAAAAGAATCAAAGGATGAGAGCGGGACAACAAGTCGTCATCTCATTTGTGTTCCAATGGGATCCGATGGGCGTGATGTATGACCCTTGTTAGAGGAGGTGATATCTAATTTCACACGACTGACGCGAATGGGTCTGTAAAGCATGACTGATCCGGTGGGTGCGACTGGATGATGGCGGAATGAAATTACTCTAAATTACATGCACTCTAAGAATCAGAACAGCAGGCTATCATAAATAAGAATGCAGCCCCATACGTACTAGAAATGAATCACGCCCTAGTTGAATGAAATGTCACAGCGACATGAATTTTAATGTGAAATTCGGGGCAAAGGGGAGTTTGATCTCCTTTGGGAAGCATAAACCATGAAAAGACAAATTCCTTAAGGAATGAAGAAATTCTCTTAACCTCTGTTGTAGGCGTTAAAGATAAACAGCAATTACTGATGAGATGCTCAGCCTAGTAAGTTATACGCATATGTACGTGGTGACTGGTCAAGAACGAACATATTCAACTTGCCATCATGCACAGGCTGCAAATACACAGACTGATGCCCACATCACACAGACAGTGTCACATTTTAGTTCCCCACCCACCCAGTGATTCCTGTGTGCTGGGTGATGACTGCATGAGATGGGTGAATGGGTGGCAGTGAGGGGCAGCAACAATACTGAGTCATGCAGCAACTTATAATGTAATAAGTGCCACATCAGCTAATACCTATTCAAAATATAATAAAAACTGCAAAACTGAGCTCTGATTGAAGAATATTAGTTTCATGTGAATAATCCCCCCCCCTCAAAAAAAAAGATAAATGTCTTAAGTTACTGGGCCTAACTGCTGCTGACGATCTGAAAGGAATAGTTTGACATTTTGCAGAATATGCTTATTCATTTTCTCCAATAGTTACATGAGAGGATTAACATCGCTCTCATGTCTGTATGGTAAATATGAAGCTACAGTCAGCTTCGTACAGCGTGAGTGGTGTCAATTTTCTCATCTAACTTTCAGCATGAATACAAATAATCCCATTACTGAAAATGTCAACCTATTGAATTCAATTCTGATTCATCTAAAGAAGTTAGGACAAGTATCACAGGCAATTTTGGCAAATCTCTTTTCTAAGCTAAGGTTTCCTAAAAAACAATAAAAATATAAATGTGATCTAATCAGTTACTAAGGGCAACAGGGCAAAATAATGTTTGACAATTAACAAACTTACTAAAGAGCTGACCTGCCATTCTCTTAGCTTGGTCAGTGTGACAAAACACATTTCAGTCAATAAGTTTCTAATACTTTACTAAGGACACACACCAGATCCACAATCAGCAGCAAATGGCTGAAAATAAATAAAAATAGTAATGATAAAGACTGCCCAAAAAAGAATAAAATCTGACTATTATCTAAGGAAATAGCCTAATAATACCAGAGTATCTTTTAGTTTGCTCTTCCTAAGTCATTGCTTTATCCAACACTTATTACATCATAAGTTGCTACAAGGCAGCACTGGGACAAACAGCCCTTAAACTGGACTGAGGCTGAAATGGAGCCAGATGGAGTTGGGGTGGGGGTGTAGACAGGGAGGGGGTGAGTGGGCTCTGAATACAGCTGGAGAGGTGAGAAGGACCTACTTGCAGCGTGGTTTGTTAAGAGCTGTTAATGTGCACATCCCCTCATTCTGACAGAAGTAATCGCAGGGGTTGGCCAGCTCATCACAACGTTGGTTCTTGAACCCTGACGTGCAGCTGCAAAACATTGTGTTGGGAGTGATAAAAGGGCCCAGAGAATGTATATTGTTGAATTGTTGGCTGCTTGATGAATGGAGACTGACACACTAATTCCTTTCAGCAGCTTCAGTCATAAGATGGAGTAAGTCAATGTTGTGTCTGCATCGAGCAAATTAGCAAAGTAAATAATATGAACACAAATCAATTTCACTGCTCACCGACTGAGGAGAATATCTGCAAGAGAAGAGTCTGTTAAAGTGGTCTCACCTCTGAGATGTATATTTTTTTCTCAACAAATAAGGAATGTGATTGTAATTATTAGACTAATAACAACGGTTTGTGGTCTATTGATTCCCAACAAACAAAAGAAAATAAGACATAAAATGTTATTTTCACTTAATCTTCAAGAGCACAAATGCCCAAGATACCAAACTGTATAAGATGTTACAACCATACATGTATATTATAGAAGATGTATTGTTAATATCACAAACACAGCATATATTCATGTCAACCATCAGCAACAGTCATTTACTGACATGTCTACTCAAAGTCTTCCATAAACACAATCACAAGCAATTGAAAACAAACAATATATGAGTTCATATAGAAAGCAGAAGTCAAACTGGAACATTCGGGTTCTATTCCAGAAATAAGAAAAGCTAATTCAATATCTCACTCATGTTTGTAAGAAAGGGAGGACAGATATGGCCGGAGACTGTACAGGTGTAGGCAATAGAGATCAGAGATTATAAACATTTTGCAAAATGGCATGAGAAGAGAGCATCAAGTTCTATGGATACAGGCAAAATCAAGTTACAATAATGCAAGTATATATGGTTGGAAATTCTGAGGGAAGTAGCGTTTTTGTTTGTTTTTGTGTTCATGATTTGATCATTGGAACAAAAGTTTGAGTTTCTAATAGCAAATGCTGTGGTGGTAGCAAGTGTCATAGAATATGCAACCCCCCCAAAACACTCCACTCCATTTTCCCAAAAATAAAAAAATACTGAATGAGAGACTGCAGTGAGTAACAAAAGCTAGTGGAGAAGAGGATAGTTCAACATGATGTCATGACTTCAGCAGCTCTCTAGAATTGTTTTCATAATGTGACAGCTTTTATTGAAAAATGCTGTGACTTGTTGAATGGATTCAACCTTGTGGAAACAAATCAATGTACACAAAAAAGGCTGACAATATTTCAGAGAGGAGGATTGTCCAGAAATGTGGAGATGATTATTTCAACCCAAAACGTACTGCTATATGTCAAGTTTGAAGCAAATAATCTGTACTGTAAGGACGTAAGTGATCATCTATAAACATATATTATGTCATTTTATTTGAAGAGAATGTGAGACCTGTTCAAACTGAAGAGCGGTGTTTGCCAGCCCTGCAAAGACATCCTTTAGTACTTTCATAGTTGGTCTTGACAGAGTATAATTCAGGAGAAGAATGACAGAAAGCCAAAGTGACATATAAATATTGTGCTTTTCTCCTGAGGAAAAAAAAAAAAAAGCTGCTTTTGTGCACACATAGCTCAAAGCCTGCTTCTCAGGTAGAGCATCAGAGGTAAGGAATAATTCTGACAAAAAATACAATTTTTCCTCTACACCATAGGTTTACTGATCTAACTGGCAAAAAAATGGCTGAAGTAAGTAATAGTCATTCATTGCAGAAAGCTAATGAATAGTTGAAATGCTTTTCAAGAAGAACATCTCAATTCTCTGTGAATGATGATGAGGGCTTGAATGACTGACATAACTGTCTTCACTGCTGAGCTGATGCATTTTGAAAAACCCATTTGACATTTTTTCTTTGTCAAATGCAAGAGTTATCATTACAATTGAAGCAACTCTGCCCTACAAGGTTTTTGCTTTGGGAAGACTTGATCAAATATACATTTACCCAGAGTATTAGGGTCAAACATTTTGATTTCTCGACACAGACATATCCATCATCTCACAAAATCTCTTGTTCTTTTTAGCAAATAATAAACCACATTATCAGGATTTGTTAACCTCATCGAATACGATGGGATCATTTGCATAGAAATTGATTCCATCCCCTGGAATTTGTGAGCGATGACCACAAATTTCAATTTAACTACAATGGACAATGGGCAGTTAAAAAAAAATAGAGAGTTGGCTTTAGAAATGGATTTCCAATTTCCTCCTTGGAGATAACACAGCACTGCATGTGATTATAGCTGAGGTGGTATTAATCTACGGGCAGTGCTTTGAATAGGCTCTCACAATGATTGCCTAGTGTCTGCCAGTCAAGCTTTTGTGTGTTTTTGTCGTTGAATTTCATGGCATGTTCTACCAGTGACACATACTGTACCTCAGTTTCTTTTTTTAGAAAGCTAACTTCTAAAACCCACTACTGAGGAGTGTCAGAGAGGCCTGACATCAGCTCTTAACTGCAAGGAGGAACACTGTGATATGTTCAGAATGGCAAGCTTTAAAGGGTTTTTGAAACCATTTTTATCTGCCTAAAAACCTTAAGCCACAGTGAGGTGCCACACAGCGTAAGATGGTGTACTGGCACTCAGCCTCCTGCTGTGGCATGGCCTCCACGCAGTGACATCAAGCCTTCCCTCAACTTAAGGATTTTTTCTTTTCTTTTCTTTCTTTCTTTTTTTTTTTTACCAGCGGAAGACATCTATCTTGGACTGTTCTTCATGCAGGGAAATGGTATCCCTTGGTGATCTAAGGACAGGCTTTCTGGGGCACACAGCCAGCATTTGAATGGAAACAGGCAAGAGTGTGAATAATAGTGGAGAACATTCAATTTTTTTCCCACTTTCCTTCACCCATTAAGCAGTGACTTACTGACAGAAAGGCAGGTTGGTGTCGGGGTCCAGGTGACAGGTGCCTCCATTGTAGCAATATCCGTCACACAGCTGACAGCTTGGTGCTATTCTGCCATTTGTGCAACTGGAGGGTGAAGAAATAATGGATGCTAGCAACAAGCAGAAAGCTGCACTTTTACAAGAAGCAGAAATGACTCATTGGTGGTTTTGTCAAACATATGCATAATTCATATAAGGAAGGCCATTTCACCTGGCTTCTAATACACTGCCATTAACAGCTACCTAAATTGCTGTGGGCGTGTGGCCCAATAAATTTTTCAGATTTAGTTAAATCAATTCATTCAGCCAGCAGCCTGCAGATACTGAGACCTGAGAGTACAGTGGAGAACTAACGCTTTCCCATAAATGAAGGGAGGACTATAAGGCCTTCACATTACAGCAAAAAGGATGCGGGACAAGAATAGTGAGCAGATAGCAAGCACTCACTTGCAAACCACGTCTCCCGTCTCCTCGTTAATGAGGCAGGGCGCTCCATGGCATCGAAGACACTTGTCCACTTCGCACTTGTTTCCTTCAAACCTGGCAGGACACACACACTCCACATATCCACTACTGGATAGCGTGCAGGCCTTGGAGTTCACGCAGTAGTGATGACAGATGTCTGTTTCACATTCGGAGAGAAGGTAGTATGTAATGAGAAACTGGGAACATAGTTTAAGCTGGTTTGATTAGGACTGTACAGGACTTTAATGGGAGTTAATTATCCACATCAAATGACATCTTAGCCACAGATGAAAACACATCACCCCTTGGGCAAACAACAGCAGAAAATTACTAATGATGTGCAGTTGAAATTGTTTTCCCACAAACAATTATGACAAACCAATGCAAAAGAAAATACATTATCTCTTCGGCACAGAAACACCCAAAGGTTGTTTGATTGTAGTAGTTTGATTTTGTTTATCTGCAAATAAAGGCGAACGTGATGTTTGTGGAAGGAAAATACTTGAGGGGTTTGTCTTCGTTCCGCGCTCTGTATGTGAACTTTGAGATGCGTAGTTTCAAAGATTGTATTCAGCATAACTGAATTTAAATCAATGCTTTGCTGTGATTGCTATGTGGCTGGACTTGAAAGGCTAATGTCTGTCGCATGAATGCCAAGCGCACGATGAATCATTTGTTGTGTTTGTCTCCACCAAGGAATGTGTGCATGACTCACGGTAAAGACAACGGTCCCCAGTATACTCTGCCATGCAACGGCACACTGGCTGGTTCCCCTGAGTGACGTCACACGTGCCCCCATTTAAGCAGTAGTTGTCACAAATCCTCCTCTCACAGAAAGGCCCTGAGAAGCCAACAGGACAGCGGCATGTAGGTTTACCTGGACAAAGGAAGAAAGGGAAAGATTAAGAGAGCATGAAAAAGAAAACAGCAATGCAATAATTCTCACTAGTGCGCGGCCAAATCCATGCACATGCTTATGCTCATATCTGTCCGCCAGTTTGTGCTTCCAGTGTAAATTATATTGCTCCTGTCACCAAAAAAAGTGTCGAACAGATGCAGTAAAAAAAACGTCCAGTACTTTAGTCGGCCTAAAAGCAAAAATCCATCCATCCTTTTTTAGACAAATATTCATGTAGCGGTCAAGGTGACCACAAAGTGACACCTATAGAGACTAATGTGCCCTTTTTCCCTTTTTCAAACTTAAGTCCTCCGAGGCCATCTAGGAAATGTGCACCATGTGCATGTAATTCCTCCAATGTGCTCTGCGTCCGCTCACAATATTCATTCTTGTCAGACATGTCTGGATTATCTCTGATGGTGAGGTGTTCAAGAAGCATCCTAATCAGATGTCCAAATGACCTCAAGCTCCTGCAATTCTACCAAGTATATATATATATATACTGTATGGCGTTTTCAAGTTGTTTTTACAGTATATTTTTTTTTAATTACATATTCTTACTTATGTATCACACTTGAGAGGAAAGACCAGCCTGACCAGCTAATGCGTGTACCCATAAATACAACTCTCTTGCTCGTGGATCAGATAAATCCAGCCAAACCTGCAAATGACCGCGCTATGTAAATGTTTGATGACACCCACGGTCCAAAAGGCATTTTATGATCTAGGTTTTAGCAGTGAATCCAGGCATCGTGCAAAACTAACCATGCAACATCCAAGGTTCCTTTGGGTTTCTTATTTACAAGCCTAGTGGATAGAGAACATCATAGCCATTCATTTTGAACCGTGTTTCTAGACACCTGATGAATACAAGTCCAACACTCCCTCTTCCTCTAGCTTTGTTTTTTGGTCTCTACCAATTACTGAAGAGAATATCTCTGGTGCTAAATACTTCACACTGTTCACCAGCTAGTCACTAGCTTTGTCTGTGTTTCATTTGGTGCTAGATGTTCAGGGGATTTATTAGATGGGTTTATCACGATTTAGCTAAAAACAAGATTGATGAAAGTGGGGGGAGTGAACCAACACAGTAAAGCCAAAACAATGGGCTGAAAGACCCTTCAGAGATGCTCTATAGATATTGGATGACAATTAACTGTTGGAATTAGTATGATCGATACTTAAACGAAGCCTTTTGACCTAGTGTTAATATAAAAATATTGATTGTAGCAGCTTGAATGTCGCAAAGCATGCACAGCCCAAGCCTATAGGTGAGCGTCATAGATTGAAATAGATCAGTTCATAAGTAGAGAGTTTAGCTTCAGGCTCAGCTCCATATTCACTGAATGGTCAGACACAAAATGTAATTGCTGCCGAAATCTACAAAAAGTGCAAATGAAATCTACAGTTTTGTGTCACGGGCACATCTACGTGTGTTCCACTTATGTTTGTGCCAGGACTCATAAGCACTATAAAAATGCTACTTCCATAGAGTCTTTCTACTGCTCTGCACTGCACTTTGATGATGTATTGTTAGACATCATCATAAGGACATTATCAGGAAGAGGAAATGTTTCAATGACATCAGCTTTTCATTTTCTTTTCTAAAACATGACTCCCCATCACCATTTTCTCACAGTTCCTAATGGACAGGCTGGACCATTAAGGCTGGTTTAAGTGGTGCTCAGAAAAGGCAACAATTGCCGCTGCCCAGGCGTATCTGCCTTCATAGTACACAACAAAGTTGCTATGGATACACGTCTCGTCATACAGGTCACACTAGACTACTTAGTAATTTCACGCTCCCACAATTCTACGGCTAGGATAATCTGGGTTTGAAATGTCCAAGAGACAATCATTCTGCCTTCAGTCACTCTGTCAACTCAGTGGTTGCTTGGACTGTGAGCTTTCTGAACAGGCCCACCTCTGTATTGTTTTCACTGTAAAAACTTGACCATTTGAACAGTGGGGTAAGCTTCGAGTTGTGAAAAAACAACAACAATCAATACCAACATGGACTTATATCTATTGGACTCGTAAGCAGCCCATAATGTAGTTCAGTAACAAACTAAGATGATGCAAAATGGAGAGTTTTCCTAGTCTGGACACTATTATATCACTACCTTATTTTTCTACACACACTGGGTTTATAAGGAATATTTAAAATTGCAAAACTAACAAATTAAAAGAAACATACTCAGGGAAAGTTTTATGTATTTCGTTAAAATGGCGTAATGCCAGCCCTAAGCATTCACATCTTTGTTTTAGCTTCTTCATAAATTTGTGGATGGCCACTCTAAAAGAATTACATGCATACTGTGAAAAAAGACACATCGTGAAAATATCTCAGGACTGGATGTGTATTTGACCCTAATGCATGACACAGTAAGTTAAAAAGACACACAGATCTATATTGTAGCACATGTCTCATAAAACATAATGGTTTAAGTACAGGTTTTGTTGCCAAAAGTTCCATTAGATTTTCAGGTAAGAGCAGGAATTCATTGACACTTTCTGTTTTTATGTACAAAACTGGAACTTTTCCAGCCTCTAATTGATTGTGAGGTTACCTTCGGTCCCTCTTTGTTACAACAGTGGGGACTTGAGGAAACCTATTTGGGTAAATTCACTCTCTTTCTCATCGTTGGTCAGTCACTTAGACTGATATTGAATATCAACCAAAACAACTGCCAAGCATGAATGAAACAAAAGGCACTGTGTACCCAGCAGCATAACAAATACCACAACACTTTCATTTTCCTCTCAGCTGTCCACCATAAATAGGTATACAATTTATCATCCAGTGTAGCATGTTGCTGCTGGTGAATAAAGAAGAAAATAAGAATGATTCTTTTATTCAGTCCTGACACTTTACTGGCATGATTTCACACGCAACACAATGATTCCTATCTTGATAGACAGGCTCCATTTTGTTTAATGAGCAGCAGCGATTATCCCGGCTTCTTTTTATGCCATGTAGAGCCATTTAAAAAATGTAAACAGAATTTGAAAGAAAAGATGAAAACATTGATTTAATTAAAAAAATATCAGTTTACTTCCTGTTGGGCAGACATGTTTCCCAAAGGCCACAGGAAAAATAAACAGATTTTATTCTATGCTTTAAAAAGACCGATTGAGGGCGAAAGATATGAAGGAATAAACATTTCATCAAAACAATTGCAACTCAAAAGCCAACATTTTTATCTCTCCAACTGTTCAGCCTAACTGCTATGACTCACTCAAACCAAAACATACTACTTAGTTTCTAATTTTATTCACTGGATGTCACTCAATGAATGCATCTTTAATAAATCCAAACTACTTGAAGAGGGCCCTGCTATCATAAAACATTTATGTGCGAACACAGGCTATATATGCAGGGCAATTGCTGTGGTGATTTTTGTTTTAAAAGAAACGCGAAAGGAGATGTTGTGGATAATTGCTATAATGAGATGATGATGTACAGGCTTGTAAATCAGTGAGGGCTTTTTTAACAGGGCTGTATATCCTGATTCAACTCTGCCGCTGACGTCGGCATATTCATATACAGTCGTTAAATTGTGGGGTAGAACTGGTCGTTCCACAAACCATGAAGAAGCAGGTTGATATCTGAGGCTTGTCTGACAGGAGCGTCGCTGACAAAAACTGCTCAACTGGCAGATGTAATGTGGCAAATTTTCACTGAAGGGAGAGATGCGAGCAAATTTAAAGGAAGACAAATGCGGCTGAATACCATCATGCCCCGGGTCAGTGTGAAGGAGGAAATGGGCACACAACTCTGAAGTGAAAATATCTGGTTGCGGTAGTTTTCTCAGCAAGTCTGTTCTCCCTCAGAGCTGAATATGGAGGACTCTGCAGGATTACAGCACACGAACCATCTATTCATGCATGCGGTACTAGATGCTCAGGTTTGAAGTAGACTTACCCAGGGGTGAGCCCATGCAGGTGCCTCCATTTAGGCAGTAGTCTGTACAGTGGTTGACCTCACAGCGCTCCCCCGAAAAGTCAGGCCAGCAGTAGCACCTCCAGTCTCCTTTCTCATTGGCTAAGCAGCGGCCTCCGTTCTCGCAGGGGGGGCGGCACAGTTCACCTTCACAACAGCAGAGCCTATATCACTTTCTGTGCTGCAGTGTGTCGCCGTCAATCACATCAAACGGTGCTATTCCGCTAATGCCAGACAGCAACAGCGGTACAGGTGTGTGAGCCTGAATTTTCAAGCGGATGAGCGTCAATAAAAACTGCATGCAAAAAGCAGCTTTGTTCCAACTCAGCGCGCACCGAATGTTCACGATGCAGCATGTTTTGGTCCCTGATATGAACAACTATGGATGTTTGCTCAAATTTTATTAAACTCCAAAGCTAACGGCAGAGGATTCACTGCATACTGAAATCTCAAACATACAACAACAAACCATTTTCACTGCAACACGAAGACGCAAGAGAAGGCCTACCTGAGATGATGGCATCACTACAGGTGCCATTGACCAGTACCTTCCCCTCTGGACAGGTACATCTGGCACCCGTTGGATTGAGCAGACACATGAAATCACAAGACATTCTCAGGCATGGATTTGACGCTATGGAGAAAGTAGGAAGAAAATAGGAGCAAAGAATATAATCTGTCAGTCTGGCCCGTTTGTTTGTGAAAAGTGTGTTTGCTCTTTCTCAGAGTAAAGCTATTTACTCCAAGTGTTTTAATTTCTGTTTTGGAGGGTGTTATTTTCTTTGAAGCCCACAGAGGCACAGGGCTAAAGCATATGAATAACTTCACATCGCTCAGATGGAATAATCAACGATTGTGCAACGTGCTAAGAATTTCCTGTTGTCTAATTGATTAGTGGCACTTTGAAATGCTCTTCTAGCTGCCGTCTACCGTGGATAAACAAAACAATGTGAGCATCTCAAGGAAAAGTACTCGGAATTAATCAAAATTACAAACACTTCCACAAAGGGTACGTCGTTTTAGGTTTCATACTGATAAGCACCATGTGTGAGCCATTAAAGAGGTCTGGCAATCACTGCTTTAGAAATGATGCTTGAATTTAAAGCAAAACACAAAAGCAATAACAGAACACTACAGAAGCCAAATCAATTGTGTCCAAACTGCAGGTGCATTTGACCAAAAAACAGTAATGAAATTAATATTTACAAATGTGATTTATATTCAGAGGTTATTTCAGAAGTTATTTTTCAATGAAATTCTATAATTAAGTCTACCCACTTTATGTCTCTGACAGGTCATTAACAGTTACAATATTGGTCCATAGTGTATACTAAAAATAATCAGTGCTCAGATTTCTCACACACCACATGAGGATGAAAGCATAGGACAAATCTAAATGGTTGTTATGGTTTTGCTGAAGATGTCAGGCCTTCATGTCACAGCTTTTTGCAGGCTGTACACATCTTCTGCCCACGGACTACACACTACACGGCTGGCCTAATGAGTCTCCAGGGAATGGAACAGCTGCCCTTTAAGTGAAAAACTGACCGAGACTGAGCTGCCTGACGCTCCACAACCATTAACACCAGAGATGTAACAAATAACTGAAGCTGGTCGACCACATGAGGAAAGTGGGAGGAAGGACATAGTTCAAATGACTGACTGTCTCAGCGTTGGTCTGGCCCAACTATTCCTCCTCCAATTATGTCCTACCTGAAATCCTCAACCACATATTTGAATTACAAAACCAAGACTCCAATGACACATTTTGAAGGACCAGTGGTAGATACATTTTTTTT
>JBCAUF010000476.1:25150301-25162852 GCA_038406115.1 Haemulon aurolineatum
AAGTAACTATCAACTGTAAGTAGTTTCTATTTTTCAGTAACTAGCACAACACTGCTCAGAAGTACAACTCTGTAGTACTTCCAACAATTATTTTACTAACTAGAGGATTTTTGCATTGCACCTGTTCCCTGGCAGTTTCTCTCATCTTCCCCCATCTTGCAGTCTTCTTGGCCATCACACAGCCACTTTAACGAGATGCAGAGGTTGTTGTGACAGCGAAACTGGTCATCTGCACAACGTTCCTCACAGCCTTTCTGTAAACGAATACAGTAAAAACAGAAAATAAGTACAGGCAAGAACATCCCTGTCTTAATGAGAATATCATACAGTCCATGGTAACTGTTCGAAACACTTGATGTCGAGTTCCAGAGTCCAGTCAGAATATTTCACAGATTATGAATATGACAATCTGCCGAGTGATGGCCACTGTGAATGACTAAATACAAATAATCACTGTGAATTATAATGCAGATTGAAAGACACCTCTCTTTCCTGAAACTATTTGCCTGCACTGACCCAGAAAGCTGGCACAGGGGAGACACATAATAAAGGGTTAATTAGGGTTGCAACGCTTGCATGGAGAGGGATTATATATATTTAAAAAAATGCTGTGCAAATCTTGAAGAGAGCAATAAATTATCAAGAATAATGAATTGTAATAACAAGCCTTTGTCCTTGAATTATGCATTACACTGCATCATTACCACTGATGGGGCATTCTTTGCATGAATCCAGCAAAAATCTCTTTACACCATGCACTGCAAGATAAAGGCACGTTTAAGTTAATTCTATTCACATATTACAGGAGTGTAAAATTACAATGGCAATTTGAAGCCATATAAATCAAGATACTCAAGCACATTTGCGAACAAAACAAGCAGCCGTTGTTTTGCTGAAAGGCATGAGGGATTAGGATTTTCAGAAGCAAATAAACACAAGGTATTTCATGCACTAATGTACTTGAAGGTACAATAACTCATCACTGTGATATTCTCTGCACAGCATTGTTTTGGAATGTAGCGACCATGACGGGGAGATTTGGATCAACACAATGAATTGTGCCTGGAATGGGATTATTTTCTTTGGAAGTGGCGATACACCCGTCCAATTCAATTTCCCTTCCCAATTTAATGCGGGCTGGGGCTGCACTCACATACATTTCAACCACAGTCTAACTAATAGTCTACATAAGTATACTGTATACTGTAATTTAGTTTGGGCACATGGCAATTTGCAAGTGCTAAACGCATTTGTAGCAGCTTGAGATTATTTGATTTCTGTGTAAACTGACCAATATCTTTTCATACTGGCCAGTGCTGACTCCATAATGATATAATAGATTGTTAAGCACATGGTCATAAGAAAAGTGCACATGGACAAAAGGCAATATGCAAGAGACTAAATGTCCACAGTGTTGGTGTTTGCTTTAAAAACGGTCCTTCGTTTGGAGCCATTTTGAAGTGTGCAGTATTTTATTATTGATTTAGGGTCTTGCTAATATCTGTGCCCTTATTAGCAGCACTCATATGGGTTTTACCTTCCTCTTTGATTTATAAAGAAGTGGTACATATATCTCAAACACTGGCCTCATCTGAATTGTCCAGGCAGTCATAGTCTCCATCACAGCGGAATCTGGAGGAGATGCAGTCTCCGTTAGCGCAGCCAAAGTCCTTGTGGTTACAGGTGACTGGCTCTGCGTTGAGAAAAAGACAAAATATTAAAAAAAAAAAACATACCCAAAATTAATGCCAAGCTGCGTCTTCTTCCAGCATCGTACACAGCAAACATACACTCCCTTGATGCAGTTTTTGGCCAATTGCTCCGTGTTTAGAATCTCATGCTAATGCTTTGGCAAAACCATCATTTCAGCTAATTAAGAGTCATTTTGTATTAGAAGTGGAGAAGCCGGCGAAGCTGATCAAGATTTAAATACATTCATTGCTGCTCTCACAATGGAGGGGGCAACAAACCCTCTGAAGCCAAAAATCTTGTATCTGCCATTTAGTGCAAGTCTGTCCCTGAGGACAATATTAGGGCGCAGCTAAACAGCTGCATCAGATCCACTGTCTGGGCCCTCCCCTTGTTATCATGGACTGTTAGCTCACGCAGGGTGTGTGTTATGAGTTGTGCTGCAACAGAGGCTCCCAGCAGGCATTGCAGCAAAATCTGATTTGCAGCCCCTCCACTGTCTGCTGGTCCACCTGCTTAATTCTTTGCCATCCAACACTTGACTGGCTTTTATTTGCATTTTAAGTGACATTAATAGGTATGGGGAATAAGCATCTAATAAATCACGTAAATGATGCATACGCAGCATAAAACACACAGAAGGCATGCACACGCTCACGTGAGGTACTGGCAAACAATTCTGCTCACACACTCACATGAGGGGACGAATGCACGGAAGATATGAAATCTAATGAGGTGGGTTACCAGTGTCATTTCATGAGTAAACAAAAGTTTTCTTCTAAAAGTGATGATGAATATCTAAACAGAGGGGAACATGAGCTTGGTAAATTACAGAGAGGAGATTGTATCAAGAGCTCAGGAGTCTCTGAGTACAGCACAGATAATAAGAGCGCGCTTTAAAGGGAGAGTTGAGCCTGGCTGACTTGATAGCGGAAAACATTACCAAGGGTGCACTGATACAATTGTGTGTGTGTATGCGTGAGCGAGAGGGAGGTGGTGGGAGGGTTTGCGGGGAGGGGCGCTCAGGTGTCCAATTCCTCAGTGCTTAAGGGTGTGCGGAACGTCAACAGTGTATATAAATGAACAAACCGAGCTGACAGAAAGAGAAGGAGTCAGATACTCACTGCAGTTCTGCTCGTCGGAGTTGTCTCCACAGTCATTCTGGCTGTCACACCTCCAGTGGTCTGGGATGCAGTTGTTATTCTCGCAGCGGAATTCATGAGGTCCGCAGGTCTTTTCATCTTTTTCATCAGGAGCAAACAAACACGAAGATGAAAATGGCTTCAAAGAGCATGAATATTAATAGTGTGCGAGCTATCATATTTTCTACGTGTAATCATCGTTTCCTCAGGGTTTCCCCGAGCAACTCTGACACCGAGTTCAAAACACAGTACGCACTCCAGAGGCTAACGCACCGTAAGATGAAATACCTGACTGCGCTACCAATCATCCTCAACAGAATTTGTGACAGGAAGTTGGTGAGATTGAACTTTCTTCAAGAAAACATCCAAGAGAATTTCAGAACACAACAAATGCTGAAGAATTAGATCTTGGCTTTGTTACACTGTATCTGGAACCCAAAGTGTGATTCTGTGCCCTGACAGTGACGCGCTGGTAGACGCAATGCAATTTCTTCCAGACAAAGAGAGCAGCTTAGTCACTGGTCCTGATATGACCTTGCCACTTCTCTGTCTTCAACATAATTCATTTGAGTGTAGAATTATTCAAAAATAGAATTAAAAAAAACATTTTCTGTTATTGAGTATCGGAATTGGCATTTTAAATCGAGAGAGATCTCTTTAAAAAGAGCAGAGGGGTTTTACTTGATCTTTTTATATCCACATGCATAATTCTTTGACATATTTCTTGCTGTAAGGGGAAACTGATCTCCTCAGTTTACAGTGAAATATGTCCTCAGCTCATAGAATCTACTGATTGTAAAGAAAGTGAAGAAAATGTGTGGAAAACATTCCAGGAACATATTCTTTTAATATCGAGGAGTAAAAATAATGAGCCCTTATCATCTTGCACACGAGGTGTGAAAATAGTGCGCATCTTTAACACATGAGCTAAAGTAAATATGGCTGCGAGACAAAGCTAAGGTAATGCTTCCTACTCAAAATGTCAAGCCTGATAATCACACTGAAAAATTCAGAGATGTGGGCGATTGAGATTCAGAGGCTACAAAATGTCACCCACAAAATGCAATAAATGGCATTCGAGTCTTTTTTTTTAAAAAATACTCAGTTCAAAGAGCAAATACAGTAAATAAATAGACACTGCTCTGAGTTTCAGTGTGTGTGTGTGCGTGCACGTGTCAACACTGGCTTGCAGTTAAAGACCTGAAGTAGAAGTGTTAAACATTAAGGGCCAGATTCATCCAAAATATCTGCATTTGTTTGAAAAAGACCAGATGCTTTGATATTTGCTCCAGCAATACTTCCTCAGAATAGGTTTTCAAAGTCAAACTGAGAGACTCCTTTTAAAAAGTCATTTCAGAGCAGACATCATCAGGGATAATGGCCAAGGTAACGCTGTTATCAGTTAGGGAAGAGATGCGTCAAAAGAGGAGGGTGGCAGATTTCTGCCTGGATCTCTTTCCAACATGACAGCAGGAGGAGAGAATCAGGAGGGAAAGCTGAGTGCAGCAGCGGAGCACACGAGGCAGCAATTCATTAGGAAGCAACTCAGTCACTTACAGCATATAAAAGATGTGACACGGGGAAAAAAAAGAAGCAATATTTCCCTGCCAAGTCAGAGCTCATTACGGTGCTAACAAGCAAAACTTCCTTGAACAGTCTAAGGTAATTTCAAAGTGAAAATAAAATAGCCATAATGCAGCATTTGCTCTTTTGAGTGCTTGTGAGTGGTAAGAAGTGTTTAGGTGATGAAGACACTGTCAAACACTGCATATAATACAGTCTCGGGGTCAAAGTCAAACATCAGTCAACTACACAGAGTGGGGTAAACATTTACGCCGTATTACATCAGGGTCTTCTCTAGTTAATTGACTTTAAAGCACTAAAAGAATCCATTAAGACGAAGAGTGAGGTCTCACACATCAAAGTGTGAATGCTCTTTCAAAAATAATACAAAGAAAATACACACACACACACACGCATACGCATACACATACACATTTCACATATCAGTCTGCATACACTGAGTTGATTTATTGAGTGACAACAGAGCAGGAAGCTGCAGCAACATCAGCGGCGGAGAATGAGGAAGATGTGATGCCAAATGTGCAATGGAAAAGCAGACTGGCCGTGTTTGGTTTACGGATAATCTCTGTTTTCACACCAGTTGCCATTTAAAGACAGACAGCTCATCAAGATGAGTGACAAGAAGTGGACAGCTCGACTGACTTCAACTGTAAGCGAAAAGCACGGGGCCAAAAGCAAAAAAGTACAGGAGAGAGGCAGGTAAAATGGACAAGTTTGTATCGGATAAGTGGCCAGTTATGACTAAAGGAACTCAGTGGTTTCAGTCACATTACTGCCTGCAGCTGATCAACAATGTCTCATTCATTTGTGTCCTTGGGTGCCTATTGCTGCTTTTATCTTTTTGTTTATCGACCTGTAGCATTCCACTTTTGTCTGCTCGTTTCCCGCATGACTCATTTTGCACGAATCCTCCCACTTGCACTGGGAGATTTGTAGACCCACAGTATATAATGAACTACACTTTTTAGCTGGTGAAGAGTTAGTGCGTAGATGTATAGAGCCATTTGCTCAAAGCACAGTGTTTGACAGCGGCTCCACAGCAGCCCGAATTTCAGGTCAACAACAATGCCAAATGCACAAGAGCTGCTTCATTTTGTACTTTTCTCCATGTCTACTGTTCCCTCTCGGTTTAAAGCTTTCTTTCAAACATTTTGCATTGAATAAAGTCTGAGAAAAGCACTAAGAGACAAAAGGGCGTGGGATAAAGAAAAGAGACAATATGGCCATGGCAGACAAGCTGACAGCTTGCATCATCATTCACAACTCAAGGTGTATTTGACTTCTTAAAACCTTAGAGGGAAAAGCGGTTTAATCATTCTTATTTCATTTGGAACAGGACACTGGACACAAAATTGGTCTAAAATTTTTTACTGAGCTTTGCATCATTGTGGATTTGTCTTGATCAAAGAACTCTGGCTCTTTACAGAGACATGTCCAGTATATATAATCATTGCAGGTAGTGCTCAAAAGTTTCATTTATTTATTTTACCTTTTAATGAACACTTGTGGTACTGAGAAGAAACTTAGTTTGATGAGTGTGTCTGTGTGCGCGAAGGCAGTATTCAAACACTGACAGCTGCTAAAAATGCCAGGCAAACTGCGATCACAATCCTGAGCTGTTATTGACGAAAGGGACAGCTGCCCTTCATGGCATTATCCCTCAGCACAATCAGACAGGCGGCGAGAACAAGTCGAAGCACTGAGTCAGACCAGAGTGAAGCCGAGTGTAAAATTAATTCAGATTAAATCAGATTCTTCCCCCTTGAACTGAAAAATAAGTGAAGGGGTGTGATTTATGGTTAAGTGGGTTTCCACAACTCACCGCAATTAGCCTCGTCTGACCCGTCTGCACAGTCAGGGTCCTCATCACAAACCCAGAGTTTGGAGATGCAGTGCATGGAGGCCTTGCACTGGAACTGGTCCGGGGAGCAGGTGCTTTCAGCTGTAGGCAGAGAGACTGGTAGTGTGTGTGCGAAAGAGGAGGGTAATCTATATCATTATCCTGGCAGGAATTTGGATGGAGAAATAACCTGTGTAATCTGAGTAATCATAAAAAACTACAGTGTACATCTAGTACATCTACCTTGCATCAGTGATTTATTGTTCCAAGGCTGCATTGGTTGCTTGTTGTTGAACCTCACACTGTTTCAGATAGCATTTTAATTTCAGTGGTGCAGTGCTCATTACAAAGTGCATTCAAAACCACATTCAATCATTGTGGAAGTCTAAGAAGGGGTGAAGTAATTAGCTTCACTTTAATTAACGCTTTTTTTTCCCTTCCGTCTTTTTCTCCTCCTTACTTTCTTGCATGCGCTCCCCCCGCTCTCACCCCTCTTGCAATCACATGCAAGACAAATGCAGCAGTCTGAAAGACTTGAATGGGGTGTGATATTCTGATGAGTTACATCATGGCAGAGAAAATCTGTTCTTATCCTGTGTGTGATTCAATTTCTAATCCCCTTTCACAGAAACAGGCCATAACAAGGGTTGCCTTTGGAATACCTAATGAAGACTATGGGATGTCAGTGGCAGGAATAAGTTAACCACATCAAAAAAAAACCAATTCATGTGATTTATCTTAATCCACCAGATTACGTCTTTGAAACAAAAATATCAAAACACTACAATTCTGACTTTTATTTTGGTTTTTGCTGCAATGTTTGACAAAACACACGACAAAATGCATAAACTAATACTAACCTCCCTGCCTGAAAGCTCAGTAAAGCTATTTTTAAGACAATGAGTCAGTGAATAATCATGCAGGGCAGGCTTACGGCAGTCTGTCTCATCCTCCCCATCTCCGCAGTCGTCCTGACCGTTGCAGCGCAGGTTAAGAGGGATGCATTTCTGTTTCCTGTTGCACTTGAACTGGCCTGACAGACAGATGTATGTCTCTGAAAGGGCAAACGGAGGCTACATTAATAAGAAATGCTGGGAGTCCAAACATAGCAAAGCATCTGTACTGTACCTCTACTACTCATGGTTTAACTTCCTTTAATATTCACTGTTACAGGTTTCAGAAACACACAGTTTCTGCAAATTAAGCGTAAGAATCGGAATCAGAAGTAAAGTAGTAAAGCTGACTCTTAATTGATTTGATTGGAGGCTTGGGCCAAGTGTGATATTAACGACTGGTGCGACATCTTGACTGCTGCTGTGTTTGCACATCCCAAAACCGCAAGAAAAATGTGACATGCGGCGCACAAGAGAAGTGGATGCCAGAACCTCAATTGTTTAGACCTGAACTTCGCGTTATTAACAAGCAGTGTAAACACGATGCCCATCATGCTTTAAGGACTAAAATTACTTGTTTCGTCGGACAAACAACCCAAAGCTCAACAACATTCAATTAGAACAGCAAATTCTCACATTTGCGAAGCTGGGAGCAAGAAATGTTTGGTATTTTTGCACAATAAATTATTCAACGATGATTCTAAAAACTTGTCTTCACGAATTCTCTGTTGATCAGCTTATCCATTCATTGACTAATTGGTTTAGCACTAAATAGTACCATCAACAGAAAAATAACAAAAGACATGACAGCACTGGACACACAGTTTAATTGATTCTGCAAAGTGAGACATGTTTCCAGGAGATACAGAAACAGCACACAAAATTCATTTCTTTTTCTTAGATTTCCAACTTAAACTGCTGTTTCATCCTTACCACAGTTGGCTTCGTCTGAGTTGTCACCACAGTCGTTCTCTCCATCACAGATGAACGGAGGAAGTGCACAAAGGCCAGTGCCGCACTGAAAACGCCCAGGTTGACATTTGAATTCCGCTGTTGGAGAGGTGTCATTAAACAGGTGTCATGAAATGCTAAACATGCAAACAACAACAACAGGCAATTACACTGGACGATCACAAGCAGCAAAGGCGGAGCAAGAGCCCCTTCGGTTCTAATTCAGTGTCAAAAACCCACAACGCTCACCAAAATAGGAGTTGACCTTTAGAGGTACAGCACTGTTTTAAAGCCAAGCTTGCAATAACATGGCACTCACGGCAGTCAAGAGGTTCGTCTGATCCATCCCCACAGTCATCCACCGTGTCACACTTCCACCAGAAAGGGATACACTCATCTGTCCCGCAGCGAAACTGGTGGTGCCGTGGACAAATATAAAAGAAAACACAGAATTTGAAGTCAACACGAATACTTGACTCTCCGTTTTAGCTTCAACACTCTTCAAAGCCAAAGTCAAAATCAATACACAGCCATTTCCTAGGAACCTACAGCACATGTCAGAAGAGGAAAGCATATGAGAGTAAAACAATTTGCCTTCAGGGGAAAGCACTGATCAGGATAGAAAAGCAACAACATGCTCAAACTCAACATACAAGTAAGGGGGAAAAGAAGTGTACTGTAGCTTACCTGACTGGAGGTGCAGTTGGAGAGGCAGGTCTTATTGTCAGCAGCCAAGTAAAAATTAGTGGGACAGGCACATTTGTGCTCCCCACCAGGGGATAGAAGACACAGGTGGCTGCATCCTCCGTTTGCAATCTGACACTGGTGTTTGGGTACTGTACAGAAGGACGGGAAGTACATTCATACTGTATTACACCGATCATTTCCTTCTTAACACAACAAAGGAGGCTCAGAACAACAGCTCGGCATGAGAGGATAAAATGGACACAAGTGCCAGATGGACTTCGTACCTTCAGGCTGGCGCAGGGAGTGGTAGACCTTGATGGATTTGATGGGTTGCCAGGAGTTGAGGAGCTCCATCCCCTGAGCGCCAGTTGTCTTGTGAGCGCGTCGTAATGACTTGGTCTTCCCATCCGTCCAGTAGACAAAGTCCTCAAACAAAGTCAGGGCCATTACCCCTTGAATGTGATCATAGGACACTGGAGAGGGACAGAATGGCCGTGGTAAGCTTTAATTAAATCATTCTTGATTCAGTTTAGCGACCCAGGTGCCGCTCATTGTGTGGCACTTACAAATATCCTTCATAATTTACAGCAACATTCACAACAGATCCATGTATCAGGTTAGCTGATGATTTGGTATATCTTTATAGATTTTTTAATACCTCAGCTACCATCTTAAATTTTCATTTTTCATTCCTCCTCATTGTCAAAGAGTTAGAGTTTAACATGAACAACACGATTCAAAATTCAGATTTGGAGCAGCCAGAGCTGTTTCCAGTCTTTGCGCTAAGCTACTCTAAGCTAGCCAGCTGCCATATATTCTCGTCTAGCTTTCAGCGTGGAAATGAATCAGTGTACTTCCCAAACTGTCAAACACCTTAGTCTCACCTTTGCGTCTCTGGGTGCCATCCATGTTGGCAAGCAGGATGTGGTTGTCGTCTGCCCAGTAGAGCCTCTTGTTGGTATAATCGATAGTGAGAGCAGTGGGGCTATAGATCTCTGTGTCAATGATAACCGTTTGCCCCCGGCCGTCCATGCCAATACGCCCGATGTGAGGAGGTTCACAGCAGTCTACCCAGAACACATACCTAGACGGATGTATAGCACAGTTAAATGAGCTATGTGTGAGAACAGGCAGTTATTAAAAAAAACAAACAAACAAACAAAAAAAAACTAAACTTAACAGCATTATGCTGAACTTTATGGTAATGATAATATACTTACCCTGTTTGGGGATCCAGAGCTAGATCTGTGGGGTTCTTGAGGCCGGAACTGGTCAGGACAGTAGGGTACAGGCCATTGGATTTTGACACTTCCATTGTTTTCTTTTCTGCATCACACCAATACAGATTTTTTCCGATCCAATCCACCGCTAGGGCACTGGGCACGGCTGTTTTGTGGACTATCTAGTAACGCAGGGAGAGGACGATCAGTTTAAGTATGGAGGTTTGTCTTTTGCACATCACAGATTTGCTTTAAATCTTTTCATGGATGAATGTAAAGAACTATAAAAAACAGATGTAGTGGACCGTGATAGATGGTGTGTATGCAACAGTGGCTCTTTAGTTTACCACTGGCAAACACAAAAGCAAGCACAAGGAAAAGGTCTTCCTCTGTCAGGAAGGAGCAAACCTTTTCGACCCTGTCAGAAATACAAAGATCTGAATCACTCAGAACCCATTTTGAGGTCCCACAAACATCCATCAAGACATGGGTATGTTTTCAGTGAGATGTGATCTTCACCGTCAAAAGAGGTAGAACTACTTCTATTTTTTCAACAGCATTACACAATTCCTATGTACATAAAAAGTTAAACATTGTTATGATGAATGGAACAGATATTTGATGTGTTTGATATTTGGTCTGCTTGGTTTGCCAGAGTGCTGGCTACATATCCATTTCCTATGTAATGCAAAGCTGCTAAAGGGCACTGCAGGGCGATTATTAATGACCATAACTGCAGAGCCAGAGCTGAGCTTTTTTTCTTTTTTTTTTTTTTTTTAATTAAATAAATAAATAAATAAAAATGTGTCACATACAGAACACTGTGTCAGATGAGATTAAAATGTTGCAGCCAAAATTGGCTTGCAAAGACAGATGATGCTTTCTTAATTATGTAAATTTCCACTGAAATGTATGTATGTGCAAAATCATTTACAGTTTGAAGTCAACAGTATTTGTAGAATTAAGACATCTTCAGTAACTCAGTAACAGAACTAGGGTATGTTGTCTGTGTGTATTTTGCTCACTTCTTATTCATATTCAGGTATGTTTAACTGCTAACACTGCCGGAAACAGTGAATGTGAGCTCCTTACATATTTCATTAATTAACAGCTCTGGGCACATAATTCTTTGTTTAGGGTTAGGGGTTAGTATTGGTAAAAGAAAAGAAAATTAAAAATGTCATGACATCCTTGTTGAAGCTCAGGATTCTGGTGGCGCTGGCTATAATCTGAATGTTTTCACTCCATGTGGTGTGCACTTACTTTGTCAGACTGAAGAGCTTTGTCTACGGACTTAACTAATTAATTAAGGTACCAATGTAGTTTGACCCATGCATAATTTTGCATAGCACGTTTCTCAAATTAGAGACTACAGATGGAGTGCACAAATACGCCCTTCTCCTATATGAAGGCTACAGCTGAGGCTGACATTAGTGAGAATGTAATTAATCTAACTCATTACAGACTTGTAGTGACTCTTAATCATATTCATTTTGCATTTTGATGCGCATTTTACATCGGTTGCGAGCTGCTGATTGTATGAGAGAAGAAAAAGCCAAAACTCAAAGTCTATGTACGGTACAAACATTTTTCTGGGATTTTAAAGACCCCTATGAGCCACATACAAATGAACACCTGGCAAAGTACTCAACAACCTCTGTGGTAGTTTGTGGTACAAAAGGTGTCTCCATGACCATGTTTTTCCATTAAGACACACACGCACACATTGGAATGTCAACATGTTGATGGCCATCACAGCCGGTGTGATCCCATTGAAAGGCTGTCTCAGGTTTAATTGTGTAAATGTAAATACTGTAATTAAAGTGGGCAGGGTAGGATGGAGGGCTGCAGACAGACGCTTTCAATAATGATCTTATATATCTAATTGTGCTAACCTCAGTGAAAGATTTGGTAAAAAATACTGTACAACTGAATGTATTTAATTGATGCAAAACATCTAGGAACTTTCCAGGAACTCCATCAATATCCGCCAGACAGTCTCGCCTTTTGAATTTGCAAAAGCGGTTGTTCAGAATAAACAATCATGGTGCCAGCTGGCAGATAAATCCAATGCCTTTAATATCCCGCTTTTACAAAAAAGAAAAAAAAAAATCCTCAGCACCCATGCAATCTGTGATTAAGGAACAAGATGTGCTTTGAGGCCTTTTCTGTCATCATTTGCAAGAAAATATATAGTCTTGGCAAAAGAACATGCGGTCTCCTGCACAGCGATTTGGACCAAACCAAGACAGTCACTAAAGTGTCACTCATTGTGCAGTATTCCCCATAAAAACTGCTTCTTCAGGCAAAAAGGAGTTGATACTCATTATATAAAGAAACTTTATGCTTTATCCCCTCACTGTATTGATGAAAAAGATTGCTTCATGTGGAACTGAAGGCTAACTTGTGATGAATGTCAGCATTTCAATACAGATTACTGAAACATTAAAAAAACCAGCAGAATCCAGAGTGTGTTTGAACTATGCAGTCAATGAAGGTTGTCTTACCTTGGGCCTTTTGCTTTCAGCCTTTTAAAGTAAAACAT
>JBCAUF010000476.1:25248598-25259564 GCA_038406115.1 Haemulon aurolineatum
TGATACAATCACTACTATATGGATTGCCATGAAACATTGTGCAAATATCCATGATCCCCACAGGACAAATTATAATAACTATGGCTATGACAATCCCTTAATGTTAAATGTATCACCATCATCCAGTCAAAATGTGAATTTGTTCAATACACTGGTCTATGACAAAATACCTGCAAAACCAATGAGATTCCCATCAGTAAAAAAAAACCAACAACAACAACATAGCATTTCCTTCCAATTCCTTTTATATGATCCACACATAATCAAGGCAGCAATTATGAGTTCAAGAAAACAGACAAAACAAATTTGTAGAATTTAATAAACTTATTTTCTAGCAGACACGGTTGACTCAGTAGCATAATGCTGACACAGAATCTTGATTCTTACACTGATCAACACACCAGTGAATCTCATATACTATATTACATCATCCGCTGTAGAGTTCAATAATCATGCTGTGCATGACTGATGTGGATTTTCAAAAACAGTACACCGTTTCCAGTCACACATAAACAGTACACAGTAAACCAAAATGGTACTAACATGTAGCCTCAATTTTGCACTGCTGACGGGAATTTTAGCTGATGAACAAACAATAACGTCAATCAAACTCTCCTTTGTAAAGCTTTTTAAAGAACAAAAAGAAAAGCTTGTCCATCAAAAGTCCTTCCTATAGCAAAGTTAAAATGTCATCTGATAGCAAGAAAGGCAGGCAGACAGAGAGAGAATCAAATAACAATAAAAATGGAGTGCCAAAGCAGAGCATATTCTATAAACACTGTTCCTCGCACTGCACTGCAATCTAACACCTCCCTGATTTCGTTTGTTTTCACTCCATTGCTCTGGAGGCTGACAGACCTCTCTCAGGCTCACTTCATCGGAAAAAAAAAGCTGTACCCATCTCTCACCAATTAGAGGCAGGAAGAAGCCTTGGAAAACTTCTGCCTTCCACAGTCAATCTAGCCAGGAGCCTGTGTGTCCAGCTCCCCTGTGGGCCAGGAGGCTCTATACCCATACAATCATCTCTCTATACACAAAGCAGAATGGGCCCTTATGTGTGTGAGTGAGTCATGTGTGTCTGATTAAAATAAAATCACTGAGAAATCAGCCCCACTTATCTGTGGCAAATCAGAGTGAGCCAGCTTTTTGGTGTAAGTATACTGTTATTTACCATAAGCCATATTGCTTTCCAGTGATCGACTAGCATTTAATGAGAACACGATATGCTGCTGACCACATCAAAACTGTCCATGTCATTAAGAAACCAGCGGCTAATCATTTTGATTAGATCCAGTGGCTTACAGTAGTAAGCCAAGCTGTTGAATAAAGTGCCGTTTACAAACTAGAGCCCCACAAATAAGCAAAATACAGGAGTTCAATGACCAACACTTCAATTGTTATTGATGTTCAGAAGTGGTCATTACTGCGCTACAGGCTGCCGTGCAAGCAAGGAAAGGTGTACCATTATTACAAGTACATCATGGTTTCTGTCTTTATCAGAAAAGGTGTATCATTAAAAATATTCCCCATCTCCAAGCTTGGTGCCTGGGCTTGTGTCCCCATAATATAATGACCCTGTTCTTCTCTTTATTAATGGAAAGGCTTTGAGCTACTGATAACTGATTAAAATGTTGGTACAGCCACTGAAACGTATTGATTTTTACTCATTGATTTTCTTTCTTTTTTTTTGGACATAGGAAACTGCTAAGAAAATGATATAATATGTTTTCCAACATTGTGATCTGTATGACTTCAACCACATGTGGCAAATGTTTATGTGTTCACTGTGGGGATTATTTTTTACTCCACAGTTGCTCAGCTGTTTTTGTCATCTCTACAGAGAATAAAAATCTCTAATGAAAAGTCCTGCAGGAGCATTTTCTACTGAGGGATGTGGGGCGAAATCAGTGAATACAAATGAATGTCTCGACAGTTGAAGCTGTCTGAACCATCACTATCCACCAAATTACGCAGCTCAAAGAGAAAAGAGTTGAAGGACAGGGAATCATTTAAATCCCCTCATTGTAACTCGCTCACATCCTACCAGACAAGTCAATTGTTATGCATAGCGAGTTTTTTTTTTCCTTCTTCCGTGAGTTTTTTTTTTTTTTTTAACAAAAGATGCATGATGATAAATGAGCCTTGCAGTGCTTTCAGAGATGGTGTATTATAAGCTGCAGAACACTCACCCCATGAGAGGATCCAGAGCTATTCCTTTAGGATTGAGCAGGTCTAGTTGCAGGATAGTAACACACGTGTCCCCACCATGGTTACAGACAAATATTTTGTCCGTGACACGATCAACAAAATAGAAGTTGCCCGTCAGCCAATCAATGGCCATGTGCTCCACATCTGCAATGGCAAACATGAGTTAGATTCTTGTGTAAAACAGCAAAAAGAAAAAAACACAAAGCAAAGAATTATTAAAATCAGATCAGTAAAGGCTGCAATATCCTAGCTTTAATTCCATGGTCCAGCTCTAGCAATAGTGGGACCTCTACTTTCCATAACGCAACTCAATAGTCTGATTTGTAAGATCCTCCTTGCCTGGTACAGTAAGTATCCATGCATTTCAACCTCCATGTCTCCAGATAGTACAAGTTTAAGTTACAAAATATCTACACCCCAAGCACAAACTGAGATGACCTTCATGATAAAATCTAGATTTTTTCTTTTTAATTTTATTTTATTCATATTTTATTCATAATTTTTATTTTTTATTATCTTATTTTCAAAAAGCTCTCCAAAAAGGCACAGCAGGCATGGTACAAAGACATCATCCACATCATGATGAGTTAACTGATTTTGAAGGGTAAAATCTGTGCCCCTTTAAATTATACTATGGCACAGAGATTTTTGACTGGCTGGCAGGTTTGCATTATGTTTATGCAAAGAACAGCACAACCCGACACCTCTGATGCAGGTATTCTAAATGCACCAGTATTACTCTGCAATTAAAGACAGCAACGGTTTAGGCTTCGACCCAAAGTTTAAAAAAAAAAGGCAAATAGAGGGTGAAAACCATTCACATTTATCCATGTCAAACATATTTGATATTTGCAAGAGACAGGATCAGATCAAGAAAAGAAGAAAAAGAGCACTTTTGTAGCTGCCAAGGTTGTGTAGCCCGCAGGCTTGAAGGACAGCTGTAGGGGAAAGGTGAGTGGCCAAAACCGCTGAGGCCAACTTGCCTTTCAACTGCACAGATAATTAAAAGAAAAGAGAGAGAGCTCACAGGTAAAAGTGTGAGGGAGAAAAACAGAGAGAGAGAAAGAGGGGCGAACATGTGTGTGCGAGAGAGCACTGGGAGCCGTGTGTCTCAGCTGAAAAGATGAGCCCCTAGCCGTGCAGGTGAGAGTGTTCGTGATATGACAGCAGATAATCACTGAAACATATCAGAAAAGTAAGGACGCACTGCAAGAGAAGGAATGAACTATGAACAGCTGAAAACGTACGTTGCAAACTTTGTTGTGTTCTTATTTCCTGTTCCCGTGTGAATCCGCGCAGATTCCTTGTTTCAGCACAGCGGAGTTGCCCAGAGGACTCTGTAGACAGAACCCAGCATACACTTTCCTGGTTGTGCTGGAAATCTAATGCCAGCGTTCCATTTACACTCAGAGACCTCAGGGGCTGGAGGCCTGTTCCATTTAGATGGGTGATGACAATACGATCTGGACCGCCGATGAAAAGCATTGGACGGCTGTCACCAGGTTCTTGAGAGAAAGGGAAAATGCAGATGATATTATTTGTTTCTTTATTCCAGTAGCACACTTATCTAGTACTATTGAAACATCAAGAGACCAACTGACCTCAAAGAAAGACATCATTAATTTTAAGAAAAAGAAAAGATGGAGTATGTTCTCCAAATTTGAGGAAAGAAATGATGACCAAAATACTAAATTAAGGAACACACAATCACAGGGGGAAAAAAAACTGTGAAAGAGACAATCTCTAACCACCAACAGTCGAAAGCATGAATTATACACAGACAAAGAAAGAAAGGGAATATTCTCACTAACATTGGCTAAAACAGCACCACAACAATTAAATAACGAAAAAACTGATTGATTGATGTGCAGAAACACAACTAATTGAGAGGCACAAACATTAAATCAAGCGGTGGACTCTGCACACTCCTGCTAGGAGTCGAGACAGGACAGTCCACAGCGGTAAAACTGAGATAAGCGGCTTTATGGGCTTAATTGACCGTGCACATTCTCTGACATCAGGTTCACCCCCTAAAAAGAGCCCTTATTTATCCCGATCTTCCGCACAAGTTCAAGTCAAGGGCTACTCTCCTAATATAGGCAATAAATCAGAATGTCTGGTCACATAACTGCTTCCCCTTATCCCTCTGAACCAACTTTTAGTAGTCGGACATTTTTCTCCCACACTAGGGGGTAGATGGGGTTTTGAACAAGCTCTCTGATAGAGATCTGCCCTGACTTCTAATCAAGCATTGGAAATCTTAGCCTAGGTAGCAGTTGACCAGACCATTGTATGATAGATTTCAAAGACAAATAGTAACAATAATTTGTGTGGTACATTTTTTTTTTTTTTACTATTGCTTTGGTTGGCATGATTAAAGTCCTGCTGAAATGACTTAAAGTCAACTGGGGTTTTTTGGGGGGCTTTTTAGGTTTTTTTTGCATTGAAAATAATGTCAGAAATACACTTTATTCCTCTGACACATGTTTTTGATAACAACGGACAGGCTGAGCTCTGGCAGGGGAACAAGGGACAAATTTGTACTGTCGCTTAAGCTAGCATCTTTTAAACAGTGGTATCTGAATTTACAGTCAACAGACCAAAGTGACATTGCAGGTAAGTTTAGTATTTGCAGTCTATGTGCTGCAATTGACCAGGTGATTAACTGTCAAGCCTCAACACTTACAATAGGAATACACTTTTGAAGGTTCAAAGTTCATTTACCGATGAAGAAAGGTGGCATCATCACCTTGTTTGAAATCGTAATCGTAAAAGACATGTGAGCACAAAGCAGATGTGAATGCAGTAGCAGAACAAGGAAAACAAAAAAAAAACAAAAAAAAAAACAGTTTCTTGGTCTGAGTCTGTGAAGTGCATTTTCAACCAGACATGAAAACCATCAGTGTGTTTTAGAATGAGATTTATGTCAGGAATAAAAAAAATGTTCTACCTTTCACTTTACTTTAGTCTGAGCCAAACGAGAAGAGATTAAATCAAGATTAAATCTTGAAAAAAGGACATTTTGTGCTGCAGAGTTTTAACTTCACTCTTACGCTCCACACCTTAATATGTTTTTCATTCCCTGCTGCTCCTCATCTTCTGGTCTCAGAGAGCTCTAGCTGAAATTTATATTCATGAGCTTTTACAACTAATGGTAACCCCATCGTTATCCCCGTACCACTATCGCTCTCTGCTAAATTAATATTAATGCATGTGAGCATTGAGTTCAGTTAAGTTTATGGGTAATCATATTCAGTTTATTCCTGGTAGGACACCAGTCACATTGATTAAAAGCTGCAACAGTGGCGTTCTCCCCAGCTAGGTGTGTTGGGCCTCCAGCTATTTTCAACCCATATACGCCATAGTGACAACACCCTGAAAAAATATCTGCTTCACTTTGTGGTTCAATGCACGACACAAAAATATACCACACAAGGTTAAGCTTGTTTACTCGTGGATGGCGGACCACCAAAACACCATACCTTTTTTGCTTGTTTTATTTCTAAGTAGGCTGTTTTACTCATCAAGACAGATTTGTTACCAGCGTCGCGCATTAACATAAATCAGGGTGATGCTGGCCATTGTCTCTGCACAAAATACTCCAGACTGCTTCCACTTAAAATCTCATGCTCATTAATTTTATCATTATCCTGGCCTGACCACATCTACCCATTCCCATGTGGGTGATAGATGTGGTCACTGCTAAACCACATTAATCTTGCCCTACCAAAGCTTGTGAGCACGAAGGCGATGACAGGCTTGAATCTCACTCTAGTTGAACAAACCTCCCTGTTTATTATTAGAAAGGAAACATACATACTATGCAGATTATGTTGTTTCCTAATGCAAGTGTGCCGCTCACCTTGTTTGGCTTTGCAAGATATCCTGTCAGGCTGCAGGATGTATCCTTCTGTGCAGCTGCATCTGTATGACCCGTAGGTGTTCGTGCAGGTTTGGCTGCATGCGCCATACATGGCACATTCATCATGATCTTATGGAAAAAAAGAAGAGAGTCATTTGTAACAAATTAGGTGTGCTCAAACATGACCCAAATACATAAAGTATACTTAATGTGGCCTCACTCTGGCACCTCGGGCATAATTACTTTTATAACCAATGAGCCTTTTTTGGAGCTGCAGTACCCTATAAACCACTCTCTCTCATGTCTTCCCCAAACAGGATCAAATTCAGGAAGCAGTGCTACCTTGTTAAACCGCTTCCTCCAACATAATTATGCAATTTAATGCTACTTCGTTGGTATAAGTTATGTGCAGAGTCCAAGTAAGACACTCCAGCTCAACAGCAAAAACATGACTTGTCCCTGACTGTCAGAAACCAGATCTGTGGCACATATGAGGAGCATTAAGAGGAAGGGAAAGAGACTAAGAGAAACGGTGTTCTGAATATACACAATATCTGTATGAATGTGTTGGGGATTTAACGCACACTGTGCATGAAGCCGACAGATGGTTCTTATATACCCAGCACCTCCTGCTTATTCATCTGAAGTAAGTCTGGCCGAGGGCAAAGGGAGACTGAAGGGGGGGTTTCCATGGCAGGAGGCCCCCAACCAGCTGAATCCTACCTCTGCAGCTCGTCCCGTCCTCACCGACCTCAAAGCCGTCAGCACAGAAACAGAAGGTGCCGTTTCTCGTCATGACGCAGCCGTAGCGGCACCGGAGCTCGTGGCAGGCTGACAGGAGCTCTGCAGGGGGAAAGAAAAAAACAAGAAAAAGTGAGAATTTGAGAAAAGGGCCATGAAAGGGTAGGCGGAATGGGAAATTACTTTTTGATTTGGGAAATTACTTTTTTGATTTTCCTCTTGTCGTGGCCCTTCCTGTCACAACTGCTCCTTTGTCATTTGACTGTCACAAGCTCAGACAAGTGTTTCTATGAATCACCACATGGAAATGAAAATGGTCTGAACTTAAAGAAAAAGGGTTTTGATGAAACTACAATGACTACAGGAGCAAACAGAAAAAAATAAAATAAAATAAATGTCACTGTGTTAATTATGTAATGTCACAGGATATTTGTAAGAATACTTTATTTTACTAAAGGCTACTGTATATGGCACTGAACTGTAACTTTATAAATCCCATATAAACTGTTACCCAGCAATCTTAACACTTCTGATGAGTTTGATTAAAACTTATTGCCAGCCTTACATTATAAAAGTCATTATTAGCCGCATTGAATGATTGGTAGGAAGTGCCATTATTGTTGTTTCCCATGTATTTTCTGAATGTTGTGATTGGTGATGATGCTCTCTCTGCATATCACTAATCTTTCTACAGAAAGGAACAACGAACGGCTAATTATGACATGACGAATGTACCAGCAGAATAAATGGCACAATTGAAAATATAACCCTTAAAACAAAGCTCTGATGGCGCAGAGATTGATATGCCACTGCTGAGCATTAATTAATGTCAACTCACTGCCCAAAAGATAAAGGCCTGCTTTGATTGTCCTTCGTATTTCCCGTGCTAACCATTTCATGACATTATGAAATACTGCAGCTGTGGACCAAATCATTTCTTGACAGGGTGTATTTACATTCTGCAGTGTAGTAGGAACTGAATGCCAATCAAAGCTTCAGTTATCATTACTTCCTGAATGAAAACACAGTCTTCGCTTTTGATTTTTAAGAGCTAGAATTATGTGATGTCAGTGGATCAGACAGTTCTGAACACTTACTGAGTTATCAGAAGTCCATTTTTCATTACAGTATCCAACTTTCTCGCAAGCTCACTGACACACTGAGATGAATGGGGCGGCTGGATTGTTTGGAGACCAATACATAAATCTCAGTGAGTGCTTGTTGGAGACCAATATGTCAGCTGATAACCATAAAAACAGTTTGTAAGTGAGGGGAAGCAAGCATAGAGCACTGAAATGTGGTGAGTTACTGTTAACTAACAGGCCAGAGACAGGCTGAATTAGGATCTTGAATTGTTTTTTCTATTTATTTTGTATTATTAACTCTAAAGGAACAGTCATAAAATACCAATAGCTAATGTAAGCCTAAACTCCTCTGAAGTTTTAATAATGTTGCTGATATTGAAGTATATGCAGGCTGTAAAAGGATGGCCCTGTTGCCTTTTACAGGTTCAGAGAGGGCTGAGATGGAACTACAGGGGCAAACTTTTCATGTATTTGGTTTTCATATAGCCCTCAGAGGAGATTTGACTGACAGGAGATTGAGTGGAAAATGACTGAGTTTTCTTTTTTTCTCTAAGGTGAAAGAGAACAAGCAAACACTGAAGTATTGAAATGATAAATGCCCCGTAGCCTTTGGCCTTCCGTAACCAGAGAGAGAGCTTCTTGGATATGTATTAATAATCCTCACTGGTCATGATTCTGGAGCAAAGAGTGGGAGCTTAATAAACTTTAAAGAGAATCTGGAGACAAACTATTTCAGAGAGGCATGACATTGCTTTTCTGTGTTCAAAAGATATGTTGTTGACATTAATCATTTTGTGGCAATTCTATACTCCAGGTATTAACCCACAGGAAGAGTGTGACTGTCAGGCACACCTAGATATTTAGCTGCAATAAAACTGTGCAAACATTCAGCCAAAATCGCCATGTGAAGTTAGGTGGTAGACAAAATAAAATTCTACACTTTGATATAGAGTGAGGTTTTCATCATACTAGGAACATCTTAAGAATAAAATTGTTTGAAAAATGCTGATTTATATTTTCTACTTTGTTTATGCATGAACTCAATGAGTTGGTCATCGTTTAAAATAGAAGCCTATTTTTTGTATCAAAGACGTCTCAACTCAGAGTGATTTCAAATGAGGAATGATGTAGTAGTATGGGGCTAATTTGCTCTGTGACTGCTCTATCCCTGATACCGACTGCACAGAAAATTAAAGTTTCAAACAACGCATGCTGGAGAGATTTTCACAAAACAAGTCATTTTATTCCACAAGGACACACAGACCCCAAGTTACCTTTTGGAGTCGAACGCTCTCTAAGAGAATTTTCAAACCAACTAACAAGTCAGAAAGTTAAACTAGGTCCTAACAATTCAAAAATGTCCTATATGAAAGCCTGCAAAAAACTCCTTGTTGAAGTCTGAGAAGTCAGGGAGCTTACTGAACCCAAATAACCCACATTGGAGACATAACCCTGTCTCCAAAACATACAACTAATTTGCATTGGCTAAGAGGTTTTGTAATGAATTTTGTAATGAGCAACGCTGCCAGATTATGTCTTTATTAAAGTAAGGACAAAACATTTTTGTGGATGGGAGGTTAACGTCTGTGTTTGTCTGCACACAAAAGTATGTGGGGGGAAAAACACATTTCAGGAACTTTTTAATTTCCTTTAATTTAAGGCGAGTCATTTTAATTTTAAGAGATGTGAAAAAGTAAAACAAACAAAAAACAAACACCAAAAAGTTTCTTATTTCTACAGGACTACTATATGCACCAAGAAAAACATACAAAACTATTACACTGTGGCTGCCACAATTTCAAGATGCATTTTCAGCTCAAAAGATCATTAAGGTTTTACCCCCTGAAAATGAATGCAGCAGTCTGTTGGTTAGCACTGATAAAACAATTCTAAATGTGACTGACATAATGTGGTGCTGATTATGACAGAACATAAAAATGTTGCATCCATCTTGCTTTGTTCAGCTCTGAATTACTCATGTTTAACAAGTAATTACCATACAGGGGTAGACCAAATTAGAAACATGCAGCGAAAAGGCATTTTTCTTTTAGACATGGATTTATTTAAGATCAGAATACACAGTGCATTTCTGCTTTAGCTTGCTCTTCTGTATACAGACAAGGTCCAAATTATATTCATTTTTTACCTTGGCCATTTTGTCTGAGTTCTTGCAATTGGGACTAGTTGAATTTATGTTTGAATCTTTATTTACACTTGAGCTATCCCGAAGCTGCAGCTAATAATGAGAATTGCCCACCAATTATGCCATGAAGGACAAACTGACAACCAAAGCTGAGAAGTGGTAAACACACATCCTTTCACATACTGTAACTTCTCTTAACAGAAAAAAAACTACAATGGCTATTTCAAGCGTTAGTTAAATGCCACATAGGTCACTCCATCTGATGCTTCCTTCGTACCACATTTTCTGTGAATATCAGTAACTGCTTGTAGCTGAAAAAGCAAAACCATTGACTATGTCAGACTAATTCAGAGGACAATGGTGTGTTTTGGATTTTGAGAGTTATATGAATGAGATTGTGCAGGACATACTGGGGTGGCCTGGGTTGCAGAATTCCTTGCAAGAGTCACATAATGCTCGACTAAGAAATGACAAAACATTGAATACAATCAGGCTGAGGGAAAGGCCCAGGTTGAAAATAACCAGAATTACACCCACCTACAAAGAGCCACATGCCGCTAAAATTTGTCTGCTTGGATAGATACATTGTCACTGTCTGCTATCTTTCTGAGACATTAGCATTTGAATGGCTCAGTGTAACCAGACTTTCTTTGCCCTTCTGACTGTCATGTACTTTCAATTGGTGTGTGTCAATCAAATCAAAGAAAAACAATAGGTTTGTAACAAACATGTTCCTGACTGGCTGCATCTTGGGCCGTAAACCAAAGCTGCATTCTGAAACAGTAGCCTTTCTACAACCTGAAAAAAAAAAGAAAAGCTGTTTGTGTTTTAACTCTCATGCAGGCCAAAAACAGGACATGGATCGACAGGAAATGGACAAAAATAGACTTGAGGATGTGTAATAGATTTTATTACTAATCCAGTTCA
>JBCAUF010000476.1:25271692-25289259 GCA_038406115.1 Haemulon aurolineatum
CTGTTTAGTTGGATGGACAGACATGAAGGTGTTAACCCAGAAGATCATTTTGCCTCCCAGACAAAGTCAGCAGATTTGGCAAGTGGTATCAAATGTATGGTATTGCAGTTACATTAGAGGCCTCAAAGCCCTAAGAAAGCTTGAACTTATACAAGCTTGTACTAAATAATTTTCATTTACTGTATTTTTTTGTGCATTGTTTCTTTCCATTATCTCTACTCCAGTAATCTACCAAGTCAATTCATTAATAGACGCAAGAGTGTAAGGAGAGAAAGGATGGAGCATGAGTTTTCTGCTTCTCTGTGCCAACAAACAGGTTTGGACTCTGGGACGAGTTTGGACTCTTCACAGCTGTAAATCAGAGGCTACCATATCCTCACACCTAGCACTCACACAGAGACAAAGCCCAGCGTGACTTTAACTGTCTTACAGGTCAGGAAAGGTTGTGTTTTCTGCCAGACAGGGGCCACTGTTGTGCCAAGACTGCAGCGATCATGAAGCAGACGCTGCCTTATCACAGAAGCCAGGTGTCCATAGCAGCTTGGTGTAGTTGCTAAGAATGTGAGCAACAACAAAAACTTGTGTACAACACAACACCTGGTGCTACTGTCCCACTGCGTCTCTGACAGGAAGGATGATGAGAAGTAACCTTGGCAACCAGTTTGATTACAAAAGTCAGAATGTACCAGCTCAATCCACCATTTGATTAGCATTTATCAACTAACATGAACCATGCTTTAAGGGTTGAATTTAAGTTACACAAAGGATAGATTAAACAGTGCTTCTCTAATTTAATAAGAATTTAATTCTGAACTCCTATAATCAGCAAAACGCATATTAATAGGGAATAAAAGTAATGTCTTTTCCCAGCTATATATTTTAGAAATGCAATACAGATATAATGTGTAAAATAAATTTCACAACCTTAAAAATCCAAATAAAATGAACACAATCTGATTAATTAACATAATAATGAGAATACTTATTAATTCATGTATTCCAAACCCAAGGCGAAAAGAGTCAGGATATGAGCGTCACTAACTCTTACCTCGACAGTGAACTCCTTCATCGTAGCCATCTTCACAGTCTTTTGCCCCATTGCAGAGTTTGTTGAAGTGAATACATTTTTTTGTCCCAATACACTGTATGTGATTCAGGGGACATCTGATCACCACGTCCTGCGCACCTAAAGAGGAGAAAAAAAAAAACTGTATTAAAAAAACTGTATCTTATTCCATTCCTTTATTCCAGCATTGTAATTCATGTACGGTATCGTTTACTGCAAAGCCTAATGAGCTTTAATGTTTTTTTTTTTTCTGTTTTTTTTTCCAACATATGGAGTAGCACTTAAAGTGGGAGGCTGAAGCCCATATGCAAAATACATTTGCATATTTCATTGTCATCATCATTTGTAATTTTTGCAGCTAAATATTTTTTTTCTCCAGTAGTTTTTGAGTACCAACTCAAAGTGCTGATACTTCAAGACCTCTTTTATAGGTGGCGGGAGAACCTATGCATATGCAAATATATTTATACTTCGCATTGTTCTTTACACACAACAGATGTTCGCCACACAGCTTCGCAGCCGCACTGGTGTAGTCCCATAACAAACTGCCTGACTCTCCCTGCCAGCCAGGCAAACAGCAGAGAGCAGCTGTTTAAGGATTCATGAGGCACATAGGTGACCCTCATTCATGTGGCAGCCACAAGAGCACATAAAACACAGCTGACCAGTGCACCGGCACTGTAAATGTGTCACATCTCCACCTTAACTACATTGATATCAATTACCAATGTGTCGTTGTAGCCACTTAACGGGAAGATTTATCACTTACGTGAAGGGATCTGTAACAATCCCCTGGAGTTCTCCCTCCATATAGGAACTCACATCCAAGCACATTTGGACCATCTTGATTGGGTGGTTACTTATTCACAACATATATTTCTACTTTGCAAGGTAAGAGATGCCATAGTTAATGTGGCTGTTACAATGAAGGCTGCCATCTCTTGCTGATTTATGGAGGAGATGTGGACAAGCAGGTGTGTGTCTGTATTGACTTAATAATGACTCATATTAGTTTCTCCTCCCAACCATTTTTATTGCTTTAAAAGGCTAGCAGATCTCCTGCTTTAATGAATATTTCTTGGCCCTCTCTTCAAGCCCCAGTGATTCACACTATTTTTATGCCATATTTAGGTAAGTCAAATATAAGTGACCTTGTCTCTGAGAGTTCATATTTCATACATGAGCAAACTGGCAGCTTCATCTGCTGTGCTGGGCTGCAAAATGTGTTTAAAACATCACTCCTTTCATTTCTCTCCCAACTCTCTCCTTCTGGAAATGACTTTTTGATATGTGTGCTCCATTCAGACAAAAAATCTAGTCGTCAATCAATCATACATACAGTGTATATTTAAAAAAATACATATTATATTGAGAACTTGTTTTTAAATTCAGCATTACTTACTGTACACTGAGGATTCCATTGCCAAAATAACATGAATGGTGCGTGTGCAGGCTCTGTGCATGCTGTGCATTTATACACTTGACTTTTATGTCAGCAATCATTTTATAAAAATGAAAAAAAAAAAAAATCCTTTTTGAAACGCTAACATTTCTTAAAGCTCACATTTGGGATCAAACTCATCCGAGTGTGCAACTGCTAGACCTTCCAAAATACACGGGACATTTTCACTCACTGCAGAAAAGGGACACACTGTCACTGAACATTCAACCCAGTGCCACACCAGAGCACATGTCCATTTGGCAAATTTACTATTTAACACACAGCTGTAAGGGTCCCTGACAACGTAACAGTGTTGTCAGCCTCTCCCCTTGCTTTCTCACCACATGGGTTCTAATCTAATGTGATAAGGGGAGGGATGGCGCATGAATATTCAGTGGCTCTGATCTGTCATGCAGGGATACACAGATGGTCTCTCAACGGCTGAGGTGCTCAGAATTCCTCTGTCGATTCCCAAACTACTGTACTATGTTGGATGATTGCTCAAAGTCATATATACAGGATTGTACGCTATGTCACACAACACATCATCTGACAGCTATCCTGCAGCTTTTCTCTCCTTGACATCTCATACTAAGGTGCTGAATAATGCCTGAACTCATCCTGTATACTTCATGTTCAGTTCACATACAATTCTCTTAAGCAATCCACTGTGCAGTTAGACCAACGCTGGAAAAGAGTATGTTCATTTTCAATATATAAAATAGATTTAAAAAAATAAATAAAATACACATTATTACAATAGCATAATTTGTTCTGATGGCATAGGTTTTTGTTTGTGCTACATATGCCTTTTATCACTAAGTGTGCTGTGCCTCTAAACATGCAGTAATCCATTTCATTATTTTTCCAGCAATTTGATTTTTTTTTTTTTTTTTTACATTTTCTGTTTTAAAAGCTCCACACACCCACACGACTTCTGACAGATTGGATTGTCTGCTTAGGTTGACACTGAGTAGACCCACGATGGAAATTAAAGGAACCTGTCAAACATCATGACCTAATAAGAATTATGAACCAACAGATGCAGCAAATCTAAGAAGTGATGTCAATCAAGCACAGTTTGTCACACCTACACTGTCCTGAGAGGAGGTCTAATCTGCCAGGATAAATGAAAACACATATTTAGGTTTACCATGGAGGCTTTAAGATATACAGTAGCATGCTAACTGTCATGAAAATAAGGAAGCACAACATGCACAAAGTAAATGGGAACACACGATCAGAGGCAAACAAATGCAGGTTTATCCTTAGATGCTGAGTTCACGACACATCTGTTTAAGTGAAAATGTTTCAAACTAAAGTTAAAATCACTTTGCTCTGCGCCTCTGTCCACTTTCACTCACGCATACCCAGTTCTTGCAGTATATATGCAATGTAGAACTGCGTAGACGGACAGATGGATAAATAGTAAGATTACGAACATCAATTGATCGAAAACAGATAAACTATAGTAGGTCTCTGTTGCATTAGGCAATTCCAGATGTATAAACCTCTGATTATTTTAGATGAAAACTGCTCCGTCCCAGTAATGGTTTGATAAATGAATAATGTCCAGAGATGAAATGGGCAAGCACACTTAAACACCAGTTTAATCATAACACCTTGAGCAGAAGGCGGCTGTTCCCCTGGTAAGCTAAAAAAAAAAAAGCGGGGAACATTTAAGCTAAGCATCAATATTTATTAATGTCTTATTTTGCAATACCACAACTATGAATTAAATAAAACATCCCCATCTAGTCTAAATGCTGCACATATATCACTGTGTGCTGTTGCAAGCACACCCATATTTGTGTTGTACAGAAGATGAGCTTCATTCAAAGCATGAACATACAGCAAATAATTCAAAGAAATTACTTGTTTGTTGCAGCAGTTCAGCAAAAAGGGCGATGGCTGAATCTCATTTCACCTATCAACACTTTTCCATCATGCCTTTAATGAAAGCTGCAGACTGTAGGAGCTGCTAGCGAGATCCTGGATATTAAGACACATTAATTAAAAATCACGCTGCTATTTGCCTACTTTGAGGAGTGAGTGAGGATGAACCAGCTGGGCCAAACTAATACCTCTATTTAATGTAAAATGAGAGGCTTCTAGGGGAGAATTTCAGCAGCTATGTTCATTATGATAATCATGTTAATCTGAGCCACTGCCAGTTTGTGTGGAATAATGAATTCCTAAAAGAAAATAACGGAGGACCAATCAGCAGGGGAAGATCCTTGAACCTCTCTGCATAGGGATTCAGCATATCCCTGAGAAATAACAGTTTAATTTTTTAAATTTATAGTTAAAGTTGATGATCAAAGTAGCATCCCGATGTCTGTCCTGAGGCAACACTAGTGAAGACTTCTCATAATGGTTTTATCGTGGTTACAAGCTCGTTACTCACCAGTAAAGATCCCACAGTCCCACAGTTACAACATTAGTTACAGCATGCACTCCAACCCTAACCTCATTACTGTTATTACATGAATCACTAATCTAATTATGAGTATGATGACGGTGCAAAATCATTTTGGTGGATCTATACTAAAGCCAAAATGTCAGAAACAGCACACTAACAGCAATAGCTTTCACTCATTGTGCTGTGCTTCGGTGCAGTTACTTTGCCCGCAGCCAAGCAATAAATAACCTTTTGTCATATTGCCGTATATGTCATAACAAATTTACCTGGGTTGGCTGTAGAGTATATTTTTTTCCCCTTTCACCAAAATGTGTGTGATTACTACAATTTGTGTGGTCAGCGTTACATACTGTGTGCATAAACTGAAACTAATCACACGTTTGAATACGCTGTTTTAATGTATTTTGCTTCTGTAAGATAACTTCTGTTTGGTAACTTGTTGTTGCTGTTGTGCAAAAAAGGACGAGCAGTTCATAAAAACAAACCATGACGTAGAGGATGTTCCCAGAAGTGGTGCAATGTCGTTAACATTAATCTCTGGTCTCGTGAACTGTACCACTGGTGTGGAAGAATAAATATAACGTTTAAAGGGCATGAATATTTCAGTCATTCTGCTTGCGTGCCTCGTTGCGTATTTCTATACGTGTGTGTTTATCCAAGATGGGGCATCAAGAACTCATGGAAAATAGTGAACTCTTCACCTTTGCATCCTGTCTGTCTGAGGCAAAGTCATTACTGCCGTCATGCATAAACATTGAGGATTTTTGGATTATAAAACGTCTGAGCTCTGTGATGCTGTGGCTTAACTGATAGAAAGGAGTGATGTATTTAAAACTATCTTGTAACAGTACTGCTGGCGAGCCATTTTTCCCATATCTCAGCTTGATTCCGATGCCATTTGTACCCAACTCTGTGTTCAAGGCAAACAATCCCCGGACAGATTCTAGATGTAGGGTGGTGCACTACTTATCGAAGCGTCTGCATTTATATAGCACTTTTATCCAAAGCCCTTTACAGGGTATATGCTGCTCGATCAGTCACACAACAATGGCAGCGATCAACTAGCAGAGTAGTAATATCTTGCCCAAGGACCTTTTGGCATGTGGACAAGGCTAGGATTGAACCACCTGTGATCAGTGGATCACCGGCTTTGACCTCCACGTTCTAGTTTCATAGCAACAAGATGAACTGCTTAATTCTCTCAGATAAAGTGCATAAAACAGAGTGGCATAACAACATCGCAAGTCACAGCTCACCCCAGCATGTTCTACTTTTATTGTATGACCACAGGAATAAGGAATAACATATTACATGGAGTTTCTCAGAGGCAGGCCGTGTATGAACCGAACAACTTCCTTGTGGGAAAATGCGTATGTCTTTGCATATTTGAGGATACACATTGCCAGTATTGATGCTGTTCTGCCAGGCCTGAACTGCAGCCATCTTCACTTCTTGCCTGTTTCGGCAGCTTCAGTCTGGTCTTCTGCACACTAAAAAAATAGTAGCAACATTACCGCATGTTTTAATCGGTCTTATATACCGGTTGTAGTCAGCATGTGTCATTCGATTCTTACAGCAAGATAACATGCTTGCTTTTTTATGTGTTAAACTCAAAACTACATGTTAACAATAGGCAACAAACAGAACACTAATATGGACATAATACAGTATGTCCATATATTGCATTAATATGATATGAACTCGACAAAGATGTATACTGAGTACAGAATGTTATTGCATGTTAATGCTCAAATCTGTTACATAAACATTACATTTGCTTCTGTATAATGCCTGGTTTCACTCAATGGATACATGTTATATACACAGTGTGCAGTACCGGTAAATGAGAGCAAAATCATGAAAAGTAATATGCACAGAGTTCCTCCAACACATCATTTTTTGTGTGCTAAAGCATATTACTTGCTGTATACAGCATTAAGTATTCAATCAAATCTATTAGAAAGAGTGGAGAATTTTCCACATTGTGCAGTGGTATGAAGCACCGTGTTGGCATCTGTGACATCCAGGCTCTACTGTATAATAAATAATGAATAAATCAGTCCACAGGAATGAGCAGCCTCGGGACAATGTTGTAGAGCTGCACTTCAGAAACACAATACAAAAAACAGCAAAAAGGCCAATTTATCATTATTTGGAAAACAGCTACATAATTAGTCAATAGAGATACTTTTGTGACCAACCATTATGCAAATGTTCCAATCTAATTGTTCTGGGGCCAACTTCAAATGAATAATACATACAGTATATTGTAGTTAGAAAGGCTAAAACCAATATTCAGAAAGAAGAATGATCTTATTAGGAATGTAATATACAGTGTAGTGTTTAGTGCTAACATTCTTTCATCAAATAAATAAATACTGACATGCAATAATGTAATTTAAATCAATGTCATTGACGTAATGAGGTTCTGATGTAAAGCCTTGCCTGAAGTGATTTTTTTTTTTGTCACCAAATTATCACATTGCCACAATCCACACACCATATTTGGTGTTGTAAACTGATGTCTTTTGGACATATATGTTGTATAACAATTGCTCAAACAAGCACATTCAGTAGCGTAAAGACCCCAACTTGATATGGTAGTACTTAAGGACTTTCATCCAGGAAGGTTTTCTGTAGTGATTTATACTGTAGATCCCAGTATGTGTTATTACCCTTTTGTAATAGCTCAGCTAGGAAACACTGCCCATATAAGATCAAAAATGGAATTTCATGTTAGAACAACAGTAACTTTGCAAGATTTGACTTGTCTAAATAAGACTGCTGAGCATTGACAAATCTAAATCCAATATCCATTCTCCTTTTAGCTCTGTGTTGGTTTCCAGCATATCTTGAGGGAAATATCTGGCTCTTTAATTGCCAAATGCCACACTATATTCAAAAACTAGTTGCTGACTTTGTCGCTCTGCTGTTTGGTGTTAAAACGCTGCACAGGGGAACAGCATAGCGGGTTGATCATTTTCTGTTGCTATGAACAACTCCTTATACAGACTTTTTTTTTGGCTCAAACAACAATGGTTTAACTGAAAAACACAAAGTTATTGTGTTTAAACCTAACCAAATCTTAACTATAGCTCCAAATAGAGGCTCCTACATAAATAGGTAATTTTTCCTAAAACAATTAGCTTCCTAACAGCATTTAGTTTGAAAAAAAATTAACAACATGACTTGTGATCAACACAGGAGAAAGAGCACTTCAAAATGTGATTTGACCATTGCCTTTATTTATATTTCATGTTAGGTAATGAGTTACGGAGTGTAAATTGGTGGTCAGGCCTATAGTGTAAATCAATTGATCATGAGTGAGTAAATAAGTCTTTTTTCAGCTTGAAGGCATCTTTAATGAGGACCATGGTTAGAGTATAATACACACAGCAAGTGGGAGGACATGTATTTTTCTCTAAATATCCTCTGGCACTGACCCAGCTCCCTTGAAATAATCATTGGACTATGACCATGTTTATAGAGTGGCTATAAGAGAAGGCATTAGCTCATTCCCTTCACTATCTATTACACTACCCATTATTTATGATTAATAAATAAATAAATAAAGGCCAATGTCACTGAGTCATGCTCATTAAGAGTCAAGTCCTGGCTACTGTATGAATGTGCGATGAACAGCACTCATCATCGTGATGTTACAAGCTATTATTCTCATTGTGCGCCGCGGTTAGCATGTGTCACTGTGTTTGCTCTGATGTGACGCTCATATTGCTGTGATGTTCTCGGCTGCACCAACAGGGAGACAATGTAAACTTTACGACTTTAATGTCACACTGGGTCCATGACGGCAAGCATGTCTTTGTCATTTTAAAATCTCTCTTTTTCTTTAGTTCTCCAGGTGACAAGCTGAGACGCTGTCCTTTGCGGTACTCATGCTAAGAGGGTATACAAAAGGGAAAATGTGTCAATGCAGCTTAACCGCTGAGATGGGGGCTGTGAGAGCCAAGACAAAGCAGTCATGTACAGTACTCCTCCCTGTGCATCACTTCTGACATGGATGAGACATGGTGCGGGTGCAAGATTGTCACCAGGCAACAAAATTCATTCTCCCATATGGAAATGTGTTAAACTGCAGAAACCAGAGCAATGCAGCAAGCAGAGGGCTGAATATGAGCAAATTATATGTTAAGGGTAAAGAAGACAACCTTTTTTTCCCCCACAAGTGACATTTTGACAGAAGAGATAGTCTTAACGACAGAGACAGGCACACACACTGCCTTCATGGCAACGAATGTTTTTAGCACATAGACACACGAGTACATACAATATTTGTTGTGTCTGTTCTCCGCCTACTGAAACTACTGGTAAAACAGATGGCACATGCCTGAGGAAGTGTACATAAGCTCTGTTCCAAATGTAAAGGAGGGAGAGGGAGAGAAACAATAAATCAAAACTCTCTGAAAGCCACACGCCTCCTGCTGCGGAAAACAGCCGACTGCGGTGCCTCCGAAGATGGTACATGTTTGGCAGGTTAAATATGATGATGGCAAAGGACAACATGCTACATTTGATCTCATATCAAATCCAGGCATCTGACACAGGACTGAGGAACCAAACATGGTCTCCAATTAACCTTCGCTGCGCCAACACTCATAGTCACATATCCTGTGCATTTCTAATAACATGGAGCAGATCATCTTAACAGAAGACAGCAGAATAATGCAGATTCCATGTTCTCGTAGACAGCTGATTTTCGTAGTGTAGCACTTTCAGTGAATAATTCTCACAGTATATGCAGGACTGATGCTTGAATGTAAACATGCTGCATTTGTAACAATGGCGTGTTTTAGGTCTTTTTGATGAGTCAACAGAAGGGTTACATGTCAGCAGGGAGGGAGAGATGGAGAGGAAGGAAAATAAATGTTACATAATGCAAAAGGCCCTGTCCTTCAGCTCAATAACAAGGTGCTACGCTACATTACCCCCTAAACCTCCATCCTGCTGGCGCCAATTCTCATGGGAACCACACACATTTGTGATACATTTATTTCAATATGGGACTTGCCAGATAAAATACCCTGCAGGATGTTGATAGGCAGCCTGAAATACACTGACTATAGTTGCTGCAGCTTCATCACAGGCAGACAGATCAAATATTCTCTGCACTTCTAAGCAGTGTTTCCAGAGGGGCTTTGTCAGCTCCTTCCAAATGTTTAAATGGCAATGTGAGTTTAACATATGAGAAGTGCACTACGCAATCAGAATGACGTTTATTGGTCGAGTATGGTTCACAGAATCTAGCTGTGACTGTCAAAGGATTTCAGTGCACCTGCAATACATACAAAGCCAAAACAACATACAGTGAAAGAAACGCTGCTATGTACCAGCTCTGTAACCTGACAAGAACATCAATATTGGACAATCAATATTTTGAAAATTGAAAGTGAATTTTTTCTCCGTGTAATCAACGGTATGGTGTAGGGAAGGTTCGGGGTAAACTAAGTTTAAGGTATGGTAAAGGTTAGGCACTAAAAGAGTTTGTTTAAGGTTGCAGTTACACACTGCAGTCTCCTGCTTTAAACCCGGACCTCCACAAACTATTGTCTCCCTTGTTAGCCATGGATGAATAAACAGAAAAGAGAGGCAAAAAAAGAAATTGCACTAGACAATATGGCCTGAAATCTATATCATGATTAACAGTCATAATTTTATACACCAACACACAATCATTTCTTTGTCATCTTGGCTACATGACCCTTACAAAACAGAAACTATAACAAACTATTTCATCAATCATCATTTTTAGGGGCCATTTGAGGGCCACTAAAACGAAGATTTACCACAACCCTGACATACCGTCACCATACAAAATTGTTATACTTGACAAAGTACATGTCACTCGACAAGAAAGCAAAGTAATTAACTGAAAGATGTTTAAAGACTCTTAAGCAGAAATCAACTATATTTTGAATATGATGGAATTCTGGCAGTTCTTTACAAGATGTAATGTGTAGAATATGTATCAGGACAAGAGAGTATAAGCAGTACTACTCTAACACACTGAGCAGAAAAAATAAAGATAAAGGCAACATGTTTGAGAGAATGCCCTCAACAGATTTCTTAACTTTATACCCATTACATTACTCCCAGTATAGATACTTCATAAGGAAATCTATTATTCATGTCACGCGAGTTGCACAAAAAATATACTTGGTAGCATGACAATGTAATAAAGATGCTGTGCCCCTGTGTCGGATCGTCATGCTGCTTGTTTTCAAGATCCCCGTAGGATACTGATGAGTTCAGTATAGGGATTCTGAGGATTTTAGAGGAAGGCATGTGGAGACGTGTCCTCCCCTGTCGTCGAACAGGAATAAATGGTGAAACCCAAGAGAGAGAGCTGTCTTTGAACAGCTCTCCTCCCTCGTGCCTTGAGGACACTGAGATCAACATCGATGTTGATTGGGTCGCGCCAAGCCACAGCCATGAAACACAGCATCTGTGACCACGTTTTTGAAGTCAGCCGCTGACCCCTTTTATTGTCTCTTCCTCTGGGAGTGACAATTCAATCAAAGGATTCGCTGGTCTCCATGTCCACCAGATTCACAAAGCTTCTCATGGCAGCACTACTGAGACGAGCCAAAAGTCCATGAAATCCTTTCCTGACGGATTCATGAAGGATTTAAGTCCTAAGACAGTCTTTGGAAGTGTGTAGCATCAATACAGGGAGAGAGCTGCATGTTGATAGCCATTAGCACTGACCATTTTTATCAAAATCACACTGGAAAGGATATTTACAGAAAGTGAATTATGGCTGTCCTCGTTTATCTCAAATGCACAGCAAACAGCCGATCTGTATGTCCCCAGACAGCCTTGACATTTAGAAGTCCTTCTAAGTGTGATGCAAGAACGAGGATTGTGATTATCCAAGAGGTTTGACTCATTATTGCACAGAGAGCGTTTGCTTGAACTGTACGCGATTGGAGAATTGCCATTTTGCTTGGTTTTCTTTAGCCATTCCTGAAGGCAGGCGGTTTTCCCTGCTCCGTGAATAACTGTCGTCAGCTGCCGTCCAGTCCCGTGAGGCCCACGGCCGAGCAGATAAACCGGTGCCTCCTTGTAGTCTCTAGGTATTGCAATCCAAGGCCACCTTCCCTTCCCTCCTCCCCACAGGCCCTGAAGATGCAGTGATTACATCTCCCTGACCGAGGCAGAGCAGGGAGGAGAGAGGCCATCAGAGGCACCAACATTTTTATGTTTCTAGACGACGAGAGTGTAATGCATCACCTTGCCTTTTTCTTAAGGTAACAAATTCCTCCATATGATGCCCCAAATATTCACAGTGAAATCAATGTACTGATGGCTTTATAGCATGATATTTTTGCGCTGTTATTTTAATCCTTTGTTTTCACTCAGTGCACATCATCCTACATAAAGGTTTTTTTTCACAGGTTATTGCAGCCCTTGCTATCATTTAAAAAGGCAGAATACATCTTCTGTTTGCAGGGCAAAGCTGATCTAATTCCCCTTTCTATCAATACATAATCCATGATAATGAGCTGTGCCAAATTCCTTAGATGAATATGCAAGGGTTTCTTTCTGCAGGCACTGTAAATAAAATGGAGCCTACATTAATCGAAGTGATAATTAATTGCCTTCTGGAGATTATACGACTTGGCCCACAGCAACCATGTAGAGGTTATATTATATCTATTATATTTAAAATGTATTTCACAAGGGGAGAGTGAAAGATCATAGGTGGCAGAGAAACCAATCAGAGAGGATATTACATGACTGACAAGAACTGCCAATTATGCCCCTGTGTATCCAACTTCACATACACTAAAAGAAAATATGATATTAATAGGACGTTGACCTCTTACTTTAAACTTAACTGAAATGTCTACCCTATCTACCAAATTAATTTTATTCGGTTGGAAAACTAATCTCCATCCATCTTATTTACTGATGTAAATGTTCTTTTTTGTTTATGTTTTGGTCAGCCTACAGTAAACTAAATCAGGCTGATTTCAATGAAGCTGGGGGACTTGTGGTCAATCTTCAGAAACACATGTTGCTTTTTCATTAAATAGAACTGGTGTCTTTCATCAGACCCCCTGTGCCTCCTAAATCCCTAATTCTGTCAAAGCCCATACCTCCAATTTATAACACTGACTTAAAAAGAAGAAGAAGAGAAAAGAAAGTCTCATCCCCAAGCTAAGACTACCTGATGACATCATTGGGGTAATTTAATTTTTTGTTCAATTTTTATGTTTTTGAAGAAGCACAGAGGACATTACACAACTGTATTTACAGACTGAGTAGAACCCCTCAACACAAACACAAAAAAAAAAAAGAAAAAAAGCATTTACTCCTCGAAACACTTCAAGACTAAAAGAAAATAATCGGGCAGAGAAGCAGTGACGTGTGTGGTACCACTTTTAACAAGTGGGCATTCAATAGGAGAGGCACAAGATATTGAGGGTGGACTCACGCAGGTTGCCGTGAGCAAAACCAGCAGCGACTTACTTCATCAGCAAAGACTCTCAGGGAAAAAAAGTGCTGAAGTGCTTAACACAATAACTGTGTCTGCTATGTCTGATTTTTCAGTCTTGTTGAAAGACTCCCCAAGCCTCCATTTCTTTTCTATACCTCAAGACCCCTGTGCATGCACAAACAACACTTACCAAGCCACCATTATATTTCATTCACAGATCAGAGTGCATGCAGGCAGCTGTGAACATGTAAACTGGCGACTGTCATTATATTAGTGTGACATGAGCAATGAGGCCTTCATCTTCCTCTGCCGTAAGCATTGTCTTCCATAAGTAGCCTACTTGATATATGACCTCTCGCACAGGGCATTAATAATTATTGTGCACAGTGGTCAATTTATGCACAGATGCCACTGCCAAAGCCATAAAGTCTTAATTATACCCAATAACTCACACTGATGACAAACCTGGAGTGAATGTTAATAATTTGGTCTTGTAGCCTTTTTTTTGGTTTTGTGGAAGTGACAGTCTCACTGTGATTTACAAAGGCTAATTCAGCTCATAATAACGTGAAATTGTCGGTCTGTTTATCCATTAAAGGAAATCTATGTCCCAGAAGTGTGTAAATAATACCCAAGAGCATGCCTGCAACAACCTATTCTGATGTGAAGGACGAATGAAGGTTTACATGACTGCAGTTATGATTCTTCACATCATAATGCAACACTTTTTCTTGTTCACTAGACAACACAGCACTCTCAATAATACCTCATTTTCAACCAGACTGGCAGTCTTCTGTTTCTGTCTTGGATGAGTACCTGTACTGTAGATCTTGGATATGAAAAGTAATTTTGTCATTGTTTTTTTTTTTAATAATAACAGATTTCATGTAAAGATTTTGAACAAGCAAATACTGTGCACCTCATCTATGGGTTTTTACAATTTCTATTACTCAACTATGTAGTGTGTTTCAAATGACTGGATCTGGATTCAGATCTGTTTTTTTGCATTTGATAAATTAAATATACAGAAGAGATTTTGCTGCACTACAGTCGTTAAGCCCATGATCATGTCAAGATTGTGTAAAAAGAAAAAAAAAAATAGCAAGGTATTGCAGTTTGCAATGCCACAAAATTCTTCAAAAAATATGTGATTGCAGTAAGGTACAAATGGCATGGGTAAAGACAGATCCCTTTAAAGTACACTTAAGTTGTAGGACAAATAAAAAATGTGCAATTAATTGCGATTAATCACGAGTTCACATCTTGAGTCTGTGTGTCCTTTGTCTAGCGCTGGAAGCCTTAGCACCAACAAAAGCCACATAAGTGTTGACATCATGAAGCAATATTGCATGGAGAATCTTAATATTGAACACATATTCTCTGTGGGATCAAAAGACTTGAGAGAACAACAGCTGTGGTTATGTCATTTACAGTGTACAAGCATGCTACACATTGTTCAAATAGGAAAATACAACAAATATACTGCCCAACTTTCAAACCATTCCTGCAGCGTAATCCTCAGTCCTGCGGTCCACCGAGATACAAAGTATGTTTCAAACACACATAGTTTCACCAAAATGTACTTCACATGGTGCTTCGTTTGTAGCCTGCTTCCAAAAGCAGCTACAAACAAGATGTGAGAGAGCCTCATGTCTTCAAAATGACCACAGCTGCTGGTCCCTGTGACAGATGAAACCACAGACTTCTAACAACTTTCAAGCCCACAGATGGGGAGTGTTTGATACCAATAAGGATACCTTTGGGGGGGAACATCACTTAATGAATGTTAACACAAGTCCTTATACTATAAAGGTGACGCTTAACTGACAAATGAGGTGCTGAGGCAGAATGCCGTGTGACAGTTTTGCATTAGTGAGCAATGGATGGAATGGGTGACTTACAAGTTTTGTCACTTTCATCTGAGTCATCCGGGCAGTCCGGCTCACCATCGCAGAGCCAGGCCTCAGGGATGCAGGTTTCCTTGTCGAGACAGTGAAACTCCCCTATGTCACACAAGATGGCCTCTGGGATGGCATGGAGGAAGGGTGGAGAAAGAGACAGAAGATGCAGCATGAGGTGATGATAGTCAACAGGTGAATCAGATGCCTTGTTGTATTTGTTATGAATGGGTCTATTCACTTGGTGATGTTTTTTGACTTGTGATGTTCATGCAGTGTATACCCACAGGTTTATCTACAAATGTTTACCTGCTCGATGCTGGAATGTATATTTATGAGAATCCAGTTTAGCTTTTGGGAGCTTTACGCACTCCGCTCATCCAAACATTGATGATTGCAATACAGTGTTTTACATCTTTCGTTTTGTGAGCTACTGAGCTATGAGCTGCTGTTTTGGTATTCACCACAGGTAAGGGGACTGACTGACTGAAGAGGTACCCCTCCCTATTTAAGATGGCTTCTCTTTGACTCCAAATGTTTGCCTGATGAAGGTCTAGTACCAGAATATTGCAAGCAATAAATATCAGCTGCAAGTTGGACAGTGTGGGGGAGTCTGCTTTAAAACCTTTTTTGATTTAATTGTCTCCAGAAATAGATGTGCAAAGTGTTTTTCTGTTATGTAGTGCATGTTGCCTTGTCATGTGGTGGATGTGCACTTGAACGGGAGAGCGAGTGGAGAGGAAGTGGCTTCTCTTTGTCTTTATTTCGAACCACATGCTGTAAATGCATCTGGTGAAGAGGCATTGACATCAGCATAATTCTCATCATTATATCAAAATCAGTGGAGGAAACAGAGGCACATGTTTAAAGGATGACAATCAATAGAGCTGTGTGCAGTATGTCCTTCTGTCAGCAGCATATCTTTTGCACGCCACAACTCCTTGTCAGAACAGGGGGCCATCTTTTTCCATGAGATTAAAATGCTACCAAAAGAGGCAGACGGCACAGATGCTGCCCAGGCATTGTGATTTTGACAGCTCCTCTCCTCTAACAAAGACACGATGTCCTTCGTGCCTTGGCAAACTATTACAAAGCAGTTTGGCAAGTTTGTTCTTATCTTTTTGCCTCCTTGGCGTTGGCGCTTTCATTTGACGGTGGGACTGGGGGAGTTCAGTGAAAGCCCAGTCAACTAAAAAGTCATCATAGCCTTTCAATATAGCAAGCATCCGTCAAAGTGTTGACATGTTTCCTGCCAGTAGCTGTCAGAGACTCAGCACGATCATTCTGCAGAATGACACAAGCTTTTGCTAAAGATTTGACACCACAATGTGACCTGCCGCTGCTCCTCCTCAGCGGCGAGCAAAAACGGTAATTTGTTTCTAAGCTTAACCCACAGACAATCAGACAGGCTCCGACTCCCCCTCCCCCTCTCTCGCACTATCTCCCATCTTTTTCCCAGTGTGTTCCTAACCCATTAGTGGTGGGAGTGGAGCAAGTGGGAGATCAGGTCTGCAGCGTTTGAACAGTGAGAGTGATAATTCAACGCACCGCTGCTCCCTGCCCCGGCACCCTCCAGCAAATTCACTACCCAGGGACAAATCTGAAAAGGTCAAACATCTCATCCATTCTACCTCTCCTATTCCCACTGATGCAATATATCTGAAATCTTACTATTTAAATCAAGGTCTCTTTTGAAATATTCAAAACCCTTTTTTTCTGGTTTTAAAGGGGGACATTCTTAAAATTGCACACCAAAGCCATCAAACCTTTCAAGAACAGAGAAAATTAAAATGGATGCCATGTTGAATGGAGAGCGGTATCTCAAGGTAGCCTATTGCATGAACATCACGTTCAGGATCATTATTTTGCCTCTAAAGAATGGAACAGCACTGACATAAAAAAAAAAAAAAAATCTTGCCAAATATTTCCAAAAGCATTGTTAGCTTCATTGTAACACTGCTGATAATGACTGCTTTCGTGCAAAACCAATATCCTCGCCTCAGTCAAATATGCTTCTTTTAAACAACAACAAGCAACACAAAATGCAATAGCCTCGGTGCGTACTAATCATTACGTCAGTATACCTACTGTAATAAGCACAGGGCTTTAATCATATGGATTGTGCATAGTTTGACTGTTCACGATTAGGGTCACAATATTGTGACATTAAGTGCTGTGCAAAGCTAATTTTCAAATATCAACTTTTCTGTCTGAGACAAACAGTCCAGTCCTACCACTGGTGCTTTTTAAACACAAATATCTAAAGCACATAACAAATA
>JBCAUF010000476.1:25294847-25309202 GCA_038406115.1 Haemulon aurolineatum
TATATACATGTACATATGGGCAAGACAATACATTTGCAATTTAGGAATAAAACAAACAAACAAAAAAAGTTCAATGTTCAATATATTGGTTATGAAGTGCGACCAACTAAATGGCAGATTAATAGTAAAAAGAACAAGACAGAAAAATCTTACAAAACACATCCAAATCTGTCTTAATCCCATGAATATACACAGTAATTAGACTATGTATCCAGAATATCTCCTTGTGGAGTAGTTATTTTGGTCTCCTGCAGGGTATATGTGATGTAGATGTAATACCAACCCCAGTGAAGATGTGCTAATTTTTAAATTTGGGAGCTTTAACACAGTGTCTTGGTTACCCAGAAAATGCAGTAAACCTGCCTCTTGGGGTGTTCATACAACACCACAATTGAATTTGGGCAAATAGCATTAACCTATGGCAACTCCATTTGTGCAAAATAAGATGCATTATAGGCTATTTGAGGCTGATTAGACCAATGAAGCAAATTGTAGCCTAAAAAAATAAATAAAATAAAAATCATTCAACACATTTATAAGGGCTCTGAGGTGGTGACTGGTTTGAATGTAGCATATGTATGTGAATTTAATTTGCATGAGAATGTGTCATTATACTGCCAATAATAGAAAAGTACATCCCCCGAGCCTCCTCTCGCCTGGCCCCCTTTCCATGCTCCATCCAAGGTCACCTAATCACTGTGTTCCTTCAAAGACCTCTATCTTAACCAGCAGCAGTCGGAGGGATTTATGCCCCACTCCATGTCATGATTACCAATCAGGTGGAGTAATAGCTGCTTAAGCAGACAGGGTTTTTGTCATCACTGAGGGGTGAATTGCCAGTCAAGGTTTCCACTGAGTTTGTACAATGCTGGCTGATACTCTGTGGGGGCATGTCAGCGCCTTGGGTGTAGCCTCCAGATTAAACTGCATTATCGAAGTGGACCGAGAGCTGTTATGGTGAGGGATCACATCCTCCCTGGCCCCCACTGTACCACAGCAGACACCAAGTGAGCAGTCCATTATTTAACTACCCCATACCAACCTTGAAACCTTAAAAAGGATTACCTCATTAAAGCTGCACGAATAAAGACAAAAAGTTTCACATGAAAAATATGCATTGACTTATTAAATTAAGACATGCCAACAAAGACAATTTGAAATAGAAAATTAAAAAAATAAGCACATTGTGGCACTAATGAGGGGAAAGTATTTCTATAATATCATCAAAGTGTTATGCGGAAATGAAAATGAGGAATGGGTATTACATTTGAGGGAGATATCCTAAATCCACCATGTATCGAAGCAGCCTGTAGTCCACATAAGACTACGGCTAAAAAAAATAAAATAATAATGAACAAAAAACAAATAAAACAGTATGAAAAAATAGGTTTTTGGTTTCCCCTAATCACCCACTGGAGTTGATTTTAATCAAGTGTAAATGCTGAATCATGCTGCAGGCCTACTCGTTTACATCTTCATAAAGCGCTTCACAAGAAGTAATCAAGGAGTTCAAACAGAAGAAATAAATGGCTGAATAAAAGTGACAGAAGGATTTTTCTTTGAGACCGATTTGCCATCTGGTACATTTTGCTACTTGCTAATAAGCCCACAGGAGAGAAGCCTTTTGGCCTTTTTGATTCTTAAATGAAAAATTAAATATTCAGTATTTTTCAACTGTCTGTGAAAATGTATTGAATGAAGATTAACTGGCCAAAATGCAATATTCAACAAAAAGGCCAAAATCAGCAAACGACACCTTGGTTTAACTGTCTACTGTATATATCGTGTCATAAACCACTTCGCATTGCTAATGTGACATTTCTGTCTCATTGCCTGCCACCGGACTATGGAAGCATGTGATCAAGATGGACTTGCCCTTTATTTAAGTTTTGCCACTTTACTCCTCAGTGAATTCTGCAAAGTTGCACAGCTGGGAGTCAGCTTACACAGATCAGATTAGCCTCGTTTCATTAGATATGGGGAAACATGTCTCCCTTAATGTGCCTCACAAAACAAACCAGCCTTATTAGCCATGATAGCAGGATCTGTTTTAACTGTGATTTGAATATAGAACAGGAGAAAATGACACAAAATGTATTGTTCTTTTCATGTGAAAACCCAGACTAGGCTAAACAAATATAGAGTATCTTGTTATACAGTACATCCCCATGGAACACTGAAAATGACTGAAACTGTCCAATTACTGTTGTAAAGTATTTTCAGATGCATGATTAGGTGAAAAACGGGCTATAAAAAGGCTTAAAAGTCTGTAATCACCATCACTGTTCTGCACAGGAAGCTCTAAAATGGTTCATTCAGATATAGCCAAGAACCAGTTTTTACTGCAGGTGTATATGTGACACTGCTGCTGTACTTCTGCATCATCAGCACAAGGAATTGATTTGAAAAATTGCATCCAGCTCTTCACTGAGGTCTAATAGATGACAAAAAAACTTAAATGATACGGTGTTTGAGAAAGCGTGATGTGGATCACAGTATGTCCATTTAGTCTGATGAAATAACATTCACAAGTCGAGTAACTGCACTGCAAATGCAGAACAGATTTCATGAAATTATTAAGTACTTCTAAAGTAAAAAAGAACCTAACAAGACAGGAGGAAAATAATCATCCCCTCAATAAATCACGCTCAGTGTAATACAACATTTCATAGCAGTATAATAGTTTTTTCCTTGTAGCTGCAGTGTTCAAACTGTAGAGCCACGAAGGAAGTGCATGTTCGGTTTTTAGTACAACTCCAAGTACTTCTGCATATAAATACATACATACATGTAATGCAAAGCATATTGGAGACAGTAGTCCTATACTCTGCATGTCCCTGAATATAATTCTATAATCACTGCAATAAGCACAATGTACTAACAGTATATCAACTTTTATTGTCTACAGTGAGATAGATTTGGTGTGAATATGTTGCTATGTTATCAAATATACATCAAATATAACGCTATATTAAACATAAACAAGTATTCTTCACATAAAAATGCAGTGGTTGCATAGGAGACTTGTAATAGGGTATATTCTATAAACTTTATTTTTACCTATAGTGAAAGTTTTGCAACCCAGTTGCCACGGTAGAATGTCGGTATAATGTTGGTGGTATGTTTCTGCAAACCACAAACCACACTTTAATTCTATTTATTTCACAATCAGGAAACGTTTTATTTGTAGTCTAGCTTTTAACATCTTGCTAAAATTACATATGTACAATCACAAACTGGAATGGTTGGTCCGTTTGCTTTCACGCCACAAACAAAAAAAAATTGCTCCAGGGTTTGACTGGAATTGAGCTGAGACCACCCTCTCTTGGAAACTTTGTCCTGCTTCCTTCGGCTCACATCTTAGTGCGATTACTGTGTTCATGCATGCCCAAGCAAAGTGCCCTAAACGTGACATATGTGACCTCACCCTAAAATTATAACCCAAACTGTTCTTATTCGACTTTGACCTTTATATACTTGGCTGTGCACACTCATCTGTATAATTGTCTGACCTTGTGAGCTTTTCTATTTTTGCCCTGTTGACTCTTGTCTTTAGCAATGTTTAGATTACATTGCAGCACTTACTTTGGTGAGTACAATATTACCTGTGACTGCTAGAACTGATGGCTGAAACAATGAAAATAAAACCCAAGTTGTGATGAATTGTAGCTTTTTTTTTTCTTCAACAGAGACAAGAAAGGTGTGGACAGAAAAATAATGAGATAATACATTATAATGAGGCACATTTGAACACACCATCAACATCATGCCACACTGAACAGATGTTGTTTGCAGTTGTTTTCTATTCTCGCTGTAATGACCAGGACTTCAGAAATTAAAATAGTGTTGGTGTTTGGGCCATTTTGCAGACCACACATCAGTTTTGTTTTCACATGCCAATGTGTATATATTTGGGTTCACTGTGTGTTTAGTGTCTGTTGCTGGTAATGACAAGCAACACATATTACTTGTTAAACAAAGCTGAGAACAGAGTGCTTTCCACTTCTCGGCCTGAAGCAAAGACTAATATGGCTTCATTAATACTTCCTGAAAGAAAAAAATATTTGAATTCCTCTCCAGAGCTGTAGGACAGGAAGAACAGCCTTTTTGCCCCGCAGATATATAATGTGATTTGTATTATAAGCTTGAATCCTGAATGAACCTGGAGTGTAAAAGCAAATCCGGGCATCTGTGGGGTTTTGATCATGACATATGACCACTAATTAGAATATTTCACAGTCTTTTTCTTTATTTTCCTCGTTTTTCTTTTTGTCAAATACAGGCATTCTTTAACAATAATTAACATATTCAAATACATTTTAATGTACTGTCAAAATTCACAGTGCTCACAGCAGCAGCTGAAATCACTACTGCCCAGTATTTTTTTTGCAGTGCTGGGTTCTTTTTAAACATTTCCAAAGGGACTTTAAATCTTATATGCAACTACTGCCATGGACAAAGGACAATAAAATGATGGACCTGAAGGGTGCATCTGCCCTTTAACTTTACATAAAGGTCATATTTTAAAGTGGAAATTATTTTTCAATGGAGGACTCTGAATATCACAGCTTTGGGGGTTTGTGTCAGCCTACTGTAAGGCTGCTTTTAGAGCCTTTGATTCTTTAACTTTGTGCTTTTGAGGTGGGGGGTAGACTAAATGACGACTGTTGGAAATATTCAATAACTATTCACTGTTTTCAATGACGGAAAAAACACTGAATAAACAGACTTTCCTTAGCATCTGGTATGCTTTTATGCAGTAACTGGAACAGTTTCAGTTAATTGGAGTTCCAGTTGAACTCTCCAGATACACCTGTTTAATAGGCACAGCAGAAAAAAACACAATCATTTACAGTTTGAAAACTGCACATCGTTTACTGACGTATCCAGTCAGCTGTCAGTTTGAAGGTTGAAAATCTCAACTTCCGCATTTGAATTATATTATAATAGATGGAAATTATAGTCATCCTTTGTGAGCTAACTGGAGTTTTAGTTTATAATATTACACTTTTCCCCTCCCTTTGGGGCAAAGACAGGAACTTCAAGTAACTATCTTGAAATAAGTGGCTCCTATTTTCATTTGCACAAGTCCCTAAAAACGTCTGCGAACACCAGTGCTGACAGTATTTTTTGTATTCAAATCTAGTGAGCTGCCACTTGTTTACAGATATATCACTATAACAATAAAAATAAAGATGAATAAAGGAAACTCCGTACAAATGCAGGCAGATTGATTATTTCATTGTCACTTTAGTGCAACTGTATCTTTCCAAGCTCATTTCAGAAGGAGCAAAAACAAACAAACAAAAAAAAACCCCAACCCTATCAGACCTGCATATCTTTTTCTTCTTGAGCTGCTCGGGGAGACAAGGATAAAATGATCAAAGTATTTAGTAAATAAAACTGTTGAAACCTCACAGCAAACACCAATACAGCATCAGTCTTCTCTGAATGCAACTCAAGTGAAAGAGATTGTCCGTATTGAACAGGGCTATAGGCAGTTATGAGTAAAATCCATCAGAAAAGTCGATCAGGTCGGCCTCTCTGGGGCATGAAAGTGAGTCAACAGAGGGAGGATCGGATCTACTTTATTGCCTGATTAAAATCAATTTGGTGTGTCCGATGCTGAAGGTGGAGGGATGGAATGAGCAATAGGAGATTGTTAAGCAACTCCTCCTCTCTCACTACCGGGTGAGTACAGTGTGAGGGCGAAAGCTGGCTGTGACAGCTCTGTGACTCTATGATTCATGACATGTGGCGCTGGGAAATAAAAAGAAATGGAAAGGTCATCAGATGTGCTCTGTCATGCAAAACAGACAGATATGATTAAAAGATTATGAGACGACTATTTTGACATGGTATGGTAATGACTCCCATATGAGAATAACCCCTCATGTTGAATGCTGCGTGCAAGAGCAAATTCACTTAATCCAATTTCATGTTTTCACTCCATTTTTAACGGCACTATAATACTGTTACATGCAACAAGCTTTCCAGGCTGATTACATTCTTTGCGATAAGCGATAAAATAGATATAAATCCAAAGCGACAGAAATACGTACTAGGAAGCATAAATGCAAAACAATGTCCCATGAAAGCTGTGATTTTTCATACACTCTCCAGTCTAATTAAGTGCGGAAATAACAGTCCAACATTACTGCTCCAAATTACCAAGAATAATGTCGCCGTTGTGGTAGAGTTCTCTTTATTACTTGGTATATGACCTTTATGCAGCTAATTAACAAGGTTGTCAACAACTTGTGGATTTATGTGCAATATGTGCATCACCGTACATGCACTCTTTAAATAAAGCATAGGGAAATCTGATTAGCACAAAAGGTAGTAAAACAACTTATGTGACCTTTTAGGAGCCTTGTTAAGTATCACCATCAGCACAAACATAGCCATTGAACTGCACTGCAGCAAAGCACTGTGCGGCAATGTGGGATATGGGAATCTCATTTTGTTTCAGTGAAGCTGACAACACTAACAGTCGAAACCAATTGTCAGCTGTTAGCAGAGTGAGATAATAAGTGTGGGTTCCTGTCTACATATGTTTAGAAGTAATTCTTGGTGTTTGCCACTACATCTTAAAACAAAAATATAATGAATGCAAACTAAATGAATAAATCCCACCAATCATGTCAGGGCACCATCATAATTGAACCGCTGGTGATTACACATAAACATTCCCCTGGAACTGAATCATTGTTCGTTCACCATATCTCCCAACAGTGCCTTAGGAGGAACCATGGGGTTTTTCACATAGCAATAATAAGTTGTCATGGCAACATAGAGCACAGTTTTGTGGGAGCAGCAGTCTGTAAAATCTGACGTGGTATGACCAAAGGAGAGGGATAATCTATCAATGGCAGGACTGACAATATAGCTGAGAATTACCAGACAGGAATATGACCAGAATTTCTTAAGAGGGAGTGGATCAATAAAAAAAAAAAAAAAAAGAAAGGAAAAAGAAAAAAAAATCTCTCTCACATACACATTTGTGTCATCTAATTATGCAAACTGATCTGAGGATAAGATTCCAGTTACCTAATATAACATCACCACATAGATTAGTCCTGACACTTACACTGTTGTGAGCACCTGGTTTACAAAACAGGCTGCAATGGGTTATAGTTCATAAAATGCTCAGTCTCTCGGTTTTGATGAAAGACACAGATTCATAATCATTCAGCTTTTGGCTGGCTGCTGCTTTCATAGCAGCATGACGCTCTTCCTCCATCAGCTCTTCTTCTCTCCGCCTCTGTAGTCCGTCTTTCAAGGACACTGTCACTCCTGATGTGGAGCTCCATTCACAAAACTACATTAACTTTAGCGAGCCATACTCTGTTACAATGGTAACCAACTTCAGGCTCCAAGATATCATATGCAGCATGATGAAATTAGTAATAAATAATTTCCATAATGGATGAAAATAGTTCTGAAAATAGTGTAGGAGCAAAATGTCCCAAACACATTTCAAAAATCAGTTAAAAGAATTCACACCATTTGACTCCTACAAATGATAAAGGGTCAAGACCACCATGTCAGCAGTGAAAGATGAGGCTGATTAAAAATACAAATAATGAGCTGCATAGGTCAACAGAAATTTAAGCTACCTTGACACCAAACGTTATCACAATTTATTATAACTTTATTTTAGATTGGGTAGAAGTTTACTAATGAGAAGCATCAGTCTCCCAACAAAACAAACCACAGCTCTGGCACAGTTAATCGAGAGGACACACTGGGTTTAGAAATTTTAAAATTTATATATTCATGTCTTGTTTAATATTTAGATTGCAATCCCTTGTGCATGATAATTGATTATAACATGATTCCATTCCCACAATTTATTTATATATTGACTTGGACAAAACCTCATAATATTTATTGAGTAATCATATTTAAAATTATTCTATGAAAATGTTTGACATCACTAAATCTTTAAAATGCAGTAATTTTATGAGTGAGTGAGCCCTGATCTGCGTTTTTCTAAATGAAGGGGAAAATGTGTTTGCCATTTGGTTTTTGCAATGCACTAACCGACAATGTCAGCATAATATTCATAGCGCATCCACATCAGGATTACAGGATGCCACAGAAGCACATGTTTAGCGTGAAACAAACAGTGCAAATGAAAGATTCTGTTATCGAGTGAAAAAACTGCAGCTTAACATGAATACACCAAACACAGAGCTGAGCCAAAGTAGTCACAATGCTGTGCCACTTCACTATTTAATGAGAAACAATGCTTAAATAAAAGGAGCAAATGCTAAAGCTATCATTAGAGTTCATTATTCGCCTTGAATTGGGTAGGCTGATCTGTCGTCTTCAGCCCATCCACTGTAGTATAGGCATCACCTTTTCTTTCCTATACCCCTCACTGACAGTTTCTGCCCTGCTGTCAAAGACTTTTCAGCTTCGTCTTGCTAGTTGTTCAATGAATTATAGCAATTCCTGCTTGGAGGAAGAAGCAGAAAGCTTTTAAGCTTTGCAAGACAAATGATAGCAATTCCTGCTCTTGAAAAGATGAGAAAGGCTTTCAAGCTTTCAAATTTGACAGGTAAAGAGAGGACTGTGTACTTTGTAGGGTTACACAACTTATTTACTGAGTGGCAACCAGGAAAATTCCATAACCGCACTTTGATGCAAAGTTTGGAGGACAGCGTTGAATGGAAATGCTTTTTTTTTTTTCTTTAAGGTTCTCTAGTTTCCCGCTTTTAGCAGAAAATCATGAAAAGAAACCTTGGATGGCACTGAATGGCATGGAGAACACTTGTCTGATCATGGATGTGTTAAAAAAAAAAGGATTTTTACTACATATCCATTATTAGGTTAAATCTAATATATTAAACCACACAAATAAACAAAAGAACAAAAGCCTCAACTGTTAAATATGAATATGAAATTTTAATTTAAACATACAGTGTGTTTCTCATGGTCTACCTACTTGGGGTTGTTTAAAGCTTGGCTGTTGTCAAAATAAAAGCCATGGGTTATTTCACGGCTGCTTTTCAGTGGTACAAGATTGCTGGTAGCGGTTTTGTGAGGACTGAATGAGGGTTGGCATTTTGCTATTCCTCCAAGACACTGTTGCAATGCCAACTCAGTGCAAGCACAGTGGGGTGTTGGAAGAAGACATGAAACGGTCATTCAAAATTGAAAAATTAAAGTTGTTCAAAGTGAATCAATGTAAAAAAATGAATAAATAAAAAAAGAACGGAAATGTTAGTATGAGTACAGATGCATCCTCCTTGTGGGCGATATTGCCTAAACAAGAATGATGCAATATGAGGAGTTTCAAAGGAATATGGTTCAATATTAAATGGTTCAAGCACAAAACATTTTTTTTAACTGAACTCCCAAGGCAACATTATGTCAACACCTGAATTTAAGCTTATACATATTTAATAAAAGGCTGTGGGAATGTTGCTTTGATAAAGACCTCATTAGATACAAGATGTAAAAACCGTGTTACAGCTCGTACACCGTCAGTCTAAACGATTTTGGCACAGAGAGCTGTCTCATTTAAATCGTGTAGAAAAAAGCCCTATCGGTAATATACGCTCAGGTCCAGGGTGCAGTGCAGCCGTGACTCACTTTCACCACACATCTCCCTCTGGCTTTTCGTCTGCACAGGAAACAGGTGTGGTGTCACCAGACTCAATATATGACTTCATTTAATGAATGACTTTCTACCACTGGACTTTCCAACCTGCAAGCCAATGTAGCTGTGAAGTGATGACTTTTACAATGTGCTGTTGGAATCCTCCTCGTCTTCTTCAATAACATTAAATGAAAACACGACAAAAAATGGTAAATAATTAATAAACAGTTTCTCATAGATTTAAATATGAAGCAGGCTGCATGGTTTTAGTTAAAGGTCCCTTTTTTGAAAAACATGTTTTCTCTGGTCTCTACATATATAAACTGGTCCTACCTTAGCCTATAATGAGGAAAACAAACGAGTCCTGCATCGTCTGCAGCCCACCTGCTGGTAAAACAGTGTTCCTACAGGCTGTTCAGATTCAGCCCCTTTTGTGACATAACAAAAGGACTCTAGACACTAAACACTCCATAAAAACACTCCATAGCCACAGCAATACATCCACTGTAAACATTAGCATATGCTACCGCTAGCATAAGCGGCATTCTCTCCCTGAGACGGGCGTGTAGTGACAGATGGAGCTCAATAGCATTTAAAGGCGCAGGCGCAGAAACAGCCTGTTCTCAGTAGAGCTCACTTGAGCGACTTTTAGACAGCTGAAATTCGGTCGAATACAGTGGTGTTGGACCTCTAACAGCTGTGTGAAGCTGCTGAAAAACAGTATAATATGGGACCTTTAAGCATTGGATGGCGTGTTGTCAGATAAAGCATACTATTCGACAATTAGTTTTACTGATTAATTTCATTTTTTCATATTTGGCTAACTGAAAATTGTTAAGAATTGTGAAAATAAAAAAAATTAAAAATGTATATTCCGTTCCTCAAGACAACAACTGAGCTTTGTGAAGCATGAAAGCAAAACCTTACTGACTAAAAGAAATGTCCCTAAGATACAAGGGACTCTGAATACATGTGGACAGCCAGAAATTCATCATGCTTGGATGCCCATGAGCAACAAAATAAGAGCAAACATGGAGAGCAGTAAGTCGTTCATCATACTACAACCCAATTTGCTTTGACCAAAACTAGAGTGTGAAGTACAGTAAATGCCAATCATACAACACTACATACCTGTTTTCACATGAAAGTAGATCAGATATTAACTGGCACACTATTTAAACTCAGCTCTAAGATCAGGGGTTTCTAGATGATTCATGTAGCATTGGCACCAAGGGTTGTTTTCCAAGAAAGCATGAAAGTATTATCCAAGCGGCCTGTACACCTGTGAACTAGCGGACTAAAGGAGGAGGTGGGTCCCCCGATGCCCTCATGTTAAAAAAACAAACAAGCAAAAATGCTGCAAAAATGCAGTGTTAGATACCCCTGTGGTAGATAAAAAGTGATAAATTGCCCTGGTGGCCAAATGTGGAGAAAGAAAAAAAACATAATAAAGAGCCCTCTAGGGTGCCCTTCCAGTGGACAAACCATGGTGCACTACAATAGGCTGCCCTACATGCTAGATTAGCTGGCCGATATTAAATGGCTAATAATTCTTTCATATACATAGTAATTATACTTTATTTCGGCGTCACATACAAAACAATTTTATTTTTAAACAGAGTTTGGAAGTGACTTGGAAATTACTTTCTACACTGCAAGCAGCTGGTGCCCTTCTTCTTTCTGTCTTTCTTTTTTTTTTTTTTTAGCTCCTGCACCTCAGACATCCTAGGTCCACTACTGCACCTGTGACAACAGGTCAGTCTGATCCACCAATTCATGCTGTTTCTGGCCCTGCCACCAGCAAAAAGAGAGGCTTTGTTTAAAAATATGATTTCTAGCATAAATGATATTGTATGTGTTGGTTTGTACATACACAGGAGGGAAACTCTTCTCAGCAGCTGAAGGGTGTCCTTAAACTACATGTATAAAATTACTGAAACCAATTTTTGTTTAATTATTTCCATAGAGTAACTGATTTTCAGCAGATAAAATTAAACACAAGCAAAGATACCTAAAGTCATGTTAAGCAATTAGATGGCTGATGGATAAAGGACTGTGTATGAACCGGCAGATGGTACTCAACACCAGAGGGAGGAATTCATCATGGAGTCTGTTGGGCAGAGCCTGTCTATCACAGCTCTGACAGCTATCTGCCTTGCCACTGTGATCTTACTGGCCTGGTCAATAATGCACTTTTGGGCATTCCTGCATTTGATATTTGTGGTTATAAAAACAAATCATAAACAAAATAAGGTGGCTCAGTAAAAGATGCACAGGCTACAGGAGGCTATACAAGAGTGGTCAATTGTAAGGAAACTAAGCTTCCACAGGCAATATAGTCACTGCTGCTTTGTATACGAGATATCATTAAGTGCTTCCAATGAACGTTTGTCAGGTATGAGGCCACATTAGTTATCTGTAGAGACATCATGCATACCCTTTATTAAGGTTCTTGGCTTGCATCAGGCTTCCCATTTTATAGTTTAAAGCAATAAATGATTGATATGACATCTTGACCAGCATCATCAAACCTGTAATAAAGTCATCAGTTTTATCATTAAAAACAGCTGTTATGGTATATTTCACAAGATGTGCTACCACATTAATCTCTGTACAAAATATGCAACAAGAAGGGAAATAACAGAGCCCTGTAATGATGCTGTTGATCACGTTAACATAGAGATATAACTCTCAACTCTTTCACAAACTTAATCTCATCTTGTTATTTAGTTGCTGTGCATAACACTTCAAAATAAAGGTCATAATGTTGCTCAGATGCCCTTGCTAGTTCATGTTAAGCTAATGCTGTAAGACTATACAGCTACTTATAAATATTCAGGAGTTCAGACTTCACGCATCTATAATAATATTTTTTAATATATTTGTTTTCTTTTTTTAACAGCACAGATCATTTAAATGTCCAGATTTATACAAATAAGAAGCTATTATATAAATATGACACCTTTGATGAATTAACAAGAAAATATGCAGTGATAATAAGCACTTGAGCTTGGTGTTTAAAAGCTGTTAAGGAAATATAAATGCTTTAATGTTTCTATTACATAGGGAGCTTTAGGTAAATAATGCAATGACAGTAATTACATTTTATTTTGTTGTTATGTTAAGTAACGTACGACTGTTGGTGCAAGCATAAACAAACTATTTTCAACTAAGAGACATTAATAAAATGACTCGATTTCAATAGATGTATTTTTGGGCAAAAGTTTTTATTTTTGGGAAAATAGTTGTTTGACCTTACGAATACTTTGGGGGATGTCCTATTGTGTATGTGTAAATTCCTCTCTTCATTAATTGAAGAAAGTGAGAGATTTCCTGCATAATTTATTACTTAAATCCCCACTGTGTTCCAGGCTCTGCATGTTCTAATTCCAGTTTTAGTTTTTACATGGCATACCACGAATGTGCAAAGACAAAAAAGGACAAAGGGGGAAAAAAAAGACACGTCTAATACCTGATTGGATTTGTCACCCATGCACATGACCACGGGCAGAAACATGCTGTAGTAATTTCACACCAAAGCGTGGCTGATGTTGTGGCACTTTGTCATTTTGGTGAGGGTAGGGGAGATTTCCAGTTCAGCAACACCCTGCTCACTCTGACCAAATCTGCCCTATTTTCTCTTGCCTAGCTGCACTGACCTCACATGATGAATGCCCTCCTCAAGTGAGAAAGAAACAGGGCCTGTTGTTATTGATGTTCTCAATTAATAACCCCGCGCACCACCAAGGATTCACACAAGCACCATTCAGCTCACTGCAGCATCTCAACAAACAGCTATCAGACATTGTGTGGGACCTCCCTTGAACACTCATCACGAAGAAAAACTTGTACTTAGTGGTTATTATCATTATTAGTAAACACAAGTCAAGGCAATTACTGTATGAATTTTTCATTTCTTCGCTGATTATCTGCAAAAGTAAAAAGAGAGTCAACAATCAAGAGAGCATAGTATTGCCACTCTACATAGGTATTTCAAACATTTACCTATCTGTAATTAAAAATCAGTTCATGTCCTCAGTGCAGAGTAGAAATATCCTGATAAGATTTCCATGTTCATTAAAGACTGATGCCAAAAAAAGATGTCCCCGTTGGCAGCGTGTTCATGCCACCTGCTCTGTGTATGAGGCCGAGCCTGGGAGCACCAGCAGTCAAAGTGTCTCTCCACCAATGGGCAAATGGCCATCTGAAGGTGATAGACTCCAGTGGCCTTGGGCCAGCATGAGTCACTGACTCCATGTCCTCTGCGCCAATGCCGAGTTACTCCAGAAACTGCATAAGTTCACCCTCCCAGGCAAGGTGACTCACTTTCCGTCTTAAATGTTTTCCCACCTGCCGTCTCGAACCCTCATCACCCCTTCGCCACACCCTGAGGAGCGGATGCCGAAATGCCACTTGCCTAACCCTTCTTAGTGACCACAGCACAGATCCACAGACCAGTGTTCATTCACTCAGATACACCAAGTATTGCTAAACAAAAAGTGATTATTGAGCTTACAGTCAAGATACCTTTGTAGCAAGACTGAAGACAGTGAGCTACAACTGAATTATCTGAAAACAGGTAAGTGGACCTTCATGCTTGTATGTTTCCATTTGTTTCAACTGTTCCAACATAGTATATCCAGTATTAAGGCTGCACGATATAAGGAAAACATGCAATAACTTTGTCAAATGTTTAAATGATGATATGACTTGCGATAAACACATACTTAAATATATGGTGTTCA
>JBCAUF010000476.1:25310045-25329415 GCA_038406115.1 Haemulon aurolineatum
CATATTATCTTCTTCCAATATTACTTCATTATCTTCTATCATGTGAACGAATAATCATAAAACAAGCTAAGATTTTGTTTATTATCACACAATGGGGAAATTCACACTATTACGTATTATACATCAATAAGACTACAATATAGATTACCGTTACAGTGACAAGCAGATCCCTTTACCACAGGCCCCAGCCAAATCTGGCCAAATTATTCACTGTTATTATAAATTTCATTTTCAGGATCTAAAATGCATCTCAATTACCTGTGCAATGACTGTATCGAGACCTGTCTTTTTCTGCAGCGAGACAGTGACCGTGTTCAAGGAACAGAATTTACATCGGCACTTCAACAACACACACAGAGCCAAGTACGCTTAGTGTCACAAGAATAAACGTAGCTCCAGACGTGGACGGGGCAACACGTTACGTATGTGCGAAGTGACTGAGTGTTGGAGCGAGAGTGAGCGACAGTGAGCGAACAGCGTTGGGTGCGTATCCCATGGAGCAAGTGAGTGAATGAGCGCGTGGCCGTCGATGAAAAGCAGCCGAGTGGAGCGACTGGGGGAACATTTGTCAGCTTTAACAGTAAATGTACGGTGAGGTTGCAGTGTCAGAAAACAAAGTCTGCAACTCCTCAGGACCAATTCTCTATACACAAGCTTTACAACCTCAACCACTCACATCTACATGGGGGGGCAGACATCACTAGAGCTCCATCTGATTGGTCAAATATGTTGACTTGCAGAGCATAAAACACAGCGCTTATTTAGCATGCTGATATCACGATGATAAATACGCAATATTTTTGTGCAGCCCTATCCAGTATCCATCATGAAAGCAGAATAGTTAAAGGGACACATCCACACCAATATTATTTGTTCCTCTAATCTGTGGTGCTAGAAATCATGACCTTACTCAACATAAATTTCTGAGACTAGCTAACTAAGCGAAATGAGACAACCAACGTTGCAGTTCAGCCAAAGAAGACACCATTAATGTCTATCCCATTCTGTCACAAGCCTCCTTCTTTATTCCTGTCAAGTCCAATGTTCCCATGATTCATGTTTAAAAGTCATCTTCTGTTTTGCTGCTTCTTCTTGTGAACCATTACATTTTTTATGACCCTTGAGGAAAACAAGATCATCACAAATAGATCAGTAATGCCTCTCTTTGTCTGTTTCTTGATTAGATTGTTCATTCACGCACTCACTGTTGCATTGTGTTAATTGGTGACAGAAAGCAAGAGCATAATGCACGCTGATGGCAGCAAGGGGCATTTGTCCCCTCACGTTCACATTTTAAATTAGATTTATATCATCAAATCACTCTATAAATCCCCCCCCCCTTACTGCCCAGCCACCTCTAGCTGGGAAAAAGCTCTGAGTTTATAAAAAACTGGTGTGCTCATCTAGCTTGCCTTCAGTCATTACCACGCTCACAGCAGTAAGCTTTACAAGCAGCACAGAGGGCTCCCTGAACTTTATTACCCTGTGTTTTGGCTCTCAGGCTACAGACGAAAAAAAAAAAGACACTGTGGCTTCCTCTGTATGTTTGACTTTGTCTGAGTCAAAAGTATGGAAATGTGTAATTTGTTTGTATTGTTTAAGGCTGTAAATCAGTCAAGGTGCTTCAGTCATTTTGCCACTTGGCTGTCTTCGTTCTGATTCAGCTACATATAGCTGGAAGCTGCACAGAGAAGCTCTTCTTATGTTTTATGTGCTACTACAATAGTCTCCTCAAAAAGCAGTAAAAGACAATATACCTTCAACCAACATATTTCAGAAGTAATTCTGAAGTAATGAGCACTTCACCCTAATGAAGAGTAACAAAATGTACGCTTAACTTACCGTTATAAATGCAAGAGCATTATCAACACAGGGACCTATAATGTGTGAGAACATCGTAGTGAACCCACTGTGGCTGAAAACAAATTATAACATCGCATTAATCATTTTACCCTCTTTTTCCCTGGAGACTTTTTGGTCGAAACGCATCAGCTCTGGGCCATGGTAATTCTTTTTCTTTTTTTGTGTGTTTTTTTTCAAAGTTGTATGTCTCACAATTCTGATGCAGTTAATAGTACCTTGTTATGTACCATACAGCCTCAGGTTTTTTATCATAGAGCTAGTGCCATAGCTCAGTTGTTTCCCACAGATTTTGTCATAGTTCATAAACCCACCAAGCTGTTTCTCCTGTCAGAATAACCCTTCTAACAAGCAAGGAGTGAAAGGTACCCCTGTATTTTCTGAATGGACACCTCTTAAAGTAACCTTTGTAAAGACATTTTCTGCAAATCTCAAGCCGAATATTTTGATGTTGATCTACCTGACAGCAGCTGTAAGCCAAACACAGCAGCCTAAATAGTGCTTTTCTATGTAAGAATATGACAGTATATCCAATTCTCTCTCTTTACAAAACTCCATTGGCATTTTGCTGCACATACCGGCTTACGCCCTCGAAATATGCAATACAGGCAAGGCTGAGATGAAAGAAAAGCCCTCCAGTCTTAACAAGGGAAATGTAGCTTCAAGGGCAAATTAGCTATGAGCATCCTCAGAGGGATGGGTGGAAATGGAATGATAGAGGTCTAGAATTGATATATTCTGCATGTTTTAGTTAATCTTTTACAGCGCTAGTCCTGCGAGAAAACTCAAAGCGCTGAAACTAAAGTGACAATGTGAGGGTAATTGTTTTGGTGCATAACAAGAAAATTAGTCTGAATGTTTTTCAGGGACTAAAGGGACTCAAATTCACTGCTAAATGACTCATTTGGACAGTTTTGCACAACATGAGCGATGGTGTTGATAAAGCAGGTCTGTCAAATGTGAAGATGAAATTAAGTGTTGAGACAAAACAAACTGCCCAGTTTGGTAATCACCCCCAACCGCTCCACAGAGAATTGATGAATGTTTCTAATCAAGTGACATCCCCCACTGAAATAGCTCCACACAGACTTCACCTAATAGCACTGACAGCAAACAACCCCAAATGGAATATTTATACACTCAACATCCCTCTCTACAAATTGGATGAATCTAAAATACTCATGAGAACTCAATTGTGTAAGACTGTGTGTTATTTTCTGTACTTTATATTTATAAACTCAGACATGTTCAAATATGCACAAAACTGACCACTATCAACGATCTGGAAATCCATTTATTACCATGCGAGAGAGAACAGCAACTAACGAGACTATACGACTCCTAGACAATGTCATGGAAATGCCCACTGAGTGCTCCAATGCCATTTCTGTGATTCTGTGCGCACCTCACCTGCTTTTGGGGTGTTTTGGTGTTTGTTTTTTTTACCAGAGGAATGCTGATCACCTCCCACATGAGCAACAAGTCCATCCATCTGTCAAAAAACATCTGGAGCATCTGCAGAAGCTCATTCACTGCTATTCCCTACCTTATCCAGGGTCCTTGAAGTTAATGGTTTAAACGGGGGTAAAAAAAAGTTCCTTAACCAAACAACAGCATCAAAATCCATCCAGAATAAGAAGTAAATAAAAGCAGTGCTAAGTAAAGATTCTGCAGCTGTTGCTCAACTTCTGCTGGAATAGTAACTCCAAACACTGAAAGACTTTATCCCACCCCCCTCTCCCCGCTTGTGACATATACCCTGCCCGTTCCTCTCCACTAGCATCCACCATCTGGTAATGCCTCTCCAGCTGGACCACTTGCCTACTTGGCAAAAGTTGTACTGTCTCCTTGTCCAATTCGTTGGTGGGGTTTTACTCTAAATTAATCTTCTAATAAACATTAAGGATGAGGAGTGTCAAAAGTTTGTCAACAGGCTTTTAGTTGCTCTACCCTTGAAATGCTTGTTTCTTGGAAAATTCGAACTCCAAACAGAAACATGTGTGTACGAACGCCCCACACAAAACACACGGCTGTAGGATGTAAAACAAGGCCGACTGTCTGGTCTGTCAGGCTGAATGAACGGATTGAACTGAAATGGCAAATTAGGCTACAAATTACTTATCATGCACTTTTAGTCCTGTCAAAATCTCATCACTTAAAACTAAAACCATCTGCGTGGCCCAGTTCTAACATTAGTTTCAATCCACAGAGCTAACCATTTTTTTAAATTTGTGAACCATGAAAGCTGGAAATTACTTATGGCCTATGCCAATTAATATTAATGTGGTATTTTATTCGAAAACATGAAAGAAATTTAAAGTAACACTTTTTGCTAAATTTAAATGATGGTACATTTCTGTAAGCTTTCTTTGTCATAGTGCAAATTGAGGATGTACGTGTGTTATTACAGTTGAGCAACTTTGTTTGGATTAGGTAATTGGGGGAAATGGGTCAAATAAAAATTATGAGACACCACTAATAGGATAAGTAAGACAATATTTTTATTCTGCAATTGATGTGCTGACCTTTGAACATAGTAAACTCCATAATGTAGTTGGGGATGTGAGGAGGAGATACCTCAAGTCTGATTTGAATGTGTTATCAGTTCATCGCATCTCTGAAGGGACATACCCCAGAGACGCACGCTGAGAGCTCGAGATACCCTTGTCTGTTTAAAAAAAATATCACCTTTGATAATTAACAATGCTACAAGTGTCCTCTCTAGTACAACCAACAGTCCACACTTCAAACTCTAATTATTGTTATCTAACTCATTACAACTTCTAACTCGTGTGTCATGATTAATGTTTATATTGCAGTGTGAAAACAAAACAAAAAAAAAAAACATTGTTTACTCAGGTAGACCAGTAATTAGCTACAGATGATTAGTATCACCTGAAGGTCAATTAAGCTTACGAGAGTGCTAAAAGGAATATCAGAATAATGAGAACAGCATTTGTAAACACCTTTTGTTTTCTGTGTACTTGGAAAACTGGTTTGTTCTCACTGATTAAAGTTATATTTGACATGTGAGAGACAGGCTTAATTACAGGCATTTGCTTTGATAAGAAGTACTTCAGTGCTGTGAAGAATGCACCATCCAAACCTTTATTGCTAAGCAGGGGCTTTTGCTTTGTCCTGGCCGTCCGCAGATCCAGGGACACCCAACTGTGGTGCGTGACGGTGCTTACCAAGCCACTAGAAAATAAAGTAATGTGCCAACGCGACAGCCAGTTCCCTACCATGAGATCAACTGGCATGATGGGTAAACCCATTAGATGTGGGAGGGATGCAGGTCAGGTTTCAGTGTGTTAGCTCAAACAGCAGCTCTTTGCAACCTCACCCCCTGGTGTGGAGAGCTAGGCAAGTTATGGTTCCCGATGCACTGCTGGGAACTCGCTTGTAAAATTATCTTCCTCAGATATCCAGTGCACACTGTTTATAGCAGGCTTTAATGAAACTCAATGTCACCTTTTGGGCTGATGTAACAGTGGCTCATTAAAATACTAAGTTCTTAAAACCCTTTTGTCATTTATTTCACTATGTACTGTAAAGATGATAATTGGTCATACAACAGTGAAACAGCCTTCATCAGATCTTGGCCGTAGACAAGATCTCAAGTTATTATTTTTAATTATCCAGATTCATATGTGTGAATCAAGGCTAGGGCCATAATTTGTCTTCATCTCTTTCCAAAGAATTTCTTTTGCTTCTTTACAGGAGGGCAAATATAATGCATGCCATCGTCGGTGCGTTTATATGCGTCCGAAAATCTGAAGATCTGATTCGATTTCCGATCCGTTTGAAAGAGGTAGTCTACGCCAGTCAAGAATCTGTTTCACGCCGCATATAAACAGCTGAATAGAGTGGATCTGCTCGATAGAGTGGATTATTCATTCTGCGCATGCACGGCATTGCGTGCCCTAGAGTCACATATTGACAATTAACTTTTGAGATCGTAGAGCTGCAAATAAATGAAAACAAAACAAAATAAGCGTCCCCGACAAAACACAATGTGGATCCATTTCTCCAGATGTAAACATGGAAGTTCTTCTTCTCTTGCACCTTTGCAGGTAGTGGGAGTGAGACTTTTTTTTTCTTCTTCTGTTGAATTTTATAAGCGGTTGGCATCCAGCTCACAGGTGCATTGCTGCCACCCACCGGACTGGAGTGTGGTACATTCTTGAGACCTTCTGCGCATGTCATGAAACTATATAATCGGCTCCAGTTGGGGCCGTGTATACATGGATCGAATGTGGATCGCTTTATTTGGCATTCATGTATACAGATCAAATCCGATTCATTTAATCCAATTGTTTTCAATCAGACTGAGGAAAAAACAGCATGTAAACACAGCTACTGTGTGCTGTTTGTATCCACCACGCAACATTTGCCATTTAGGGAGTCATACCCAACATCGAGAACAGCGCCCAAAAACCTAAGAAAAAAAGAAGAAGAAGAAGAAAAAAAGAGGTTCTTTCCTATTACTAGAGTAATGTGCCAGTAATTTAGTTTGCAGTAATTCTGCCTTAGGTCTCAGTTGACACATTAAAAATGCACCCCACGTCAAAAGGCATTTGCACAGCCCAGCGGGTCCAAAGGAATCAGCAGAGCAGCAATCAATCCCTGCCACAGGGTTCTGCTGTAGAGATGACAAAAAGAGTTACCCTGTGATGTTTTGGACCAAGACAATAAATTTAGACACACAGTTTTATCACTGACATATGTGAGAACAGAAAAATGTCAGATGAAAGACAAAAAACAGAAATTGTTGAACTACTATGACTAAGGAAGAGGGCCAAGGGGGTTAATTCTTTCCACTTCCATCCTGTGAGTAGTTACTCAAGGTTTTCAAGAAACTGAGCCAAAATATTGAAAATAACCTGCAGTTCGTGATCCCAGTGGCTCCAATATCAATACTGTGATTAGGCTGTTATGTCGTAACACATTTCCTAATGCACAGTGTGACTGAAATAGAGTTTTAGCGTATGGTGTGATTAATGCGCAGACAGAGGTAGCCATTGAAAAATATATCTTTCCATTACCGGATTGGATCATTTCCTTTTACTGAAGACCAACGGCTGTACACCAAGTCACAATGTCGCAGCTTCTAAGAAGAATAAAGTTGTCACACCTCTTAGCAAGTCCCCCGGGTACATTGAAAGGAGCACACTAGAGCCTCGCGGGTGTGGCTGCAGGCTAGCTGGGTCTCGGAGGCTGCTTTGGGCACAAACGTTTCATCTTGGCCTCCCTCCGTGCATCAGTGTATGATATCACTTTGTCTCTGGAATTGCTTCAGTGCAATCTTGTTTGCTGAACTGAAAATATCAATCTTTTTGATCAGAGATGATAGCAGCAAAACTGTAAGCAACAGAAATCACCAAACACCATTAGTCTAGAAAGTCTCTGAATAAAATAAAACGTTACGTGTATCTGATGTGGTCACCATCGAAATATAATGTGTGTAACAGCTGAATTATATCCTTTATACTTTCAAAATGATCTGTCACAGGCAGGAGGAAATCTTCAAGAGCTATGGGTGCTATACTATGTTCAGGAAAGTGATAAGAGAAGCCACAGGGATGGACAGATTTATCATTTGATATTACAGTGGAGAGACCAAGTGGGCTCTTCTAGGGGCATTCCAATTCACAGCATTAAATTGCTGTTTCTCTATATAACTGACAAATCAGTAGATGTTGTTATACAAGGGCAGCCCTTAAAGACAGATTCTCTTGCGCCTTTCATGCGTCCATACAGCCAGAGTTTGTCTCTGAAGAGTGTGCTGTGGAAACTCTTCCAAGACCATCAGATGGCCTTCCCATCATGCATTGCTTCAAAAGAGAGAGGGGAGCCTATGTCACTAGCAGGAGGGAAGGTAGCAACAGTTGCACCTTGGCACAACGTCCCTCATCATGTCTACCGTTTATGCAGCAGTTGGCAAGGTGCGTGGGCCATGTGTTGCCTTTTAAAAGACCCATTAATACAGTGAGCATCAATAGAAATAAGGTTCAAGGCCATTACTTCAAAACAACATACAGCCAAACTAGCGTAAATCAGGTGCAGCGAAATGACATTAATGTTAACTATAGTGTATGTGGAGATGACAGCTTAGCTGCAGGGTCAGATGGGTTTAACACATGTTCAAAATAAAGAAATTGTCATCTTTAAATTGGATTTACTCAGACAGTCCTTGGAATGACAATTTATATGCAAATGTTAGTTAAAAAATGTAATTTAAAATTCAATTCAACATCTTGAGGTGAAGGTGTTATGAAAGCCATAAAAAGGCAAGGTGAAAAAGACATTAACTGAAAACTTAGTAACTCATGAAGACAATTTGATAAATTGAAGATTCTTATTTATGTTCGATGAGAAAATAAATCAGAGGAAAACTCCTCCCCCTGTCCTTGTGTTACGCAACCAAGGACCTCTGCTTCAGCACCACAGACAGCGCTTCTGTCAACCCAACCAGCATCTGACTTGAGGTTGAATTCTACACTTTCTGTACATCCTCATTTTCAACAATATAAACAACAACAATTACTGTAATATGAGATAAAAATCATTCAAAAACATTTTGGTTATTAAAAATATAATACAAAAGGCAATGACAGAGACAAAACAAATAGGAAAACAACAAATCAAAAAATGATCGAATTGGTGCCGTGTTAGAGGGCCTTAATCCATTTTAAACTTGAGCACTGGTCTACATGCGCACAGACAATCCAGTCATAATGTGAGTGAGATGAAGTCCATGTAAACATCAGACTCTGATTATGTTAATGCAATTATGCTCCTAGTTGGATTATGCTTCCAGATACGTGTACTCCCTTTACAGTCACATTACTGAAGGGCATTTCAACCATGCACACACACCACAATCCAGCTGCTTGGGGACGCATGACAAAGATGTTCTACATCTGAGAGACTTCACTCTGTTTTGTTCTTTGTTTTGCTTTCATAAACACTCAACAACAAAAAAACAAGACAATCAGTGAACACCACTGAAAGTATGAAGGTGCTGCTGCAATTATTACACAATCGACAAAAGAATATACCACCACACCATAATGATTCGGCTAGGATTGGCTGTGAGCTTATGTATTGGAGGGATGTTGTAATGGAATGCAGAGGAGGCATCTTTATCCATTTATCTAACTTTGCTCTGCAGAATGTAGGAATATTAATGAAATGAAGTTAACCATTGTCTTTCTAATGGCGGTACTGATGCAAACGTAGGCAGTGAGACTGTTTTACAAAAAGAAGCTGAGGACTTGAGGATGAAGCATTCTGAGTGTTCCTGTAGAACCACTTGGCCTTCAGCAGTTTTGCAGCATTGGCAGCCCAAATGAGTTTATGGATGCCTGAGGGTCAGCTGGTTCAGATGTTGCAGCTGGTCCTCGAGTGTCGTAATTCAAAAGCGGACCATAGATCTGTCACAATACGATGACATATGCACTCAGTCCAATTTACTGACATTTTACATTTGTGCCTACAATCGGCCCTCAGTTATTATTCTTGAACTAAAAGAAAGTGACTGCAAGACTATCTGTTTGTTAGAAATTAATTTACCCAGACTATTCAGCAACTCAGTCCCACTACATAAAGATAACTTATAAAAGGCAGTTTAGGTTCTATATTGACAATTTACAATGACAGCTCTTATTTGGGGTGTTATGATTTTGGTTCACATACAGTGCAAATCTATAGACGCTGGGAATTATGCAACTAATGATGTCCACAATGCAATGATCAGTAAATATTCATGACTTCTCATCAATAAGTCATGTTATCAGCTACAATTACACTTTACACAACTTTCCTAGAAACAAGGTAATTTACTTTAGCTTATCTAAAGACACCTCTCTTGTTTCCTCACAATTTAATTAGCTCTGATTCTGTGCAACAGAATACTCTCAGAGGATACATGCCTCACTGCTTATTTCAAATATCGCCATGCACTGCAAATGTGACATTTTACAAACATCTTTTGACAGGTATAACAATACAGATTCACATTGTTAATGAATATAGCAACAGAAAAGCTAATGGATCTTTGGTGGTGGAAGAAGTCATTTAAAAAGGTCTGTTAATTGCAATTGATTGCAGTTGATATTATCACCTGTTTTTAACACATTAAAAAGCTTTTGCAATAGTTTGCAATGGGCCATTACAGTGATTTGCTACATCTTAGGAATCACATCTGTCACATTCCCACCCTTATAAGCGAAGAAAAAAATGTTTCACAGACACATATTTCAGTTCAGGGCCAGATGGGGCGATCCAGCAAGGTTGCTAAAATAAAGCCCGTCATACAAAACTGAGGGTCTGCCTTCAGTCTAACAGGATCAGTGAGTGGATGGGAGGTGTATCTTTGGGTCAATTTGGCACCTCCTCCACATCTAGCATGACATGATGGATCCTCTGTGGTTTTGTTCTGCCTACTTCTGACCTCTCAAACAAACTCCCTGCTGCTACAACTTACAGTTTTATGTATAAATACTTGAGAAAATTGTACTTTTAAAAAGGAAATAAGTAACAAATCCCTTTAGTACGGATAAAAAAACGCTTAAATCTCAGGAGTAGAAATGCCAGGATTTAGTAAGCGATAGCTTGGCTTTCCTATTAAAGTATTTGCAGGATAAGCAATTAAGGTCAAAAGTATGTCCTTTCCCGAACACCCTTATTGTAAGGAGGGCAACTATATTAAGACTATTTATACAGAAAAAGAATCAGAGCTGCATGGACATGTGGTAAATGTCCCGCTTATTGGCCTAAGGGTAAACTGGCTGCTATCAAGAGGCGGTGTAGGGCGAGACGGGGCAGTGGAAGAGGTGTGGAGGGAAGAGGCAGCACAGCAGGTGGCCAGCTCCCTGCTGTTCGGCTATGCGACCTCTGAAAACCCTCCGGCACCGCCTCCGCAAGACACAACATGACCTCACCTTTCACGTCACACATTCTCAAAAGAAATCCCATAACCACTATGCGCCAGCCAATTAAAAAAAGTTATGCATAATTTACCATGTCGTTTGGCAGCACAATCAAATTGAATATGATTTGCGGGTAATTCTTAGGAATTTTCTGACGGCGAGCAAGGACAGGGAAGGAAAATATACGTCTATAACCTGATTCTATCATTCGTCACTTTGACCCTAAATTTTATCCTTCGTTCACTTTAAGGGAAAAAAAAGAAAACCTACATATGTCTGGACTCAACCGCTTTTGCCGATATGATAAATGCAACCCCTCCAGAAATGTGATGGCAATTTTTAAATACAGGACCATTAATGACAAAGCTGAAATATCTCACATCCCCATTGTGCAAGGCCAGCACAAAAGAAGCATCATGCCTGTGAAATGAAAGTAACCTCAATGGGAGAGCTATCCCTGACTATTAAAATTGTGGCCTAAGGGTGAAATCACATTACAGAGGCAGCCAGAGATTCTTATTCTATTCCGCTCTATTCTTAGCAAGCTGAAGGCAGGTAAAGCACATCTCCTTCATCCTCGGTATAGAATGACTCCCCCGTTCCTTCAATTAAAAGATAGCAGTAAAATACAGCAGACGCAGGGCTGCGATAGCGTAATTGCCCACTACAGTCGGCATGGGCGCAAGCCGAGCTTGTTCGTTTAAGCCTGGAGGGGCATGGCAGACAGAGGCAGGGCTGACATGCACAGGGACATTAGCGGACATCTCTCATGATCCAAATCCTCTCTTTTGCTTAACAGCTACAGTTTAATTGTCACTAGCTCTGCCAGTCAGTCAGTGCACATACTCTGGCTCCTTCTCGTCCTTGCTGTCAAGTTAAATCCATGGGACAAAAGCCAGACACTTCAATGCACCTGTGGCTATATACTACTTTTTTTTTTTCCTGCAGAGAACAAGCAAACGGCAGCAACAGTGGCACACCAATAAACATAAATGTAAAATGCTGAATGGAATTTTTCTGTGCAATTAGACAGTGGATAGCAACAGCTAAAAGGAAGAGACAAATCGGGGGGTACAGTAGATTGTAAACGGCTGAGCAATGCATCCTTTTAATTGCAGCAAGGGCAGACAGCAAATCATATCAGCTCACACAGCAGCAGTTTCACTCAGTCAAAAGTCAATTTGGGAAAGTCCAGCCCGGTCGGCTAAAAGCCGCGTTTGTAAGCTGTTGAATCGAATGCCAGGAGCCACCCACTGCTTAATGATCAGCTAATCTCACCAGGAAATCAGTTAGCATTTGCTCGGCCCCTAAAACAACCTTATGAACTCCACCACAATACTCAGCGGATGACATTTTGTTGCAGCTTTTGTGCTATTTAGAAAGTTTGATACCACTAAGATAAGCCCATATTGCAGCAGAATCTTTGGGAGTTTATTGCAACCTTTGAAGTGCTTTTTGAAGAGTCAAAAGAATTCTCACCACTTTACTGAACAACTCCAGTGCCCTTTGTAGACATGACACACTTGCTGTTTGTCTTCATCCCTCTGCAGCATGATGGCCAAGTCTTCATCAGTCATTTAAAATAGAGGACAGAGAAGATTGAACTGCCTCTCTTGTTCTCTCACCAGGATGTCAACTATGCCAGATTTAAAGCACATTTCTCTACTTTAATGAAACTTTGTCTTCTATTATTTATGCCTTTGTGGAAATTCTCAGTTGAGCAGTCACAACCGTTTGCCCCCTGAAAAGGACACACAATTATCACTTTTTCTTTCTTCATTTTCAATTATAAACCTTGGATGTAAATTACGACTAAAATGAAATTACATCTAAATTCCAGACTCAGCCGGGCACTCGTTCCATTGTCATACCGTGTTACACCACATTCATGCTGTAATTGTTCCATGAGCAGGGGAGTAATTAAATTTGATCACCCATAATGCACTTCCTCCACGAATGAGGCCCATCAAGGTCCACTGAGATTGGCAGCAGGTCTGTATCTCATCACGTCATCCTGCGACACTGGCATCATTGTGATGAAAAGGCAATTGCGTTCCACGATTAATCAAATACATGCTACACTTTTTTTTTTCCCCCACTGATTTTTGATCATTATTCCTAAAGCAATCATTAAATATCCTGAGCTCATCTTTGCCCCTTTAAAATGACCATGTGTAAATGATAGCCTTTCACTGGGCATTGTGTCAGTTCTCAGTGTCAGAGAGCCATCACTGTCACCTTTATGTCTTTACCATCTAATTGTGCACGGAACAGTAATGAGGAAGAAACAGAGTTTTGTAGGAGGGATAATGAGCATGTGTGCCCCCCCCCCTTCTGCAGTATATTGAGAGAGACACCCAGGCAGACAGTAATTGAGCCGGCCAATTGACCAGTGTTTTCACTCATGCTGCAGACACACTCACACTCGACTGCCTCAAGCCAAAGAACAAAAAAGAAGAGAAAGACGCACATACTGACTTAAATATATCCTTATAAAAGGTTTTAAACACAGAAAGAGAATCGAGAGAGCCACCCTAGTCTAATCTAGGTGTACAGCACAAAAATACATCATGACACAAAATAGAAAAAGAGCACACCATTAACTTTGAATGCCAAAAGCAAGGTTAAAAATTCCATCCCCACTGGGTCCATCCACATTAAAAAAGAATGAAAGTACTCAGGATTTGCAAGGTGCTTTTGATAAACAGATCCACCCGCTGGCATATGGCATGTCGTGGCCAAGTTTTTCACTTACTCTCAAGAACAAAATAAAGTTGCCTAATGCCAAAAAGCAAGCAAGCTTCATTGAAGGAGATTGTGCTTTTCAGTTTTGGAAACTCCAAATTAGCAGGTCTTAAAAGGTGAAGTGGTCACAAAACACAGTTTACAGTAACATGATTTCTTCATATTCCTACAGGGCTGAAACTGACTAACAATTCGCCCACATGACATCTGCAATATGAATTTATGCAGTGCCGCACCCAAGCCATTTATATGCCAGACACAAAGCAATCTAGTTTCAGACTTTATATTGCCATGTCCCAAGATGAAATTCTTCACACACGATTCCCCAGGGTAAACGTACAGTCTAAGGCAGTTCTGCTGTTAAGATTATCTTCCGTTTGTGCCTGATATAATCCAGACATAGCAGGTCCCCTCTCTCTGAAATACTACTGTACCATTGTAGTACCTTAAAGCAAGACACTTATTGAATCTGTGACTGCTCCACTGGAGCCGCTCGGTACCCAAAAGTACAAGAGTGTGGTTTTATTGGACAGTGTGTGAATGTGTCCGATGGGTTTAGTTTAACAGGGGGAGGAAGGGAGCTAAACCACCACAGCATGTCTGCGGTTTTAATCCAATCCAAATCTGCCACACAGAAGCATAACGTGAGCGCAATATCTCAAACAGAGACCATGTGTGGTGCATGCTAAAGCCAGCAATATGCTGCACTCCACAAAAAAATAAAAATAAATTAATTAATCAAAGTGTCTTCAAGTGGCAAGGGAGAAATCAGGCTTCAGTCACCACACTGTGCATGCAAACTTTTTAAAGGTGGCAACATGACAATTTTTACCTGTTGCTTCACATCTCTTTGTCTTCAGTTCCTCAAACAACCCTGCAGATCTACAAACCGGACTATAATTCCAATAACCCAAGAAAGTTGCACAGTAGCAGATTTACAGCATCCAGTGTCTGAGACACAGCAGGTTTTGTTCATTGTAAAATAAGCTGCTTCGTGAATGTAGCCAAGTTGAACACTGTGTTGATTTTTGATGATGCAGCAGGCTTGCTCTGCCAAACTGGTCATGAGGTACATTAAGTGGTAACTCTCCAGATGATTTCTGGTCTTCCTATGCCACTTCAGGACAAAGCATCTGTAGTGAAGTCCTGTATGTAAAAATAACTACAATTATTATATCTATTGCCCTCATACCTCATGGCTGCAACAAGAACAGCAGCAGACGGGCTTGTATCATTCTTGTTGTACCTTAGGGCATTGTGTCTTACAAGTTATTATGGGGGAGAAATTCATAGTAATCAAATTAAAAAAGAAAATTTGATTCAATATGTGCAGCAGATATAATCAGACAAAAACAAAAGTGGTTTTGCTAAACATCTAGATGTAATTACTTCCCCAACGTTTGACAATGTTCAGAATTTTCGAGTCAACTTTCCATCCAGTCTCCTTGTTAGTGCAGAGGATGAGAATTTAAACATTATTTTATAATATTCTATCAGCATTAATACAATGAACTAGAGGCAGCTTTAGTCTTGGTCATGGGCTTTGAGTATCCCAAGCTGTGGGAGAACATTATACTCCAACAGATTATATTTTGGAATAACAAAAAAAATCCGTTTGTGCGTCTAACAGGAGCACAAATTGAATGTGACATTTCCACCTGCTGGTTATAAAAATGTCAAGAAAAACATTTCATAAGGTTAAAAGAGGCTTTCGGTCATGCTGAAGGAGAGGACCTTTAGTTGGCTATAAACAATTCAAAAAAGGACTGAACTGACTGTAGAATTCAACCTGTCTACATTGTCTACATTGTAGTTAAATACAGTAGATGTGACCTCCACACCTTAATATTTCATCATGTTAGCTCAGTGTCCCGCTACTAACTCTTCTGTTTCTGGTGAATCACTCTCTGGTGGATTTGTTGAGATAAATTTCACGGAGATAGGTCCTTCAAAGATAATCATAAAATAGCATTTTGCCTGGTTCACTAAAGGCTTTAAAAAGATTCTGTCTTGTGTCGATTTTAGTTTAATCTTAAGACAGTGGATTTTGTTATAGTGGTTTTGATGGTGAAGTTACAGAAGTTATTGTTATTGACAGCCTTATTGGTGTTATGATTATTAGAGTTTAGAACACAGAATTTTTTGTCCATCACAACTTTGAGAACCTTTTTGTAAGCTTTCTTGCACATGAGAGCTCGCACATTGAGCTCGAGCGTGGTCAGCTCGTTCTATATCGGCCAAACCTGACAAAGTTGTTACGATTCTCATTAACATTTTGTTCCCCAACAGGTAGTCGGCAATGATGGACTTTGTGCATTTTTCAAACTTAAGGATGCTTAAAAACTCACATCACTTTGCATGCATGTTTAAACTGGTAAATATTTTGCTCTCAATCACTTGGGATAGTTTGGTTCCCTGCAACCTGTGGTCCATTCTGAAGTCCATTATGCCATTTCAAAGTCTAGGAAAAATCTGAAAAAAAGATATCTGAGTCTCCAAAAGTCTGTTTCAAATGCTATGACTCAGGCATTCATTGGACAGGAGTGACTGACTGAACACCATTCAAAACACTCAAACAGTTACAGATGTTTTTAAGTATACTGCCATTTCACTCGGTGGCTTGCTGCTCTGAGCTGGGAGAAAGTGCTAACACAAGTGCTTTTCTCTGCAAAACACACCTGAACCACTAGTGGCATACCAGCAGCCACTTTTCGATCTCAGCAAAACAGGCTTCAGTTCGACTGGTATAATAGTCTTAATGGGATTTTGTAAAGAGGCTCCATATAACCCGGTCGCGCCTGAAAACCCCTGCCATAGACCACCCATAGCATCTTCCTACACCATTAAACAGTGATAGTATTAATCAGTCAAAATGCTTATTTATGCCGGTTACAGTAAGTGGTAACTGTTAGCATTCGGACGAGGGGATTATGCATAGAGGCTATAAGACATCCTTGTATAATCGAGAGAGCTGCTGGTGTAGTGCAGTGAAAAATGGAAACTGTTTCTCAGTAGCATGTATTGGTAACAGCGAGACAGATGGAAAATTGGCAATGGGATGTTAATGTCAGGCCTACCTGATTTTCTTTCCCATCAGAGCCACAATCTATCACACCACCAGCCTTGCTAATGATCTCTGACAGATTGACAAGGCCTCTCTTCTGAGAATTCTCATAAAAACAGGCACGTGTATTGATCAGCGGCGCCCCAAATAGCATCCAGCTGATGCATATTTTATTAGTCTGCACAAAACAAAACAGACGCAGAACAATCTAATTTCCGAGTACTTACACACGCTGAAATTGAAATGCCTCTCAGCACAGTGACTGCAAGGGAAACATGTGACAGAAATGCTACACAGTATGACAAGCTGTTTCCCCTTTAAGGCTTTGCTTTAAAAGGGGACAAATATGAAGAGATGAATTTAATTGTCCTGGAAGCAGCTCTTCACTCCCTCATTAGCTCAAATCTCAGGTGCGACACAACAGAACACCAACACTGACAAACATGTTCTCACATAGACACATACAGTTAGTCTCAGCACTAGCAGTAAATATGTAGGATTTCCCTTTATACGCGGCACCTCAATACCTGAGCAAAGTCACCTCAAGGTGATACCTGGGAGAATAGGATCTTGAGACCTATTGACTTTGTTCATTATTAATTCAGTTTCAAGCTTACAGCGGCGGCAGCATCATTTCAGAAGCAGAGATGAGAAATTGGAACAGCTGGAGGTGTAATACTGTGGCTTTTCTCTCTGGCCCGCCTGTCAATACCCACACCAAAAAAGATGGAGGTTGCAGCCCACATGTAGGGTCAAGACAGAGTGCCACTGGAATCTAAATTTTTTTTTTCTATGTCCATGAAAATAAAGTACAAAAGTCATTTTTGAAAGTTGCACACTGTCCCTCAAGTAAATAGAGCTCAAGAGGGGGATCCAACTAAGTCCTGTCACGGTAAGACATTACAGTATTTTACATTCCTCACGCACCAGAAAACACTGGAGAATAAACAACGCAATATGGGTGAAAAAGTTGATGTGATGTGAAAAAGAGTGGAAGCCATCATCTTTTCTATTTTGAGGAGGAGGGATTTTTGTTTTCCGTCATAGTGTTTGGTGCCAAAGCCTTTTTGAAGACTGTAACAGCTGCCACTAACAAAATCTAAATATTCCACTGAAGTCTTCCACTGGCAGCACTGATTTCATAATTTATAAAGGGAAAACATCAAGAATTCCAAGACACCGCCTTACTACAACCTGTGGCCATGATGCCCACTGAACAGAGAGAGCAAATATTAATGCTATTTCAGGTGACTGTGATAAGAGTAGTGTGTAATGACAGGCTGGGATAGACCGTCAACAGATCCATAAAATGTTATTACGCCTCAAGATAAAGCGGTGTCGATGGACAGATGTGCTGCTGTTAGCGCGCTTGAGCTTTGTTCCACACCCCTGTTTTAGTGACAGGCCTAACCTTTCACTGCAACACAGCTGACAGCCTAAATCTGCGCACTTTCCCTGGTTATCCTGCTTTTTTTTCCTGCTTGCTTTTCTCCTGCAAGAGACAGTGAATCGCTAACAAGCTCAGCCCGCGGGAGATTCTTGAGAAACCACTAAACCATTTTGGTAACACTAGCTCCATTTGACATTTATGAGCAGTATACAGTGCGTGCATTCAGTAGATGTTTTTTAACCATCAAAGGAAGAATTTTTTATAATCATTGTATTATTACACTTCTTTTACACGTAAATGTACTTCTATCCACTTATGTCAATGCAAAGTAACTCTTAAAAGCACCAAAGTCAAAATAACACGAACAAACTTACCGGTTGAGGCAGCAGCAGACTATTTAACTAGCTATTCACTTCAATTTCCTGTCAGAAAAGACTGCCTGACGGCAAGGTAAAACAGTGTAAATATTCTGAATACTGTGTACAGTGAAAGTGATTCTGACATCTTTTTAGGTGGATAAAGTGGTACATTGCTTCAGTTGGGAATAAGGGTGTCATCATAGCTTTATCCACAGCCTCTGAGGCCTCTGCAAAATCAGCTTGATAATGAACAAAATCTGCAACTATTGCATGAGAGTCTGTGGAGCACAAATGTGTAGATGTAGGGCCCTGGTTGAAGCTATCTGATTGGTCAGTCTGCATCCAAAGGGCGGGACTTGGCGAAGGGCCAGTTGGGATTATAAACATGAGTGACATGAGCTTTGAGCCACACAACTGTAGTGTGGTCAGTATCAAGGAAAGTAGCACAGCTGTCAGGATAATTATGCAATCTTCTGCTGCAGAGGCGTCCAAGTCGTCAGTGATGAGAAGATTACACTCGTCATACAAGGATGACATTTTTGACAACTCTGAAGTGACGTGTATGTCACAACACATCTTATAAATATTCACTAAATAGCACATCTCTTTTGAAAACAACTCAGCTCTGAGGTACAAAGTCCAACAAAGAAGAATTCCATGGCATGATTTCATAACACGTGAACATAGAAACAAACTGGTGTTAAAAGAGTTAAAATAATGTTTTTGACAATATGTTGGAAATGTTTTTATAGTATGCAAAGCTTTTAAAAAGGAGCTAGTCAGCACACATATATCCAAACAACTTTTGCTGTAGAGTTATACTTTATTATAATGCATATAGAGGCTTTTCTGTATCCCTTTAATTAAGCAATATTACACGAGAGGGTGTGCTTTAACGTCATTTGAGCACGACAGTGATGCGGTCAGGACAGAGGGTAATATTGCAATTATGCAACTAATATAACAAAAGTAAAATGTATAATCAAAATATATCCATGTTGATGGACAATTTGTTCTCA